>OY970822.1:52991266-53591266 GCA_963853835.1 Calendula officinalis
GTAATTTTACACTCCTTGTTTTTCAAAATCACCTGTTAATAGTGAAGCACATGTGCTTCATGACCTGAAGCACATGTGCTTGCTTTAAATTTACACTCCTTATTTTCAATTCACCTGTTAATAGTGAAGCACATGTGCTTCATGACCTGAAGCACATGTGCTTCATGACTTTGTATGTCCTCGTGTTTTGCGAATCAGATTTGTTTTTTGCAGTTATTATTTATCATATCTTAGTTGTTTATATTTATTTTTATAGGTGTAAATGTTGATTTGGATGTGTTGTTTACTGAATTACCAATCTTAAGAGAAAGGGGTACCATAACGAAGCATCCCTCCGCCATCTCCACTTTTGCTTACATGGCATGCTCGCCGGCTTGCTTGACCCTCGCCACCACACCGCCCGTTGGATGAGTGAGGGTGTGCGTCGGATGGCTGGCGAGTCCGGCGTGAGTGGGTGAGTTTTCCAATGTATTTTTTTAATGTATTTTGTGAGTGGGAGATATTTTAGTGATGGTAGAGAGGGTATTTGGGGGTTTTGAATGTGAAATGTGAAATAGTGATGTGGCGCAAAGGTGGCGCGATGTAACATCTCACCCCAAGTGACCACACCTAATGCTCTAAGAGCTAATGAAATTATTTGTAAAAAAAGACCTATTTCAACTAAACAGGTTTAAAATGAATTACAAACAACACTTCCTAAGAAGTTAAAGATAAAGTTATCAAAAGGAGCATCTAAACCTTCAACAAGTCCTAAATCTAAGTCATCAACCAAAGTTATAACTCTATCTAAACCTTTAAAAATTACCAAATTAAAGTCTCCTACCAAGCCTTCCACCAAAACATCCAAAGCATCTTCCAAAAAACCAAAAGCCATCAAATCTAAAAATACTAAAAAACCTTCTTCTGATGTAGTTGTATCTAATTCCAACCAACTTCCTTCTATTCACATTAGGACAAATCCTTCACAGCTCTCTAGAGTTATGCGTTTGTTGTCTCCTTCTCAAAAGGAATGTGTTATAAATTTTGGTTTTGGTTCTTTGTTAGATTTGATATACAAAGTCTTCTGGGTAAGCTTTGCTATTATGTTGTTGATTCATTTGATCCTGATGGAATGGTTATAAAAACAGAAAAAGGTAATATAGTTGTTGATTCAGATGATGTTCATGATGTATTTGGTATTCCGAAGGGAGGTGTTGGTATTCGTACATTAACATGCAAGTCTGGTTCTGAATTTATGCTTCAATGGGTTAATCAGTTTGCACCAATCACACATATCAGGCCTAGTATGATTTCTGAACAAATTTTAAAATCAAATGATGTTGATGATTTTTTCCAGATGAATATTCTGATGTTGTTTGTGAGTACAATGGCATCATGTGAAAGTAATGGCCGAATCAAGATGGATATATTGAATTATCTTCCGAAAGATTTTGATGTTAGTTCAATTGATTGGTGTGGCTTTGTTATTGATAGCCTTATAATTAGCAAGAACCATTGGAATCGAGATGATGTTAATCAAACTCATTATTGTGGTCCTGTCACTTTTCTAACTGTGAGTATATATATATATTTTTTAAATTTGTTTCTTTGATTCAATTTATCAAACTTTGATTACTAAAATCAAGTTGTTTCTTTTTTTTATAGCTTCTATATTGCGACAGAACCAAACTTGATTCAATCCACGTGGTTCACCAGCAACCAATTTTCAAAAGTTGGAAAGGCATTTTGGAATTGAGAGAGTCAAGAGAACTTGCTTTGGGTTCTTTTGGTTTGCTTGATTTGTCGCCACCATTTCAAGTTGACAATGTAGATAATGTTGGTGTTGACACTACAAAGCTTCCTGAAAGTCCTGATCTTGTATCAAAAAATGTATTCATAATCTTTTATAATCACCTTCTTTGAAGCACATGTGCTTCACTCTATGAAACACATGTGCATGGAAACTGCTTTTTGTGAAACAGATTGTCAAAACACCTGTAATTTATAACACTTTTCAAAAATTTAAAATGAGCTTCTTTAAAACACATGTGCTTCATGTCATGAAACACATGTGCTTCACTCTATGAAACACATGTGCTTGGAAACTGCTTTTTGTGAAATAGATTGTCAAAACACCTGTAATTTATAACACTTTTCAAAAAAATTAAAATGAACTTCTTTGAAACACATGTGCTTCATGTCATGAAGCACATGTGCTTCACTCTATGAAACACATGTGCTTGGAAACTGCTTTTTGTGACACAGATTGTCAAAACACCTGTGACTTTAACTTTATTTTTAAAATGTTGTAGGATCTCCTGAACATTCAAAAAGAGTTGATTTACCAGATTTTTCAAACAGTGGATGCTCAGTTCCATCAGGGAGATAGAGCTTTAAATTTAGTTAAATCCGAATTTAACAGAGTGTTCGAGCTTGATCTATCTATTATTCCTGAGGTATATCATTTCTAATTCTTTTTAATAATTTTATAAAACTGCTTCAATCACGTGTTTTTCTAAGCGTATTAATTGATTTTTATAGAATGAGTTGCCATCTATGGTTGTTGAGAAGGAAGTATTTGAGGCTGTTTCTGAGATGGGTTGTGATCTGCCAGTTGGGGCCAATGATGTACCTGAACAAAGTGTTTTGGTAGGTGGTCAGTATGAGATAGACGAAATGATGAGATTTTGTCTTAATGGTGGGCTGATAATGTCGAAAAACTGGTCGAAATTTCCGAAAAGGCTATGGTTCCATTCAAAGAAAAGAGAGTTTCAAAACCGTCACCAGCCTTGAAATCTCCCTATGTTAATAAGAAGACTGCCAGTCGTCCTTGTATTTCAGTTTCTGAATTTTCAATTGCGACTGAATTATTTGCCGCTATAAAAGATCGAATGTGAGTTTGATGACTTTTTTGAATTATTAGTTTCTTTTTTAAAATGTATAAGCACCTTCGTGAAGCACATGTGCTTTACCATATGAAACACATGTGCTTGAAAACTATTTTCTAAGCATATTTGTCAAAACACATGAGATTTATAGATCATTTTTTTTTAATTTTTAACTACCTTCTTGAAGCACATGTGTTTCACCATTTGAAACACATGTGCTTGAAAACTATTTCCTAAAGCATATTTGTCAAAACACATGTGATTTATAAATCAATTTTTTTTAAATTTATAACCACCTTCTTGAAGCACATGTGTTTCACCATTTGAAACTCATGTGCTTGAAAACTATCTTCTAAAGCATAATTGTCAAAACAAATGTGATTTATAAATCAATTTTTTTTTTAAATTTATTTATTTTTATTTTACATGGATTTATTTTGTTTTCTTTTCTTTTGATAATAGGGAAATTGTTTTCCAAACTCCTGATTATGGTTATAGTGTTAGCCGACTAAATCTTGAATCGCTTTCTTCCTCAATTTATCTTGATGCGAATGTTGTTGATATTTGGTCGGTTATTTTAAATTATGAAGAACGTTTCAAAACTAAAGATTCTCCTAGAAGACTGTTTTTTCCAGCCACTATTTTTGTAAGTGTACTTTATTTATTATTTAATCCTTTTATGGAGTATTAACTATCTTTCTTGTACAGCCAAAAAGTGCTTTCTCAAAAGACAATAAGCTGCCGAATGAATCAGTGTACAATATTTTTAAGTTAATTGTCAGTTCTTTCCTTCATTATGATGCGTCGTTGTTGTCGTTTCAAAATATTGATCTGGTAATGGTTTTTATTATCAAACACATGTGTTTGATATGATGAAACACATGTGTTTCAAGACAATTTGGTTTTTGTGTTTTTGTTATTTGAACATGTGTAGACACCAAACACATGTGCTTCACGTTATGAAATACATGTGTTTGGTACCTTTCATCTTTTTGTCTAATATTGTTTCTTGCATTTAACATTACAGGTTTTCTTCCCAATTTGTATCGATAACCACTTCTACTGTTTAGTGTTTGACATTAGAAAAAAATCTCGTTTCCAAATTATCGACAACAGGCTTGAGGCGAAAGTTACTTTAAAATACAAGGATGTTTGCGATATAGTGGTTTGTTTTCAATAAATATTCATCTATTTTTTTCATAAAATTATCATATCTTTGATATATTTTTTAAAAATGCTTTTATATACAGTAATCTTGTTTTGCAACACATTTGAAGTCATATAAGCATCCTTATGCTGAATCTGTGGAGATTTTGAGGTTTAGGAAGCTTGGTATGAGTTGGTGTTCAAACAAGAATAATGTTGACTGTGGTATCTTTTTGATGCTTCACATGAAATCATACATGGGAGAAACTGCTAAATTGTGGAACATGGATATACCAACTAAAATCGAGGAACAAAACTTCATGATGAGGAAGCTAAGGATGCGGTTTGCATCTAAAATTTTAACTCATGATTTAAATATTCATTCGAAAAAGATCCTTCGTTATGCATCAGAATTCAGGAAAGCTCACACAATAGAAGAATCAGGAGGCTTGTTCTTCTTTCAATTCCTAATAGAGCAGCTCGTGATAAATAATCAAGTTAGCATTTTGGTAGTTGAATCAAGTTTTAAGAATCAAATTTTAATTTTTATTTATCTGTTTAATGTGCAACAATTTAGTTTCTTCTGTTGTTATTTGGATTTTTGTTTTTGTATTTTTATCATGTTATTTGGATGCTTTTGATTTCAGAAATTTAATTGAGAATTAATTTTGAAGAAAATGTGTATAGACTACACATGATTACCTATGAAGCACATGTGTTTCCAAAGGTGAAACACATGTGCTTCACTTAACACAGGGATTCTGGAAACACATATTACTGATAAGCATATTACTCGAATCACATGTGTTTCAAAATACCAACCAACATACTGCAAATTTATGTTGAAAACAATGTGTATAGAGACCATACTTTTAATACCATTTTCATGTGTTTCAAACACGAGACCTTACCATTAAAATGTGTTTGAAAGAGTGAGACACATGTGCTTCGAAGTTATGAAGCACATGTGCTTCTAGCTTACAAACACATGTGCTTCATGACCTGAAGCACATGTGCTTCTAGCTTACAAAAACATGTGCTTCATGTCATGAAGCACATGTGCTTCTAGCTTACAAACACATGTGCTTCATGACCTGAAGCACATGTGCTTCTAGCTTACAAACACATGTGCTTCATGTCATGAAGCACATGTGCATCTAGCTTACAACACATGTGCTTCATGACCTGAAGCACATGTGCTTCATGACCTGAAGCACATGTGCTTCATGACCTGAAGCACATGTGCTTGGCTCTACATATACACTCCATTTTTTCAAAACAACTGTTATTAGTGAAGCACATATGCTTCAGGTTATGAAGCACATGTGCTTCAGGGTTAAAAACACATGTGCTTCTATAAAATAAAGGTTTTCAAAAAACATGTGTTTTTAAATGATTTTATGTTCCTTTTTTTTCTATTCTTGATATTATTTTTTTAGAAGATATTTTAAATTAAATATAATTTAATTTTTTTCACACCCCAAAGCACAATCACTACATTTATTTAATTTGAATTGTTTTTTGTTGGCGGAGGGGTTTTTTAGTAATTTACTCTTGAGTACGTGACATAACAGTTAGCATCTTGTCAAAAAAAAAAAACTTCCCGCTCTCTCTCTAACTCCTCCACTCTCCTTCTCTCTCTCACACAACCGATCAAAAACCCTTATTTTCTTCTCTCTTTTTCTTCGATTTTTCTCAAAATCGGTTAAAGTTTTTCATCAAAAATCTTATTTTGATCATACTTCAATGGCCGACGCAACATCTAGTTATGAGAAAACCATTTCCGATACAAATCGACCCGAAAGAGGAGAAAAATCAGGTAAAATTTAGGGTTTTTTGTATTTTTTTAATCTTTTTTTTTCTGTTTATGCAAAAATCTGTTGATTCATTATGTTAGCTGTTGATTTGTGCTTTATATTGTTGTTTTTTTTCAAAAAAATTAGAAATTTCGAACTGTTTTCAGATTTCTATTGTTTATGAAAACACATGTGCTTCAGGGGTACGAAACACATATGTTTTGTTGTAAAATATACGGTTACGAAGCCCATGTGCTTCTAGTAATGAAACACATGTGTTTCGTACCCCTGAAGCACATGTGTTTTCAAGTTTCCAAAATCAGAATGTGTTTCAGTTTACGAAAGCACATGTGCTTCATAACTTCAAGCACATGTGCTTCTCAAGGTAAAACACATTTTGAATTTTCTTTTAGTTAATCAATTGTGTTTTCATAGGTTATGATTCTGATATGTGTTTAGCAGAGTTACTAAAGAAACAAAAGGAATTAAAGAAAAAAAGGTAAGAAGAGATCTATAGATAATGTTCAATCTATAGACGAAGTCCAATCAAAGGCTTCAAAGATCTACAAGATAAAAACATTTCAATGAATTCATGTTCGGACAACTCCTAAGCAGTTTAAGAGGCTATGAAATCAGAGTTATCTGAATCCCAAAAGAAGTGTATACATACAATGGGATTTGGATCTTTAATAGGTTTTGATTTAAGTCAACTTCCAGGGAAGTTAGATACTATGTAGTTGATAAGTTTAATGATGTTAAGATGCAAATTGAAACAGATAAAGGGGAGATTAAAGTTGATGCACAAGCAGTGAATGATATTTTTGGTATACCAAATGGTGGTACCAATATTAAAGATCTTGATCTAATTACCAATTCTACTTTTGTCAAACAATGGATTGGTCAGTTTGAAACTCCTGATCACATTAGACCATCTCACATTGTTGAGAAAATTAGGAATTCTGATGTGGCTGATGATCTGTTCAAGTTTAATTTTCTTATGATGTTTGCTGCAACAATGGTCTCTTGTGAACCAAATGGGAAAGTGAAGCTTGATATTCTTAATCGTGTTCCAAGAGATGCGGATATTGCTAAACTGGATTGGTGTTCATTTTTGATGGACAATCTGAGATACAATAAGAATCATTGGCACAGGGATAATGTTAGCAAAACTCCTTATTCTGGTCCCGTTACCTTTTTTATTGAGTGTATATATATATATATATATATATATATATATATATATATATATATATATATATATATATATATATATATATATATATATATATATATATATTATTTTTTTTGATATAGTTTAACAAACTTGTTTTTTAATATTCAATTTTTTTTTTGTTATTATTGTGTAGCTTCTGTATTGTGATCGAACTAGGTTTGATGGTGTTCAAGTTCCGCGTGATCGGCCAAAATGTAGAAATTGGATTCGATTTTTGAGCAACAGGGAAAATAAGGAAATGATGCAGGAGGTTTTGGAATGCTGGAATTATTACCACCTCTCGGACTTGAATCTGATGTTGAAGTATCCATAAATCTTGATAATCTAAATAGTCCTCATGAGGAGGAGCTGATATCAAAGAAGGTATACATTTCACATTTTATTATAAGTTACAATCACTTTACTGAAGCACATGTGCTTGACCTTATGAAGTACATGTGCTTTGTAACACATATTTTCCAAGCACATGTGTTTCGAGTCATGAACCACATGGGTTTCGGCTGATCACTAGTGCTGAATTTGCTATTGCAGCAGAGCTGCTTTGCTGTCAAAAAGATCGAATGTGAGTTTTTAAATTTAGATGTGGTTTAAAAGATTTTTATAAAGACTGTTTTTCAAAAACCAACTGTTATTAGTGAAGCACATGTGTTTCATGTCATGAAGCACATGTGCTTCAAGTCATCAAACACATGTGCTTCGTAACTTGAAGCACATGTGCTTGGCCTTATGAAGCACATGTGCTTCACTAATAAAAAAAACAATAAAATAAGTGTCGAATATATCATTATGAAACACATGTGCTTCATAAGGCCTAGCACATTTGTTTTTGTTCATGAACACTTGTAACTTACAAGCAAGTCATTTGTGTTTGAAGCACGGAACACATGTGCTTGGCCTTATGAAGCACATTTGAGTTTACCTTGTGAAACACATGTGCTTGTAAACATTAAATTCCATTTTATTTTTTATTTTTTTTTATGTGACTGAACTAACATTGTGTTGTTTTCTATATGTCATGATAGGGATTTTGTTTTCGAAGGCAAGCATGGTGATGGAATGAGTACAAGGTTGGGTTTGGAAACACTTTGTCTAGGTTTGTATGTGGAGGCAACTGTCGTCGATTTGGCAGTGATTATGAATCATGAAGAAAAATTTAAGAGTCCTTATGCTTTGAATAGACTTTTTGCACCAGCATCACTTATTGTAAGTTTAATTTCTTAATTATGTATATTTATGTTCTGAGTGTTAACTATCTTTCATGAACAGCAATCACATTTCTTTTCTGAACATAATAATGAATCAAGAGAAAGCATATTCAATACTTTTGAATCATTTCTCTCTGATTTTTTTGGTAATGATGCTGATGTTTTGTCGATGAGAGCTTATGATATGGTAATGGAATTTTATTTTTCCTTCTGTGTTTTTAAGTTACAAAGATTTTTCAAGTTGTGAAGCACATGTGCTTCATCTCATGAAGCACATGTGTTTCGTTGCTGGAAGCACATGTATTTGGTTAAGTGATACACATGTGTTTCTTCTTGTGAAGCACATGTGTTTCACCTAATGAAACACATGTGTTTCTCTTATTGAAGCACTTTTATCTTGTGAAACACATGTGTTTCACAACTTGAAGAACATGTGTTTCAGGGTACGAAAACCACTTTTATCTTGTTATATTTCTTGACTCTTAAATGTATTACAGGTGTTCTTCCCGATTCTTGCTCATGAGCACTTCTATGTCTTAGTCTTTGACATTCGATCTGAAGCTGTATTATACATTCTGGACAACCGTACTGGAGGCGAATTTGAAACAAAGTATGGGAAGGTTCTGAGATTAGTGGTAAGTTTTAAATAAATATTCATATATTTTTTCATATAATTACTACTTTTTGATATATTTTTAAAAATCCTTTTATATACAGCAATATTGTGTTATGAAGCATTTAGAGAAATATGAGCATCCGGCATCTACAGTTGTTGAGAATTTGAAAGCGAAGAAATTGATAATGAATTGGTCATCCGAAAAGAATTTTGTCGATTGTGGTGCATTTGTAATGTTCCACATGGAATCTTTCACAGGTAAAATACAAAATTACTGGAATTCAGAAATACCGAGGGAAGACGATGATCAAAATTTGATGCTAAAAAAGTTCAGGATGCGGTTTGCATCCAAAATCATCACTCATGAGCTCAACATTCATGCTGATGAAATGATTGAGGAAGCATTTAAATTCGTCAACAGTCACTCACTGAAAGACATTAAAAAAATGATCGGTGAAGCACTTTCTAACCGGCGACAACGTAATAAATAGTTTCTTTAATATTCAAATCAAGTCTTGTTATGATACAATTTAATTTCTAATTTTTTTTATTTTTGTTTTGCTACTATCTAATTATGTTTTTTTGTTTAAGAAACAATTTACTAATGTTATGTTTTTGTAGAGATACACTCCTTTATTTTCAAAACTAACTGTTATTAGTGAAGCACATGTGTTTCATGTCATGAAGCACATGTGCTTTAAGTCATGAAACACACACATGTGCTTCAAGTCATGAAGCACATGTGCTTGGCGTTATGAACACATGTAACTTACAAGCAAGTCATTTGTGTTTAAATCACGGAACACATGTGCTTGGCCTTATTAAGCACATGTGCTTCATTAATAAGAAAAACAATGAAAACGAGTGTCGAACATATCTTTATGAAGCACACGTGCTTCATAAAGCCAAGCACATGTGTTTTGGTTCCTGTACACATGTAACTTACAAGCAAGTCATTTGTGTTTGAATCACGAAACACATGTCCTTGGCCTTATGAAGCACATGTGCTTCACTAATAAGAAAACACATGTGCTTCAAGTTTAAAAGCACATGTGTTTGTAAGCAGCGCATTATTTGACTGCGATCTGTTATTAGTGAAGCACATGTGCTTGGCCTTATGAAGCACGTGTGCTTCACTAATAAGAAAAGCAATAAAACAAAGTGACGAACATATCATTATGAAACACATGTGCTTCATAAGGCCAAGCACATGTGTTTTTGTTCATGAACACAAGTAATCACATCCAAATCAAGTCTTACATTTTCTTCTATCTATTTGTAAATGATGAAAAAAAAGAAAAATCACAGAAAGTAAAATAAAATTCTAAGGGTAAGATTTGTTTCACTCTTTGTTCACAGTCGCTTCAGAATTTAAAATATCATGTTGTTGTTGTTCTTTTTGTTTTTTTATGCTGTCATGATATTTTTCACATGTTCTAGTATTGTGATTTGTCATTTTACAAATACTGCAAATATTTTTCTTCTTGTTGCTTTCTTTAATTCCCATCTCTTTACCACTCATTACACGCTTATCTCTTCCACATCCTTTGTATGTGCCAACATCTGGGTTTCCTACTCCAGTAATAACTTGCTCTGGAACACGATACATATCCCCCATAATAACCTTTTTGGTTTTTGGAGGTTGTTTTGGTATATCATTTTCAATTGCAGTCTTGAACACTTTAAGTTTTTCAAGATATTCTTTAAGCTTTTCTTCATTAGGATTAAGTAGCTGAACACAATCTTCAAAAACAGATGTCATTTCATTAACCACTTTCTGAACTCGAATATTTTCATTGCCATATCTGTTTCTTCTTACTCTTAACTCAGGTGGTATTATGTTTCTTCTCCAACGTCTCATTATGTATTAATTAGGGATTTTATCTATATTACTATTCTTCAAAACCCAAAAACAGTGCCGGCATAGGAGTCCAAATCGGAGATAGTGTCTACATGTACACACTAATAATCCATCTTTCTGATTATGAACCACCTTTTGCAAACAAAGAAAAGTTTCAATGTTAGTAAGTTAATAACCACATGTGCTTCAACTTGTGAAGCACATGTGCTTGGAAACTGCTTTATGAACACTTTTTAAATTTTAAAATCACCTTCTTTGAAACACATGTGCTTCACCTTGCCAAGCACATGTGCTTCAACTTGTGGAGCACATGTGTTTGGAAACTGCTTTATGAACACTTTTTAAAATTAAAAATCAGCTTCTTTGAAACACATGTGCTTCACCTTTTCAAACACATGTGCTTAACAAGTTGAAGCACATGTGCTTGGAAACTGCTTTATGAAATAGATTGTCAAGCACATGTGATTTGTAACAATTTTTTAATAGAAACACATGTGCTTCACCTGGATGAAAAACATGTGCTTTTCACCTTTTTGAACCACATGTGTTTCAAATGGTGAAACACATGTGTTTCTATTAAAAAAATTAATATTTGTTAATTTAGTTTTACCTTGTATTGAAGATCAACTTCTTTTTCCTTTGAGGTTTCGTTAACAATAAAAATCTGACAATCCTCCTCAGTATTCATTTTTTCCAAAGAGCAATTATATATAGCTGCTTCTATCTCCTTCTGAATGATATCAAATACTGTATTTGTGTATAATTTTGATGCATGCTCTTCAATTTTGAGTTTCGTACACAACTTTCTAGTTGTTCGGATTGTCTTGCAATCCAATTCTTCTTGCTTTGATCTTTGTCTTAACATTGCCGAATCAAAGCTTCCCATAAAATTTATCAGATTTGTTCCTTGTTTCATGAAGTTTGAAAAAAAGGCATTCTCACTTTCTGATCTTGAAGTTGTTCTCATCAATCCAAACATTTCAGTTTCAATGAAATATGCCGGAATCCAAGTTGATCTAATCTCAAACATATGTTTGAACCAACTATTATTTTGTAAAGCAAAATCATTCATCAACTTTTCCCATTTTTCCTCAAATTTATCAGGTTCGATGTACATGTTCCAAACAGTTTTATCAAATCTGCTCTTGAAATCTCTTTCCACTTCTTGTTCAATTCCAGGAATTGCCTCGTGTACCTATATCAAAATTACAAGGGACCATATTTATTAAGAATCACATGTGTTTTTCCTTTTGAAGCACATGTGTTTCACTACAAAGAAGAGTTACTAAAAACATTGAAGCATACAAACAACGAATCTCATGTGTTTCTAATAGTGAAACACATGTGTTTCACTGTTTCATAAATCAGTTTCCAAGCACATGTGCTTCACTATTTGAAACACATGTGTTTCAAAGAAGGTGATTATAAATTTTAAATTAATACCTTTGCTGGAAACTTTTGTGCAATATGCCACATGCAGAGTCGATGTTTAGCAGTCCTAAATACATTCTCAATAGCTTCCTTCGTAGATTTATCCTGATCTATTACTATCATAATTGGCTCTTTTTCAAAAGTCTTCATGAATGAGTTAAGCAGCCACGTATAAGTGTCTGCTGTTTCATCTTTTATTAATGTCGCGGCAAAAGTCACACACCTACGATGATTATCTATTCGAGTGAAGGGCACAAACATGAGGTTGTACCTATAAATCACATGTCAATTAGTGAGTCGGGCTTCTATCATTTTAATTAGTAAATCACATGTGCTCCCAGTAACGAAACACATGTGCTTCATGAGATGAAGCACATGTGCTTGGCTGTACACATACACTCCTTTATTTTAAAAAAGAACTGTTATTAGTGAAGCACATGTGCTTCCAGTAACGAAACACATGTGCTTCATGACCCGAAGCACATGTGCTTGGTTGTACATTAAAACTCCTTTATTTTGCAAAACAACTGTTATTAGTGAAGCACATGTGCTTCCAGTATCGAAACACATGTGCTTCATGACCTGAAGCACATGTGCTTGGATGTTCATATACACTCCTTTATTTTTCAAAACAACTGTTATTAGTGAAGCACATGTGCTTCCAGTAACGAAACACATGTGCTTCATGACCTGAAGCACATATGCTTGGATGTTCATATACACTCCTTTATTTTTCAAAACATATGTTATTAGTGAAGCACATGTGCTTCTAATAACGAAACACATGTGCTTCAAGTTGTTAAACACATGTGTACCTGTTTGTTCTGTATGTAGCATCAAATGACATGACATCACTAAATTCCTTGTAGTTACACTTTGCTACTTCATCTGCCCAAAATATTGAGTGTAACTGGCTTTTTTTCAATCTTGTACTCAAATGAGAAACCTGATGCATATTTCTTCCTTTCTTCCATCTTATTTACAAGCATTTGAGCATCACTTTCATTTATAAAGAAATTTAAATCCCTTTTCCAATTTCTGAAATCATCAAGTGTTCCGTTGACATTCTGTTCACATCCCTTCATATTACTATAAAGAAGATGTGCTTTTGTTGGACCTATGTTTGCATTTGCAGCATTGAATACAAATAGTTGTTCAACATACTTCAAAGTTCTATTTTTCCTAGATAAATGCATATACTCTGGAGGAATCAACTCGTGATTGTGTTTATCCTCGAAGTCAACAAGTTTATAATTTGCTCATCGATCATTCCAGAGAAACCTAACATGAGCCATGCATCCTGTTTTTCTTGTGTGTGTTTTTCTAATTCTTGTAAGGTTTTCTTCTCCGTTGAGGGTGTCATCAGTCACATTCCTTGGTAAACCATATCTGTCGCACTAAACATATCTATCTTTTACTAAACCTGACCTTGTCCTATTCTGTGTTGACCTAACTATGTCAAATCCTCCGTTGTATGCATAATTTCTATACATTTCAATACACTCTTTAACTGTTTTAAACCTTTGCCCTTTAATTTGTAGTAATCCATCTTCAACAATTGGGACATAGTATATAGATCCTCATGGTGTATCCATGTATAATACTTTAACAGGTTTCAGACTGATATTCACGCATGAAGCTGCATATTCATATAATCAATCAGAATACATAATCACATGTGTTTTTAAACTACATACTTTTCTGTGTTGACCTAACTATGAAGCACATGTGTTTGTAAACTTGAAGCACATGTGCTTCACTAATAACAGTTCTTTTTGAAAATAAAGGAGTGTATATGTACAGCCAAGCACACATGTGCTTCATCTCATGAAGCACATGTGTTTCGTTACTGGAAGCACATGTGCTTCACTAATAACAGTTGTTTTGAAAAATAAAGGAGTTTCAATGTACAACCAAGCACATGTGCTTCATCTCATGAAGCACATGTGTTTTGTTACTGGAAGCACATGTGCTTCACTAATAATAGATGTTTTGCAAAATAAAGGAGTTTCAATGTACAGCCAAGCACATGTGCTTCATCTCATGAAGCACATGTGTTTCGTTACTGGAAGCACATGTGCTTCTCTATATGTACACTAAAGCACATGTGTTTCATGTCATGAAGCACATGTGCTTCGTTACTTGAAGCACATGTGCTTCACTTATAACAGATCGCAGTCAAACAATGCACAGCTACAAACACATGTGCTTGTAAACTTGAAGCACATGTGTTTATGTTATGTAATAAAGTATCCTGTTTTTATACAAAAAACACATGTGCTTCCAGTAACGAAACACACCAGCTCGCATTTAAACAATTCGCAGTTTACAAACACATGTGCTTGTAAACTTGAAGCACATATGTTTTTGTAAGCTATTACCTATTTCATGAAATTTGAATTGTAATTTCTTACTTGAGTCGTCATTTTTTTCTCTGATTCGTTGCTATTCACAGATTCTGTATTTAATTCATTGATAACGTCAGATTTTCAGATCTGCAATTGATTAGAGCGAATTTATTCAAATCGCGATTTTGATTAGGGCTCGAATTCCAGAAAAACGCTGTTGAATGTTTGTGATTGAATTGCCGCAATCGGTTCGATGATTTGTTGTGTACAGATCGCTGGAAATCGCCAGTGATTGCTTCTTAGAAATCGCCGGAGATCGCTAGTGATTTTGTCAAAAGTGGATCTGAGGTTCTTTTACTGGAGGACGTGATGTATAATTTCATAATGACCATAATACCCCTGCACGTGTAATTGCTGGGTTAATCTTGATCATTGATTGTGTTTCATCCGATGGCTGTAGATTATCCCTTGGGACTTTAAAATTTCAAGGGACTTCCCTGAATATAACTCATAGTTTTATTTAGTATTTTATACATAAAGTACTCATAAAATATCAATATCCACAAAAATAATCCAAATTCTTTGCACTTTACATTTCTCCAAACCAAAGCAGCGTATTAATGCTCAAATTTACACGTTCATATCAACGATGTCAGTTCAAAGAAGCCAGCTAAAATTCAACTAATATTACCATTAAGACCTATTGATATTTACCATTTCACACCCTACTATGTTTTGCAAGCAAATTTTTTTAATGATAGTATAACTTTAATTGAAATGTGAAATAAAAAGTTAAAATAAATGATATTATAAAGAGAAAAAAACAAATACCATGTATAAGCATTGAATAATTATTGATATCTTTATACACATTCACTAGACATGTTAATATATTATTCAACCTTTAAAAGTAAAACAACTTATTACAATTTATTTAGATATAAAACTGTAAATAAGTTAAAAGTTATATCGAGTTATTCAACTCAATCTTTTAACGTCAACAATCATTTGTTCTTACCTTACCATCAATGCAAGGTGATATGTTAGACAAGCTTATAAATATTATCTTAATTATCTAAAATATCACAAACAATAAAATTTACCTATATAACATTTACCAAAGGATAAATATATTATGAGTAATGGTATTTAGGCCTACCATTTAGACCTACTCATAGACCTATTCATTAGATGAAGACACATGTCAAAATTAAGGGATTATATTAGGAGAGAGAATTAGTAGAATATAATATCATCCTATCAAGTGGGTAGACCTATAAGTAGGTATAAATGAGAGGACTACATATCATTTCTCATATACCATCTATCAATAGTTGATTAATAGTGTCTTTTTTACTCTTTTTTTGCATAATTTCA
This sequence comes from Calendula officinalis, assembly GCA_963853835.1. Classification (NCBI taxonomy): domain Eukaryota; kingdom Viridiplantae; phylum Streptophyta; class Magnoliopsida; order Asterales; family Asteraceae; genus Calendula; species Calendula officinalis. The sequence goes on from OY970822.1 coordinate 53,007,148, forward strand.
CATGACTATATATTATTATTGTTATTATTCTTCTTTTTATGGTGTTTAAAAGATAATCTTTGTGTATAATAATAGAAGTTTTCAGTAGTGTTTATTTTATTATTTGAAATTATTTTACATATGTAATTTTCATATTAAATAACTTTGCAACTAATCCAAACAGTTTGCACGTACTCCAGAAGTTTCTTTTTTTAACGACCAGTTAGTAAGTTAGTGGTTCGAGCCTAGACAATGACGTCCACAAGGGGCAGTATGTCTTCCTTCGAACCCTCCACCTATAGGGAATAAACCCACCATTTGTCCACGACGAGACTTGAACCCGTGACCTATGGGTCATGGGCAACACCTTATTTTTTCCATAATACGACTAGGTTAGAAGTCTTGGATACGTATTCCATTAGTTAACTAGGATAATAATTATTCAAATTACTCTAATAGAATTAATAAAATGTTAGTTTATAAATATAGAGTTGTATTCTAGGAAGTCCAAAGGATTTGTCTAGTCCTAAGGGACAAATCCTAGCCATTGGATCAAGATGGTCAAGATCAAATCCCCCACCTATAGCCACCGCCGGCCGCCGCCTCCGGCCACCTCCGGCCGCCGTCCGCCGGCGGTGGCCGGTGGCCGGCGGCCGGCGGTGGTGGTGGTGGCTGACAGTGAAGGTGCTGGTGGTAATGGGGGGGTGGTGGTGGTATTGATGTATCGAAGCACATGTGCTTCACTAAAACACAGCATATTACTTCGAAGCACATGTGCTTCAGGTCACGAAACACATGTGCTTCAAGTCACTAAAAACATGAGTTTCTAAACACACAAGGGAGCATACGAAGCACATATGCTTGATGTAACGAAACACATATGCTTCACTACACAGAAAAAAAAAATCAAAACAAGTGACGAACATATCATTATGAAGCACATGTGCTTTATAAAGCCAAGCACATGTGTATTTGTTCCTGAACACATGTAACTTACAAGCAAGTCATTTGTGTTTGAATCACGAAGCACATGTGCTTGACGTTATGAAACACATGTGCTTCACTACACAAGAAAAAAATCAAAACAAGTGACAAACATATCATTATGAAGCACATGTGCTTCATAAAGCCAAGCACATGTGTTTTTGAACCTGAACACATGTAACTTACAAGCAATTCATTTGTCTTTAAATCACGAAGCACATGTGCTTAACGTTATGAAACACATATGTTTCATTACTTGAAACACATGTGCTTGGCTGTACGTATACACTCCTTTATTTTCAAAACACATGTGCTTCCAATCACGACCACCACCACTGGTCACCACCGCCGGCGGCCACCTCCGGCCGCCGTCCGCTGCCGCCGCCCGCCGCTGCCGACCGCCGTCCGCCGCCGTCTCCGGCCGCTGGAGAAGCACATGTGTTTGTAGTGGTGGTGGTTTGAATCTTGATCTTGACCATTGATTTTTCTTGATCCAAGAGCTAATAATTGTCCCTTGAGACTAGATAAAATTCTTAGACTACCTTGAACATTTCACTATAAATATAATATATATTTTTACAATTTGTTGCATAGCACGTGCCCAACTCCTCACAACATGAAAAAGGTACTGGGCAATTGAGTGGTTTTGTACCATGAGTAATGCTTGTCGCAGGGGCATAATGAAACCCCAAAATTTGGTATGTCATAAGTTCGAAATAGATTGTTTTAATTTGTTATAAAATTAAGGCAATCACTTTTTGATAACCTTTAGAATTCAAATATACGTTCTTATGTATTAGAAATGTTTTATGAGTATAGATCATAAAATGAAATGAAAATTAACTTATAACCCCATAATAAATCATATTTTTATAAAAGGTTATTATTGTTTATGATAGACTCACTAGATGGCCGTGCTTATACTCATAAATAGACTTTGAAAATATATTCATATCAAACTTTTGTCATTCACTTCCATTTTCTTGTCGTTAAACATCCAATCCAAACACCCGTTTAATCATTGTATATTTTATTACTTCTTCCGTCCCATAAAAAACTTCTCATTTGAGTTTAACACAAGTTTTAAGGTGATAGGTAGTGGTGTGGTAATTGATAATAATTTTGATTAAAATATAAGATTGTTTGGAGAGAGAAAGATAGTTAATGGATAGTAAGTGGTGAGTCCTTAATAATAATAGTATTTTATTATGTGTAGCCCATCAAATGTATGAAATGAGAAATTTTTTGTGGGACAAAAATTTAGGGTGAAATGAGAAGTTTTTTGTGGGACGGAGGGAGTATATTTTATGACATTGTTATATCAAGCTGATTTTTTTTGAACGACAAATTATAATCTACTCCTAATTACCATATGTGTCCGCGACGGGACTTGAACTCCAGACCTCGAGTTGATGAGTTTAAGTTTTAAAAACTTTTGTTAAACATACTTGCAACTAGGGATGGCAATAATCGGATGACGTGATGTACACATACATATCTATATAAATTTATATTGTCATATCCATACCCATATCCGTATCCATATCCATTTAAAATAATTTTATCCATCCATATCCATTGGATTATAGCGGGTAAATGAGCATCCGTTGGATGTTGAAAAAAATTTTATTTTCTAAATCGCTTTATCATTTCGTGTTTTTGGGTAACAAGACACGAAATCTATTTCTCAACCCGAGCACCACATGAGATGAAGTCATGATTTGTTTTGCTAACACGAACAAGACTCAATTAAAAAAGGGAAGTGATATCTACACCACACAATTTACTTCCCTTACCACATTGTATAAGTTTTTTAAAACAGACTGTATACTAAAACATAAGTTCTTGTGTGAGAAGTAACTTTTGTGGTGGTGATATCAACTCCCATTAAAAAAGCGATAAACACGACGAACTAGACATTACGAGATAAACAACAAAAATATCAAATTGCTTACTTAGTACATGTTTAAAAACCGACAATCACGAAAAAATATATAACATAAGTTAATATTAAATGTTCCCAAAATTATAACTATCATGTTAATTTCGTGTTAATTTCTGAACCCTAACACGGCACGACAAAACTTCGTGTCTGTTTTAAACGAGACGAACACTATCAGGAATTCAAATTTCGATTTAGTTGTAATTTTATTATTATTATTTTTTTTTGTTTTGTTTTTTTTTTTTTTTTATCGTGTCAGATTTGACATCTCTAGCTCTAAGAATATATCTAACCGAGTCTTTATACTATTTACAGTAAAATAGATGACTCAAAATCATCGAACATGATTCAACCATAACAAAAGTTTTTATTTCGATTAACAGAGTTTTATAACTTAAAACAATTCATAAAACCTTTTAACTAATTATGAATAGTTAAAATTGTAGCGTAATTAAAATAAGAAAACATAAAGATTAGTTGGTTTTCGTTTTGGTGTGAATTGGACCAGCCAACAAAAATGGGAATTACTTTGTAGGGTTTTATCCTAACATTTTAGGTGGAAAACAACACATCTTTGGTTCAAACACGATTGTAGAAGGGACCCATACCACGACATTTCGATAAAGTTATTTTACTTCCATTTTACGTATGAATTTAATACAGTTGAAGAGAAATTATATTTCTTACGGATAATTTTTTTTCTCCATATGTTTACTTACTTTTAAATTTAACATGTGTAATTCATTAATTATTTTTTCTCATATCATCTATTGATTTTGACCTTTGTCATTATCAAATAAATACGTATAGAAATTTGAAGAAAGGGTAGGACCAAATACCATTTTCTTATCTAAATAACATTTCACAAAGGAAAATGCACTATTTATTACTACGGGTGAGCATAACCGAAAAACCGAAACGAAACCGAAAAACTAGAAAAAACCACCCTGAAAAAAACCGAATCATTTGAAAAGCCGATGTCAAAGGTTTTGAATTTTGGAAAACCCGAATGTTTGGGGGGGTTTTCGGGGGCATATGAAAAACCCGACTGAAAACCCCGTCCCGCCCCGCCATTATATATCTTTCAAAAGTTTTAAAAATATTATTATATTTATAAAAGATTTGACATTTAATTATCTTTTAAATAAAAGATATGATTGAATTTTTAGGTGATTTACTACTATATTTTATAGGTTTCAAATTATGTTAGTTAAATTTATCATTATATTATATTAAACTTACTAGTTGTTTTTTATTTATAACAAAATGTGTTAAGGTTTGGTAGTTTGAATCATAATATTAATGTTTAAAGTAACAAATTAGTAAATTTAACGGAAAACAAAAAACCGAAAAAAAAACCCCGAAACCGAACCGAAAACCGAAACCGAAAAACCCAAAACCGAACGGGGTGTAATTCTTAAAAATCCGAACTTTTGGGACGGGATTTGGTTTTAGTTAAAAACCGCCACAAACCGCCCCCATGCTCACCCCTATTTATTACATCTGATGAATATTTTTTATGATTTTTTTTGTGTTCTTTTATTATATTTTATACAATGCTTGAATAATCTTTTTTTTTATAAATTGATGTTTTCTAATAATATTTTATGTTAGTAAAATGAATATATTATTTTATAAATATGATACGTATATTTACTATCTCGTCACAAAGTACAGATACATGCTTCTTGTATAGACTAATTTGTATGTAAACCGTACAATGTTTCATTTTTTTTACGAAAGCACTTTAATTTTCTTTATTTATAATAATTTTGCTTGTATTCTAATAAAACTCGGTGTCATTTGCTATAGCCTCTGTCTTACACGGTACACCTATTATAACGACCGTTATACTATACCGACACCGTTGTTATAAGGTCTCTCCCAACCCTTACCCATCACTAAACCCATCACTAGTGCCACGTCATCGCATCCTTACTGACCCGCTACTGATACGTTCGTGCCAACCCTACCCATCACTAACCCATCACTAAACTCATCCTTTCCACATCATCATTTTTAATTAAATTAAATAATTATAAAATAAATACATTATAAATAATTAAAATTTAAAAATGGGAAAAAAACCTTATTCTTTTGAAAAAAAATACTATGTACAAGTTTTAATAAAAATATATAAAAAAAAATACTATGTACAAGTTTTAATAAAAAAAATATATAAAAAAAATTAAAATTAAAAAAAAAACAGATAAAAAACATTTTTTAATAAAAAAACATAATATATACAAGTTTTAAAGCTCAATGTACAAGTCCCAAACCCCCCACCCCCTCTCTCTCTTCTCCCTTCCCTCTTCCCACCGTCCACGACGGCTTCACAAACACGTCCTCCGGTCGACGGAATTTCACGACGCCGGCTAGCGACGCCGGCGTGCCAACGGTGACGTCCCTCGACGCCTCTCGACGTGCCCCCTGACGCAGGGTTGGCACGGGTCTAAGGGTGTAATAATCGGTCGCTATAGGTAGAACGAATTGCCAACGTTGATTTCTAGTTTTGACGGTGGTTATTATTTGTTTAATATTTGATCTGTAGAATTTGAATTTTGACATAGCTGCTATTTTTAAAATATTTAAATATTTAATAGAAACGTAGTATATTTGCCATCAGATTTTTTTTTATTGATATACAAATTTCCAAAATTCAAACTCCCAAACGTATTTAATTTTAACTTGCAAACCCCATAGTCAAAAGGTTGCTGATAATCTCATAGTCCCATATTCAACAAAACACGCATTTTCATTTTATAATACTCCCTCGTTCTTTCTTCTAACGTATGAATATAATTTTTGTTACCATAAAGTAATGTTTTTCATATTTTTTATATCAAAATATCCCTTTTTACCAATCAACCATTCTCTTTCACACAACTTGTTAATTCAACAATTTTAACGGCACGAATATTGTTTAACCTACAAACATTTAAATACGATCATACGTAATTGTTTGGTCATGCATATGTTAAGTGTTATAAATAAAACAGAAATAATAAATACTACTTCTTTTTGTATTAAAAGGGATACAATTTTTAAATAATTAATGTGAAATCCGGGTAGGGGTGTTTAGAAAAAAATTTTAAAAGTTAAAAAGTACATTATTCTCTTTTTAATCGTGTTAAAAATACATTATTCCCTCTAATAATTCTTTTCCTTAATTTAAATCACTATCATAAAATATTTAAATAATATGGAAGACATTAAAATATTTGTTGGTTGATGTCATCCCAATAGACCTACGGTGTAGTTGACACTCGCCACCCGATCATTGCCATGCGGAGACATGGAGCATTTGATTGGATTAATTTAAAATTATGCTTAAATTTAGAATATTGCAAAAATTTATCTACTAATGTTTATAACGAGGAATATGCTGCGGCGCTTCGCTGCGGATCTCTGAAGCGTAAAAGTTTAATAGTCTTTGTAAATATTAAGTGTTTAGACTTTAGATAACTAAGTATAATTAATAAATAGAAGGAATAAAAAAAATATTTGAGTAGGACTTGAACCTTGGTTTGCAAAGATTTTGGGTCTTATGATGTATAATATATGCCAGTCAACCAAGCTTATATTTTATGAACTTCTCAGAAATAAGATATATAATAGAAATTTTATATTTATTGTAGACGACAGTATCTCACCTACAGTACTTACAATGGGATCTACCCATATTTTAAAAAAAACCTATCAACCAATGAGGTTAGTGTGAATAGTACATTTTGAATGTCATTTGTATTATAGGGGGAATCTCGAAGTTCTTTTGTAATATTTTTTTTACCTTTTTATAAATTTAGACGAGTTTTCTAGAGTATACAAAGTGTGAAGTTTTCGTTGTCGTTATTGCTAGAACGTTGACAGAGAACGTTCTAGAACATCATCTATGGAAAGACGTTTTTTTAATGGCACCTAATCTACACATTCTTGTCCTTAGTGGGACTTCAACTCATGACCTATTGGTAATAAACAACATCTTATCTTATACTCCAATACTACTATGAAAAGACGTACAATCAAATCTTTTTTTTTGTTTCTATTTAGTTCCAAAAAGCATGCTATTGTTTTTTGTTTCTAATTTTTAAAATATTGTTCACTACAATTTTCCATCAACAACATTCTTACTTTTTTTTTAACGACATGTTAGTAAGTTAATGGTTCGACATATGTAGTGACATCCAAGCGGACAGTATGTATTCTTCGAACATATCTTCTTTTTTTAGGGGAATAAACTCCACCTCTTTTTTAATCTCCTAAGGAATTCTCTCAACGAGTCGAACCCAAGATCTTTTGAATGCAAGACCCCCCAAGACAATCATTGGTGGCCAATTAATCTAGACCAATTGGTTAACAACATTCTTACTATAACTCTTTAAAAGTAATATCATCACTCCTCTTATTCTTATGTTTATATGTTGCTAATTTTTTTGAATAAACAATTCTCATTACGTAAAATGACTTGTAACTTAATATTATAAGGTACTAAAAAATATTCTCTATTGACCTGGTGTTGTAAATTTCGGTCTTGGCGGCCGCCTAGGCGGCGCCTAGGCGCTTGGCAGTCGGCTGCCGACTGAAAAATACCTAATCGTTGGAGTTTGAAGGTTTTGGTCTTTATCAGTCCTTATCGGCCCTTATCGGTCAAAGTTGACCAAGTCAACGAAGGTAAAAAACTAAAATCCCCCCCCCCCCCCCTTTAAATTGTTTTAAGGGAAAAAAAAAACAAAATCACCATCGTCTCCTACAGAACCCCTCGTTTCCTACGATTGCTGCTCTCTTCTCACAAGTATGATCTACGATCTCTCTCTCTCTCTCTCTCTCTCTCTCTCTCTCTCTCGCTCACACAGTCTCTCTCTCTCTCTTTCTCTCTCTCGTTCGTGCGTCCCTCTCTCAGTCTCTCTTGTGTCCTTCTCTCTTGCTGAATTGCGTACTGTCTCTCACTCTCTCGTCTGTCAGTCTGTCACTCGATCCACTAGGGTTACTCAAATCCGTGTTTAATCGTTTAGGGTTACAATTATTGGTGAATGTTGACTGTTGTAGACTGTTGTAGGTCAGACTTGAAGATTAAAGCTTTGTTTCTTCACTGTTACACTTGTATTAGCTTAACTGTTGCTTAACATTATGATAATTTATTGATTTACTGACTTTAATCACTTAATCATGTCCAATTTCCCAGCATGTTTAGAATTATGGCGACTGAAGAAGCTGCTGGTGTGGAAGGTCTTAAAAGAAAATCAAAAGATATTGGTTGGGAATATGGTATTTGTAAGGATCAGAGCAACATGGATAGAATAACGTGCATCTTGTGTAAGAAATCGATGAGTGGGGGCGTTACCAGAATAAAAGAGTAAATTACTGTTTTTGTCCCTGTGGTTTGCCCGTTTCAGCATTTTTGTCCCTGTGGTTTTTTTTTCTGTTTTTTTATCCCTGAGGTATGCAAAATTCCGTTTCTTTGTCCTTCCGTTTGAATTCAGCCGTTAAAGCCCTCACGTGCTGAAAACTCGAGGGCATTTTGGTCATTTTACACATCTTTCTTCATCTTCATCTTCTTTCTTCATCTTCTTCTTCATCCTTAAATAAACCCTAATTTCTTCATCTTCTTTCTTCATCTTCTTTCTTCATCTTCAAAATCAAAATCAAAATCACAAACCAATTCTTATCACAGCCGCTTGTTCCCCCAAAACAAATGAATCTGAGATCTCTCAAAAAGCATATTCCCCCAAAACAAATGAATCTGAGATCTCATCACAGCCGCTTGTTTGAGATCTTTCAAAAAGCATATTCCCCCAAAACAAATGAATCTGAGATCTCATCACAGCCGCTTGTTCCGCAGAATCATCATCCAAAATCTCATTCCCAATCTTCGATTTCTTCTTCAACAATTCCTCCTTTTTAACAAAATTCGGATCTTTAGCTTCGTTAGCTCGTTGTTCTTCAAGTTTCTCCCACATTTCAGTAGCCGATTTCATCTTCTCTTCAGCACTATCAAACAACTCAATCGTCTCACTTGGGACCCACTTTGACAAATCATCCTTTTTAGCAACAACAAACGACCAATAAAGCTTCGCCATCTCAAATTGCTGTTGACCTAACGCCAACAACCCTTCGTAAAAATCCGGTCACTAAAAATCCAATAAATCATCTTTTGGGTTTGTTTATTATGAAGATGGTTTGCGATTTTGATTTTGATTTTGAAGATGAAGAATGAAGATGAAGAAAGAAGATGAAGAAATTAGGGTTTATTTAAGGATGAAGAAGAAGATGAAGAAAGATGTGTAAAATGACAAAAATGCCCTCACGTTTTCAGCACGTGAGGGCTTTAACGGCTGAATTCAAACGGAAGGTGGACGGAAGGACAAAAAAACGGAAATTTTGCATACCCCAGGGACAAAAAAAAAGAAAAAAAACCACAGGGACAAAAACGCTGAAACGGGCAAACCACAGGGACAAAAACAGAAGCTTACTCAGAATAAAACAACATATAGCACAAATTATCGGACAAGTAACTCCATGTCCAAAAGCACCCAAAGAGGACTAGTTGAGATGTCGAAACGCGGTCCACGAGGGAAGTAAAAAAAAGGTAGTAAAAAGGAACATGATGAAGCCATAAGATCAGTGGCAAGAGATGATATGAATGAACCTATTGATGTGGATGAACTAAATGATTCTTTTTGGACGATGAAAGAACCAAATGTTTTAGGGCCCATGGATAACTTTGCAAACAAACTAGACCCCAAGGTTGCTCTAAAGAATGGAAAGGGTAAACATGTTGATATTAACAATACTATTCAGAAAGACATAATATGGATCGCGAAGAAATACATTGGTAGGTGGGCATTTAACCACCAGTTTCCTTTTCATGCCTTAGAAGGTGATGACTTCAAATTGCTGTTGGAAGTGGTTGGCCAATTTGGTCCCGGACTTCCACCTCATACTAGATATGAGTTGAGTGTGCCCATTTTAAAGCAAGAGGTTGCAAGAACAAAAGACTTGTTGAAAAGAAACGAAGAAGAATGAAAAGAGGAGGGATGCTCAGTTATGACGGATACTTGGTCCGATAGAAAGAGGCGGAGCGTCATGAATTTATGTGTTAATTCAAAGATGGGTACTGTTTTCTTATCTTCCAAAGAATGTTCGAATGAAGCACATACAAGCGAGCACATATACGAGTATGTGGAAGGATGCATCCAAGAAGTTGGTCCCGAACATGTTGTACAAGTAGTAACCGTTAATGCCTCAAACAACATGGGAGCAGCAAAGTTACTAAAAGAGAAAAGACCACGCTTTTTTTGGACATCATGCGCGACACATACGATTAACCTTATGCTTGAAGGTAATTATAGACTTTTAACTATGCATTTAATTTTATACTTGTATTTATTCTTTAAATTATATATATTTATGTTCTTCTAGGTATCGGTGCACTTCCAAGGTTTAAAAAGATCATAGAACCAGCAAAAAAATTAACCATCTTCATTTATTCTCACCACAATACGTTGGCTATGATGAGAAGTTTCACCAGAAAAAGGGACATTATCCGACCGGGTGTCACAAGATTTGCTTCCACGATCCTAACGCTACAAAGCTTGTCTGAAAAAAGGACCAGTTAAGGCAAATGTTCTCTAGTACCGAACGGGAAGAAAGTAGATTTTACGATACCGTTAAAGGGAAAGCCGCATATGCAACGGTGCTAAGTACCGCATTTTTGGGTGGTGTTTCAATTTGTTTAAAGGTGTTTCCCCGCTGGTCAATGTCCTTAGAATGGTTGATGCAGATTGGAAGCCGTCAATGGGTTTCGTTTATGGGGAGATAGTAAAAGCAAAAAAAGAAATCATGGATGCGTTGGGTGAGAACGAAAAAGCTTACGGGCCGATCATAAGTATCATATCCACAAAGATGAAGGGTAGACTAGATTCTAAATTGCATTTGGCGGCTTATCTTTTGAATCCATATTATCACTATAAGGATCCACATATCCAACATGATCCCGAATATCAGATGGTCTTCTTGAATTTATTGAAACAACAGTTAAAGGAGACGTAGATTTGCAAATGCACGTGGTAACCAATGAATTGCCAAAGTACAAACGAAAATGTGATAGATTTGGTAACAATCTTGCGGTTAGTGCATGTCAAGTAAATGATGCCAACTTTGATCCGGGTAATGCGGTTTACCATAACTTATTTATGTTATTATTTCTTTTATGAACTTTTGATAATTATTGATTTAATAAAAAAAACATTATGTTTAAAAAATGTAGCAAATTGGTGGGGAGTTTTTGGTGGTTCGACTCCACATTTGAAAAGGATTGCTATGAGAATTCTTTCTTTAACGAGTAGTTCATCCGGGTGTGAACGAAATTGGAGCACGTTTGAAGGAGTTAGTAAACTATTTATTAACTTTATAGTTTTTATACAAAATTATCTTCAATTGTTTTAATGTTGTTGCTTTACTTTTAACTTTGCAGATCCACATAAAGAAAAGAAACAGACTTGAAGTAGAGAGGTTGAATAATCTTGTTTATGTGCAATTCAACTCTAATTTAATGGATAAAAATAAAAGGAGGCAAGATAGGAATATGAAAGTGCTTTTGGGGAATGATAGTCACACGGCTCAAGAGTGGCTTGCTGAAATTGAAGAACCATCACAACCTGATGGAGGTGAAGTTGCTCGTGAAGCTCATTGGGAGGCGGTTGGTAATGCAATGCAGGCCGGCGAGTTTTTAGCACCCCGACAAAGTTCTAGAAATACAAGACAACTTGACGAGGATGATTTTGAGTCTGGTAGTGAGGAGGTTGAAGAAGTTGAATACGAGTCGGATGGGGTTCAAATCATGGAAGATTGCGGAAACGACAACTAGAAGATGGTTTTGTTATTTTGTGTTATTGACTAATTTACTTGTTTTTTGTTATAGAATATACTTATGGTTTTTATTTTAAACATTGCTATTGACTAATTTAGCTATCTTTTGTTAGGATATTACTAATATAATAATATATAATTTTAAATATAAATTCCCATGTATTTTATGGTATCCGCCTAGAAACCGATTAATCACCGCCGAGACCGATTAAGCGCTTGAAGGTGGTCGACCGTATAGGTACCACCGAACGATTTTTACAACATTAGCTGTGATTATAGATTTAAATCTTATTGTAAATAAAATAATATAAATTTAGAAGTTAGTTTAAAGTATGTTACCTTTAAAACAAAATAATTTTCATGAGGGGCCGGCTGAGGCTCATGAAACCATTATATGACGGCAATTAATCCACATGGGAAAGGTTATTTAAATATTATTGTGTTTTTAACTTAATTTTTATTAAAACATCCCGCCTAACTTGTGCTTACTTTTATATTACGTGTTGAAGCTTAATTTTTTTTTGAACGGCACCTAAACTACTTGACATTGTCTCAATCGGGGCTTGAACCTATGACCTTTTGTCAGGATCGATTAACTATAGAGAAGTTAATAAACACCTTAGATCTAATTGACTATAGAAGTTGCAGCGGATCAACACTATAACAATGTAATTAAGAACAATGAACTGTAAATAATATGCGAAAGTATTAAGAACACAGTTTCACAAAAAGCTTCAATGTATATTATCGAGTTAACAATACACACGTACGTTTACAATTCGTAAGGAACTATTTATAATAGTCCTTGAAGCTAAACTATTTACCCTAGTTATTCTAGGACTTGATTTACATTCTAATTCTATAGATATACATTGATTTACATGCTATAACTATCTCTACGAAGATCTCGGACTCGATATGTTCCATATAAGCTCATCAGTAGTATTCTGCAATCACCAGTAGTAAATTCATAACATCAGTAGTAAACTTGGTGACCAGTAGTAAGTCCAGATCCATCGTCAGTAGTAACTACTATTGATCAGTAGTATCTTCAATATGCTTGATCAGTAGTAACTTAGTTATAGTCTTCACCAGTATCAACTTCATCAGTAGTAAACATGTTCTGCCCCATCAGTACTAAGTATGATCAGTACTAACTGCAGCATCAGTATTAAGTTGATCTGTGTTTTGCTCCAACAATCTCCCCCTAAACTTATTGATTCTCTTTCAATCAATCAAGTTTCTTTTGTTCTTCTTCTTCTTTCCTTCTATTCTCTAGGGTTCTTTGATTTTGAGCTTTTCTTTGAGCTATAATGTATTTGCTGTTTCTTTTTGTAAAATAATTCAATTTGTTCTGAAACATTACTTCATCATATGGCTTCATCATGGTATTTGTGAATATCTGATACATTGTCTTCTCGGAGTGTGGATATTCTTTTTCATATAAGTACAGTTCACATACTTTTCCAGATTTTTCAAAGAAGTACATTTGAGCAGTTGGAATCACATTCCAAGCATAAACATTTTCTTCACTGGTAAATTGTTCTGGATAGTTGTCTGGATAAAATGCAGCATCAATCATTCTAGTTAGGTATCCAGCTCCAGATTCTTTCCATGATTTCTTTCTCATCCTTGGTTTACCAATGATCAATAGTTTAATAACATCACTTCTTGAACAGGACATGATCAATGGTAACCATCCAGTGAATCTCTGTACAACTTTGTCTTCCCTTATGATCTCTATCACATTATTATTCAAAATTCTCCAATTTATGATAGGATTGTTCTGTAAGGGAGCAACTGGTAGATCAAGAACAGGAATGACTTGCTCTGTTTTTGACTTCTTTTGAGCACTTTGTTCTTGAGAAACCATCTTTCTTTTCTTTGTTGATGGCTCACCAGTAGTTGAGATACTATCCTTCTTGATTAAGTTTGGACTGATTGGGATTAAAGCTTTAATTGGACTTAAGGCTTTGGATTTCTTTTCTTCTTCTGCTTCTTGTTCAGCCAAGTCTTTCTTCTTTGCAGTACAATATCTTTCAATGATAGTCATCATTTTCATTCTACCAAATGACTTAGCATTTTGCCCTTTTGATTTCAAATATTCAATCATATTGGCTTTCTGTTCATATACATCATCTGTTAGCTCACTTTTAGTTTTCTTGCATTCAGATACCAGATATTCAAGGCATTGAATATGTTTTTCTTCAACTTTTCTAAATCTCTTGAATTCTTCCATTTGAGCTTCTATCTGAGCATCTTTGATTTGAACAGGTATTTCAGCTTGTTGAGGTTTTTGAACTTTTAATCTTTCCTTTTCAGTTTTCATTTTCCTTTCCTTAATAGCTTGATACATAGCCACTTTCTCCAAATATCTCTTGTGCTTCACCTTCCATTTAGACTGTTTATCAGCTCTGACAAGATTTATCTTGTTTACCATGTAATGACCCTGTGCTCTGTTGGGGTAATCCTCATCATAAGTTTCTTTGCCCTTTCTTATATGAGCTGAAGGTGGAGGTGGAATATATTTCATATCAGGCACACCACTGATTATTATTGAAGGAGAAAATAACCTAAGCTCATTTTGTTGCAGTATTTTTGGATGTGGAGGAAGTGAGCACTCATCAACCTCAAACCAATTCACATTATCATCAATGTCAGGTATGATAAGTGGTTGATCAGGTGTAGGTGGTCTGGTGATGATTTCAAATCTTTCTCTTTCAATTAGCTCTGGTAGCTATAATTCTTCCTCTTCAGTAGTAACCAGAGTAGTTACTACTGGTGTGACTTCAGGAGTTACTACTGATAGGGCATCAGTAGTATTTGGTGCCTTCAATTCCTCTTCTTGACTTACTACTGCTATGATATCAGCAGTAGGAGTTACTACTGGTATTTCTTTTTCAACTTGTTCTTCCATTGTAGCAGTAGTAATAGGTTCATCTTCTGTAACCATCATTTCTGGGCCTTCATCAACAGTTGTTTCTTTTAAATTTAAGAGAGAGGATGCTGCTGCTGCTGCAATTGATTCATCAATCATTGTTTGAATATTATCCTTCTCCCCCTTAGTGAGCTCTACTGGTGGAGCCTCACTATCATCAATCTTCTTCTTCAATTTTCTGATGATTTTAGTTTGTTGATGAAGCATGTGCTCATAGAATCTCATTCTCTTGTTGATGGTGTTCATATGCCTTTTCATTGCAGCCATTGTTTTCCCTTGGTTTGTAAGATATTTGAGACAATCTTGTACAGTGGATTCAAGAGAATCCACTTTATCCGTCAATTGTGTTGTTTTAATACTGCCCTCACTCCATCTAGCAAGATCATCGGGCTCACTAACAGGTACATTGGCTTTGAGGTTTTCCATCCTATCCATCAATTCAACAGATCTGCCCTCATCACTTCTTGGTGATTCATTGGGTCTTTTGGACATCCTCTTCTTCCTAGAAGAAGCAGAGATGCCCCCCTTGTGGTTTCTTGGCACCGGGGTCCTTTGAGTAACTCCTCAAATGAGTCATCACTCAAAGTTGCCGAGGTCTGGGTCTTAGTGATGTTCTCACTATCCTGTGCACCCACCTTTGGGGCATCAGTAGTGAGAGCCCTCGCCTCATGTCCTCTCTCCTCCTTGGAGGACAACTCTTGGAGCCTGGGGTTTGACTCAATTTGTCCCCTGGTGTCCTTTGAAGAAATTTTCTTTCTTTGATAGATTGTGGAAATGTTTTTGGTTTTATCTGGTAGGTCTTCCACAGAGTGAAGAGTAGCACTCTGCATATTTATGTCAAGTTCCTGGGACACATTCAGGACTTCTGTTTGAGTTGGTGATTGAGTGACTAGTTGGGGTGGTGTTTGGGCTGTATTTGGGGGTGATGGAGTGGGTTGAGGTTCAATTTGGGTTGTATCTATGATTGAACCCTCTCCAATTTGTGTTTGATCTTTGATCATGTTAGGAAACAAAGGGGTTTCCTTGCCCGAAAATTTAAATTGTTTTCTCATATTTGAGAAAACTTTCTTGTTCAACTCAGGTATTATGAAAATATTTTTGGGAGTTGACAAGTTTTGCAATTCAATATTTATGATATGTTGGAGAAATCTGGGATACATTAAAAACTTTGTGGAACTAAGATTTCCCAACATACCTTCAAAAATCATTTGAGAAAAATTAAATACTTGGTCTGTGCATAAACAGACAACAGCAGAGGCTATTGCCTTATTAAACTCATTCCAAGTACTTCTTTTTGGAGAAATACAATGCTGAATAGTATGTACTAAAAATTTCCATTGTGGGGAGAGAAGACCCTTTTGAAAAGTTACTATATTCAGTCTTCCCTCATAACCCATTTTATTTAAAATTTCAGCAATGTATTCCTTAGGAAGAGTAAACATACCTGAATCATCATGTAGTTGGAGATGGTGTCGAATAGATTGCTCTGTGATTGTGATTGTCTTTCCATCCACCGATGACTTTATCATGGGTACAGTTGCACCTTCTGTTCGTTCTGCATTGGTCCAGAAATCCACCAAGTGCTGTGGGTATGCTTTCGGTTTTACAGTTAAAGCGAACTTGATGTATGAGTTCTTTAAAAATTGAACGATTGGTCGAAAGTCTTTAGTACCGTCTGGATTTCGTAAGAACGCACCCATATTATGGAACTCTGAATATTTGAGATCGGTTTGAACGTTGAGAGATTGTAGAGTTGCCATTGTTGTTGAATTTTGTTACAGACTCAGGATTTTTGATCGTAAGCTAGGGTTTATCGAGAGGTTTTAGCAAATCGAAGTGAAGATAATGCTAAATTAATCGACTACCGCCTTTTATATCTTTCGATTTAACCTGCAAAACGACTAAAATGTCCTTCGAATCATAACATAACGGTTAATTTCATGGGGGTTAGTTTGGTAATTGTGATTCTGAAAGACCAGTAGTAAATGTGATATCAGTAGTAAAACGTCAGTAGTATCTACTAACATCAGTAGTGACTAAGGATTTTGACATCAGTAGTAACTATAGACATCAGTAGTAACCACACTACCAGTAGTATATGTGAATACCAGTAGTACTGACTACCCAGTAGTATTTATGTAAACCTAATACACACCAGTAGTAATGAACTACCAGTAGTATTTTGTGCACATGCCTACATCAGTAATACAGATCTACCAGTAGTAAAACACTTCAACAAATAAATAATATTTTACAACAATAACTTTACACATGATTTTAAGTGAGACTTTAATTTATTAAAATCATTCCAATACTGCTAACCAAGAAGTTGAATCTTCCTACATCAAATGCTTTTGTAAAAAGATCTGTTAATTGATCATCAGTATGAATTTTAACAACTTTGATTAATTTCTTTTCATTACAGTCTCTTATAAAATGAAATCTTATTTCAATGTGTTTAGTTTTAGAGTGTTTTACTGGATTGTTCACAATACTAATAGCACTTTGATTATCAATAAAAATAGGAGTTTTAAGGATAGAGATACCAAAGTCTAGAAGCTGGCTTTGAATCCATAGTACTTGAGCACAGCAAGCAGATGCAGCTACATATTCTGCTTCAGCAGTTGATGTTGATACATTTGTTTGCTTCTTACATTGCCATGACACCAGTCTTGATCCAAAGAATTGACATCCACCAGTAGTGGACTTTCTGTCTTGACATTCACCTCCATAGTCACTATCTGTGTAGGCTATTCGTTCAAAGGGTGAATCATGTGGATACCATAGACCTAGTGATGGTTTGCCTTTCAAGTATCTGAATATTCTTTTGACAGCCTGCAAGTGTAGTTCTTTGGGTCTTGCTTGATATCTTGCACACACACAGACACTATACATAATGTCAGGTCTTGATGCAGTTAAGTACATCAAAGAGCCTATCATTGATCTATATAAGTGTTCATCTACATCCTCCCCCTCAACATCAGGATGTAGGTGTTTGTGTGTTTCCATTGGTGTACTTGCACTTTTACTGTCTTTCAAATCAAACTTTTCTAAGATGTCTTTGACATATTTTGATTGATTTATCAAAATACCATCTGTTCTTTGATTGACTTGGAGTCCAAGGAAGAAGTTCATTGGACCCATAGAGCTCATCTTGAATTTAATCTGCATCAGTTCTTCAAATTCTTTGCATAATAAATCATTGGTTGAGCCAAAGATGATATCATCTACATATATTTGTACCAGTAGTATATCATCTTTGACTTTCTTTGTAAACAAAGTTTTGTCAATGGCTCCTCTTTTAAAGTTGTTCTTCAATAGGTATGATGATAATGTGTCATACCATGCTCTTGGTGCCTGATGTAGGCCATACAGAGCTTTATCTAGTTTGAACACATAATCACCATGTTTTGGATCTTCAAAACCTGGAGGTTGGCATACATAGACCTCTTCTTCAATCTTCCCATATAGGAATGCACTCTTCACATCCATTTGATAGACCTTGAACTTCTTGAATGAAGCATATGCTAGAAATATTCTTATGGCTTCAATTCTAGCAACAGGAGCATATACTTCATCATAGTCTATTCCTTCTTCTTGAGTGTATCCTTAGGCTACAAGGCTGGCTTTGTTCTTGATCACTATACCTCTTTCATCTTTCTTGTTTCTGAAGATCCATCTTGTTCCAATGGCTCTTTTTCCTTTGGGTAGAGGTACAAGTGTCCAAACAGCTTGTAACTTAAATTGAAGGAGTTCCTCTTGCATTGCCTCAATCCAGTTTGAGTCCTTCATTGCTTGTTGGATCTTCTTTGGTTCATCCTGAGACAGAAAGCATTCAAACATACATTCATTAGCAATTAAACTTATATTACACATATTTGCAGTTAAGCTTTTGTTTAATTTGCTTCTTGTTTGCAGTGGTGAGTTAACATCACTTAGAACAAGGTCTAAAGGATGGTTCTTCTGAGTCCTTGTAGTTGTAGCTTTATCAACTACTAGTTGATTTTCAAGATTGGACTCATTTGTCTCAGGCAGTTGTTCCTCTAGTGATCCTTCATTGTCATAGATGTTTGGTTCATCATCATCTTGGTCAGAATTACTACTACTATTGTCTTCATTGAGATCAGTAGTATTGTCGGTGTTACTGGTATCAGTAGTTTCTTGAGAATCTAGGTTATTGTTAGGACCAGTAGTATTTTGAGTACTATTACTGGTACAGTAGTATTTGAATTACTGCTGTCCTTATTCTCAGAGTTACTACTGGTATCAGAATTTGAGTTATTACTGACATCAGTATTAACTATTGGAGCAGTATTAACTACAATGTATCTCATCTCCTCTTGACCAGTATTGACAGATGATGTTCCTTCCTTTTGAGTGTGACAATTTGAATTTCCTGCATTGAAGTCCATGTTAGAATTAAAGGATTTGGTTAGATTGTCTATGTTAAATAGCCAATCTGGACCATTTCCTTGTTCATTAGAGACATTTTCATTAAAGGATACATTGATGCTTTCTTCAATTATCCTTAGTCTTTTGTTGAATACTCTGTATGATTTGCTTTGAGTAGAGTATCCCACAAAGATTCCATCATCAGCTTTGCAGTCAAACTTACCAATTTGTTCTCTTGTAATCAGAATAGTACAAGGACAACCAAATGATTTTAGAAAACTTATAGAGGGTTTTCTTTTATTAAAAAGTTCATATGGTGTTTTAAAATGTGGCTTCACTATTAATACTCTGTTTTGAACATAACAGGCAGTATTAACAGCTTCTGCCCAAAAAGTGATTGGTAACTTTGAGTCTGCTAGCATTGATCTTGCTGCTTCAATGATGGTTCTATTTCTTCTTTCAGCTACACCATTTTGTTGTGGAGTTCTAGGTGAGCTGTATTGCCTGTCAATACCTTTAAGGTCACAAAAGTTAATTAAGTTAGCATTTTTAAATTCTGTGCCATTATCACATCTTATGGCTTTCACTTTTTGATCAGATGTGTTCTCCAGTTTGACAATTAAGTTCTTTATGAGTTCACTTGTTTCATCCTTTGTCCTGAGAAAGAAAACCCATGTATATCTGGAAAAGTCATCAGTAATAACAAGACAATATTGTTTCTTTCCAATACTCATTACATTTGTAGGTCCAAATAGGTCCATATGTAAGAGCTGTAAAGGAACAGAAATAGAGTTCTCAGATTTGGACTTATGAGAAGTTTTATGTTGTTTACCTTTTAGGCATGCAACACAATGATGATCACACATGAATTGTTTTTGAGGTAGTCCAATGACTAAATTTCTTTTTACTAATTTGTTCATGTTTTTGAAATTAGTGTGACACATCCTTCTATGCCATAGTTCTGATTCAGTGGTGTTTGCCTTGGATATAAAACAGTTGACCTCATTTGAAGAAATGAGTTCTCCCCCTATATCCAGGCGATACACATTGTTTCTCCTTGGAGTTCTTAAAACAACATATTTTTCATCTAAGATAAAGTCAGGAGAAAGAATGATGCACTCAATGTCTGTGAAAAGAATTTTATTCTTTTTATCACACACTTGAGACACACTGACAAGATTGTATTTTAGTTCAGCTACATAAAATACATCATCAAAGGTAATTTTGCCATTAGTAACAGTACCTTTACCTGTAATCTTACCTCCCTGTGGGTTCTCACCAAATGCCACATATCCTCTATCAAATAACTTGAAATCTTTAAGAATTTGTAGATTTCCAGTCATGTGCCTTGAGCATCCACTATCAATATGCCATGTTCTTCCTTCTTCTGGGATCTGAATGCTCTACACAAGAGAGTAAATGATTAGTTAAGTTTGGGAACCCAAGCTTTATATGTCTTGGGTTCATCCTTTGAGAAATAAGCTTTTGGAGATTTAACTTTAAACATTTTTGGTGCCCAGACTTGTTTATTACTGGTGTTTTGTTTTACTACTGACCTTTTAAAAATGTTACTGGTGTTTGAATTTTCTACTGATCTTGGTTTATACCCATGATTTTTTGCTTTTGAATACTTTACTACTGATGGACCAGTAGTATTTGGGTACTTACCATGTTTATAATGACCAGTAGTGTTTTTAGGGTTGATACCAGTAGTAGATTTGAAAGTTGGTTTAGGAGCAGTAGTATTCTTGTAATTAGGGTTTTTACCAGTAGTATTTTTGTACTGGTACCATACAGCATTATAATTAGGGTTAACACCAGTAGTAAAATTGTTACAGTTTTTACTAGTGTTGGAAAATTTAAAGTATTGTTTAGTTTGATTAGATTTTCCATTGTTCTTGAAGTAATTGCTGTTCTTTGGGCTTCCAACTCTTCTGTTTTGCACAAATCTTGATGCAGTTCTTCCAAATCTTGGTGTTTCAGCAATTGGAATTTTATTTTTACTTACTACTGAAGGACCAGTAGTATCTTTTAATTTCTGTGTTTTTGCTTTTTCTTTAAAGATTTTAAATTCTCTTAACTCTTTGCAGTTTATTGGATTGAAGTGACAATCCTTTGCTAAATGATTTACTTTGTTGCAAATAACACATTTTAATTTATTATCTTGAGCCTTTATGATTTTTCTTTGTTCTAAGAGTTGGTTCCGATTTCTTTGATTTCCCCTTTTTAGAATTTTGGGTATGTGTTCTGAATCATATTTAGGAGATTCATTTGGACTTTGTGCTGTGTGAAAACTTGTATCAATTGATTTTGGTGATTCAGTTTGAGAAATTGTAAATTCAATTGATTGATCATCATCAGAGGAATCATTTGATTCAGATGTTTCAATATGTGATTGAGTTTGATTTTCAGTTTTTAATTCATTAATGATTCTTTCTGAACTGTTTTTAAGTGGTGGAATGATTTTATATGGAGGTGGTACTGCATGATATCCCACCCCATGAACAACTTTTTCTGTAGTTTGATTGTTAGTTAGTTCATCAAGAATTTTAGTGCTTCTTTCAAACTTTTTGATTGTTAATTTATTTTGTTCAATTTCAAGCTGACATTCTTCTAATTTACTTGTTAGTTCTTTATTTTTTTATTTCATAGAACTCTTTCTCATCTACAGCTTGAAGTAATTCTTCCTTTATCCGTTGATCAATCATCTGGTACACCTTTATCTGATGTTCTTGATCAGCAATTACACCATCAAATTCATGATTTCTTCTGACTGCTTTTGCTAAATCTTCATTTAATTTAGTGTTTTCTTTTTCTAGATTTTTAACAATTTTAATACATTCAGAAGTACAAGGTTTAGGTTTTACCTCAGTTTTGTTGTCAGTAAAGGCCATGAGAGCTTGATTTTGAGCATGGTCTTCTGCTTGGAAGCTCCAGTCATAGCCTTGTCCTTGTTGTGAAACAAGAGCAGTTGAATTTGATCTTTTGTCTGGCTGAGGACATTCTTTTGCAAAGTGACCAAGGTTGTTACAGTTGTAATATTTGACTTTAGTTTTGTCAAATCCAGCTTTGTCACCTTTGTTGTAGTTGAGGCTTGTCCTACCAGTCCTCTTTAAGAATCTTTTGGTCCTTAGGCTCAGCATAGCCATCTGCCATTTAAGATCCGTCTCCTCAAGATCATCTGGATTCAATTGTTCCAAGTCATCACTAATCAGTGCAGTATGCACATGACTAGTGAAGAAGGATTCTCTTGCAGTATCCTCAGAATCTGCAGCCTTTCCTGTGGAGTTTTCCTGACCTTGACCTGTACTAGATACAAATGCAGCATTATTAGAAGAAATAGAAGGGTTCTTTTGATTTACCTCAGTTTCAAATACTCTGAGATCATTGTAGAGTTCATCCAACTCCTTTTCTTCTAGTGCATCTCTTTGTCTATATACCACTGTATACATGGCCCATTCTTCACTAAGAGACCTCAGGAACTTCATGTTGACATCTTCTTGATCCATCTTAACCCCAACCTGGTTAAGTTCACCAATTAACTTGTTGAATCTGTCAAACACTTGAGTGAGTGTTTCATTGGGCTTTCCTTTGAAATTTTCAAAGTCTTGTTTGAGAACAGACTTCATGTTCCTCTTGGTGCTCTTGGTCCCAACGAATCTCTTCTCCAGTGCTTCCCAAAGCACCTTTGCATCATCATACTCAACGAAGAGATGTTGATAGTCATTAGGAATGGCCAGTAGGAGAGTGCTTAGAGTTTTGAGTTCGATTCCTTTGTCTTTCTTCTCCTTCTCACATTTAAGTTTGTCTGCCTCAGTTGCAGAGCTGCTTGCTTGACCAGGACCAGTTTTGTTTCCTTCAAGGACAACTTCCCACATTGAGTAATCTGTAATAAGCATGTATTGCTTAATGCGATTCTTCCACATCCCAAAGTTGTTGGGAGTGAGTATAGGAATTTTGTTGGCCTGAGTGCTTTCATTATTATCAGTCATGATTAATAATGTGTGAGTTTTAAAGATTAAAACTTTTTGTTGTTCTTAACAAATAGTAGATCTAGAACCAATACGCTCTGATACCACTTGTCAGGATCGATTAACTATAGAGAAGTTAATAAACACCTTAGATCTAATTGACTATAGAAGTTGCAGCGGATCAACACTATAACAATGTAATTAAGAACAATGAACTGTAAATAATATGCGAAAGTATTAAGAACACAGTTTCACAAAAAGCTTCAATGTATATTATCGAGTTAACAATACACACGTACGTTTACAATTCGTAAGGAACTATTTATAATAGTCCTTGAAGCTAAACTATTTACCCTAGTTATTCTAGGACTTGATTTACATTCTAATTCTATAGATATACATTGATTTACATGCTATAACTATCTCTACGAAGATCTCGGACTCGATATGTTCCATATAAACTCATCAGTAGTATTCTGCAATCACCAGTAGTAAATTCATAACATCAGCAGTAAACTTGGTGACCAGTAGTAAGTCCAGATCCATCGTCAGTAGTAACTACTATTGATCAGTAGTATCTTCAATATGCTTGATCAGTAGTAACTTAGTTATAGTCTTCACCAGTATCAACTTCATCAGTAGTAAACATGTTCTGCCCCATCAGTACTAAGTATGATCAGTACTAACTGCAGCATCAGTATTAAGTTGATCTGTGTTTTGCTCCAACACCTTTTGGTCATATCTAACACTTTATACACCAAATATCACTAGGCTACAAAACCTTAGTTCGTGTTGAAGCTCAAATAGTACTACATTTATATGAATCGAGGAATAAAAGAGGGTAAGTATATGTCCCTATAAAGTATCAACTCACTATCATTTTATTTCCACTAAATAACGTTTTTTGAGTTATAGTTTCAACATTCGAGTTTAAACTCAGGATATAATTATTAGTTTCAACAATTTGTAATCATTTCTGATGGTTACTGTGGAACTAATGTCCGAGGAAACTATATAATAATATGTAGGAATATCTTGTAAGATTCACATGGCGGAATTTGAACCCAACTTACCAGATCACTACTATACAATGGGATCACCAGAATGAGGAGATGAATAAGAACATTACCTCTTGATAGCTGAAGTGTAATCCACCTCTACTACACCACCTGAACACACTGCATGACCGCGTTGTACCAACAAAGTATCACACAAAGGCTTGTGTGTGTGTGTGTGTTGTGTTCGACGAACACAAACCGAAACCCCTTGGGGTTCTTCGTTCGATTGGCCGAGAGATAGAAGGGAGGGATTAGGGTTTTGAGTGTGTAAAGTGATTAACCTCTAAGCCTTAGACATGCCCTCCTATTTATAGGTTTAGGCCTTGCACCTAGGTCCTTAGAGTTTAACTAGAAGTTTAATGAATCTTAAACTTCTTTTGTTACTTTCAACCCTTGGACTTATACTAGTTAATTAATAGACAGTTAATTAACTGTCCGTTAAATATTTAACTTAATATTTAATCTTCCTCTTAAATAATAAGTAGACTATTATTATTTATGCTCTTCTTTATAATTAACTGAACTAGTTAATTATTCCACACAACTTACTTTATTCGGTTGTTCATTATTGGGTGTGTAGTGATGTGACCCTCTAGTGTCTTATAACTACACGATGACACGTGTGCTCATCCAGTGCACATAAATCCAACATAAAAAGCTTAGAATTCTTCATTTGATCCTAAAAACCGATGTTGTTGAATGACAAAATTTACTTCACCAGTATTGATATTGTTTCTGTATGCGTCTATAATATGTAAAAGATTTGTACAATACATAGTACAAAATAGTCTTTACAATTTACAAACACTAATGTGTGTTATTTTGTTGATGATATATATATATATATATATATATATATATATATATATATATATATATATATATATATATATATATCCTGCAAACAGTTTAGGTAATTAAATTGCTGTTAAAAGAAAATACTAGTATTAAAAAGTCCTGGACATATGTGTTGGAAAAATTTGTGATAAATGATTTTTCACCAATTTTGGACATATATATATATATATATATATATATATATATATATATATATATATATATATATATATATATATATATATATATATATATATATATATATATATATATATAGTTATTAGTTGGTAGCTTTGCGTTCTCCTATGTGAGAGCGATGTAAGGATATATAGCGTGTCCAAAGTAGAGTTGTGGTGAATGTAATATCGACTCTCAAAGTAGGGTGTTTGAAACAAGAAATCTTGAGTTGGGATGCTATCTCACATTGGAAAAAGACCAAACCATTTGTTGGTTTATAAGGGTGGAAGTATGATGGAAGATTAAATCCTTATACATGGGTTGCTGGACTGACCTTCGCAGACTGTTATGAAAATTCAGCAGTAAATGCACTTAATGTTTTGATTAAACATTACTTATGATTCTACACTATAAATAGAGACCTTTTGTCTCATTTGTAGATACACCGAAACAAACCTCTCTTCTAAATCACAACTTTCTCTCTTGGAAACACTCTTAACCTCAGTTAGTGTTCGGGCTTGAATTATATCCGGTAGTGTAAAACTACTCGGTTGTTTTACCCTGGGATATAGACA
Organism: Calendula officinalis; assembly: GCA_963853835.1. Taxonomy (NCBI): domain Eukaryota; kingdom Viridiplantae; phylum Streptophyta; class Magnoliopsida; order Asterales; family Asteraceae; genus Calendula; species Calendula officinalis. Next base: position 53,032,869 of record OY970822.1, read on the forward strand.
ACGAATATATTTTAAAGGGATCGTGAATTTCACGAGACTCCACAAAAAACGTTGTTACTTGTTTGTTATATTTATTTGTTTCAATCTTTTGTAAACGTATTCGTCAATTTTCCTTATTGTATTTTATTAATGAAAATTGGTATTAACTCCTACAATATGTACACTATATCATAAGTTTCAGAAATAATATTAATTTCTACTATTATTTGTGATTACTGTCTATTTACTTGATCAAAATATGTTTTAAAATTAAGAGATGAAATGAGAAAAAAAGTCAACAAATTACATATGTTATCTTATGAGACTAACAATATAAAATAAATACAAATAATAAATATCAATAACATTTCTCTATAAATTAATATATTGTCATAATTTAAGTTTCCGACACACTCACTTTAATACATGCATCATGCATGGACTAATATCATTTTCCTTCCTTTTTTTATAAGAAAAGCTATTAACTCGGGTTTTTTTACATTGGTTTAGGGGTTGTTTGGGAAAGCTTATCTAAAATAGTTTAAGCTTATTAGCTTATGCTCTTATTTAAATTTATAAGCTTTTTTTTTTTAAATTAAGAGTGTTTGTTTTAGCTTATCTAAGGGTATCGTGAAATAACCAAAAAGGGTTTAATTAATAGAAAGGTTGGGAGGAAAAGAAAAATGAACAAAATTAGGTGGGGGATAAAAATGTAAAACCATTGATTTTCTTAAATAAGCCTTAATAATCTCCAACAAAAGAGGTTTTTTAAGAGGTCTTAAATAAGCTAATAAGCACAAGCTTATAAGCTTATCCAAACACTTAATATGACTTATTAAGCTTAAATAAACTAATAAGCTAATAAGCCCCTTTGATAAACTTTCCCAAACACGAAACACCCCTTAGTTTTAATCTCACGTGTTCTTAAAAATACCATTTTCTCTATTCCACGAATTTTTCGGAATTATAAAATTTCCCATCGTGATATATTTATTTTTGTTCATAAATAATCGAACAATATACATGTTGGCTATTGGTCTACTGGCACGTGTCAAATTCATTTTTAGTTTAGATGTAAAAAAGGGATGATTTTCTTACCACAACTTTTAATGCATGTACCACATTCAATGCTTAATATACTTGTACAGTTAGCTGTAAAATCTGTACAGTGTGGTATAACTATTAAAAATAGTGGTAGCAATATCAATTCTCATGTAAAAATTATTATCATGCGAACATAATATTATCTACATAGAAGCAAGGTTGCTTTAAACTATTTGTACTATAAAAGAAAACACGACAAAATAATCAAAATTGATGCTTAAAATGTAGATTTTGCAATTTTTTAATAGTTGGTGTTAGGTTTTACACCAATTAACCTGACTAAATAATAGCAAAAATATATAGATAAAACTAGTAAACAACAAAAAAGTATCATTCCTTTGACATATTTTCTAGCAAGCTATTTTTACGCATAAGGGGAAAAATAAACAATATCTATTTCTTTTAACAAGACCTAATCTATTTTTATTTGTTTATAACGGGACTTGAACCCATAACCAGTAAATCATGTTCAACTTATACCACACTATGGTACAAGCCTTAAATTACTCTAAATTGTAGTAATGAAAATGTTTTTATTTGATAGTTGAGAACGTGGCAAGTGGTTGGAGGAGAAGCACTTGGAGCAATTTCCGATTCCCCCTAAACCTCCACCCACTAAAGTAATAAATGATTAACAAAGATCTTGTAACTAATGTTTGATTACATCACTAATCTAAATCAAATTTTGCACCACTATTTTGTGTGCTTCTTTAAAGTACCATTCACTTTTATTTTCGTTATCAATAATGTCTTGTATATATATATATATATATATATATATATATATATATATATATATATATATATATATATATATATATATATATATATATATATGTAAAGAGAGAGAGAGGGGTTCATGCGAGAACTCATTTATAACCATTCATTTATTTATTTAGTATTTTAATGTATAAGGGTAACATAGCCATTTTAATTTTTTTAATTATGGCAACTGAATCAATTAAATCAATACAAAAAATGTTTTACATGTCTAATTAAATTGATGGCTATTCACTAATGAACAAACAGAATTTTTAACAAAAAATACATGTGTTAAAACTATGTTCAATAATGAACAACAGAAATGTTTAACAAAAAATACATGTATTAAAACTATGTTCACAGGTGAATAACAATAATAAAAACATATCACTAATGAACACATTTGCCAAAACGTATTAAATCAATAGTTAATTACTGAACAAAAAGTACAAATTTGCTGAATAGATCACTAATGAACAAAATTACAAACTAATGAACAAATTTGAAAGCCTAGACTAATACATATCTACTTTCAATATTTAATTAACATTATGTTGTGTTCATCACTAAACATCATTCAGCAGTCCGACCAGAAAACTATGTACATCATTCAGTTTGCCATTGGTCGTCATTTGGTCGCCAAGAATTGTTGTTCACCAATATTTCATCATTCGGTTGCTAGTCCGTTCATCAGCATTCAACACTACCAAACAAACACTAAGCAAATTTTAGCAACAAAAATAACTTGTAATAAAAAAATACAAAGGTAGCTTTGATCCTACATCAAATCAAACCTCACTTCGATTAAAATACCTAGGAATAAGAAAAAAGTATGCAAATTTTAGCAACAAAAAAGAAGAAATAAGACAAAAAAAAGGCATTTAAACAAACTCTTGGTAGGCAACATTCTTTTTCACAAATAGACTCGATCGGAGCACTTCTTTCACAAATAGGCTCGATTCTTTTTGCTTTTCAAAAATAGGCTTTCCGCCGTCCCCGAGGCCGGCTTCCATTTAAAACCATGACTCCCCGAGGCCGGCTTCTTCTTGCTTGATGTGACCACGGGTTTTGAAGGACTCCCCGAGTCCGGCTTTAGCATGGAAGGTCTCCCCGAGGCCGGCTTTAGCTTTAAGGCCTCCCCGAGGCCGGCTTTAGCTTTAGCTTCCACTTATATATACACAACACTGAAATACAGACTTCACACACCAACACAACAAAAAAAAAAAACGATACTTTCACCTTACGTTTCACCAAAAAAAAAAAAACATACTTCACAAATTATAAAATCAAGAATGAGTTCGTCGAATAACGAATCACCTCCATATCACCCTGTGTATGATTCGCCTCCTTTAGATGAGGCTGAGTTAGAATGTTTGATAGCTATGGATTACAATGAGGTGCATGCGGAAGAACTTGCAGACGAGGAGCAACTTCTTTGGCTTGATGCAGAGGAAGCTCGATATGAGCGACATACTCAAATGTTGCGTGAAATAGGACCACCGGTTATTCATCTCTGGCAGTTAAAAGGGAGGTTTAAGAATTTTGACACGAGAAAGCAAAAAATGGTACGTTTAAAATTACAAGATAATATTTGTTCAATTAACTAAAATTATAATTTTTTGGTATTTTCAGCTTTTACCGCCTCGGTTTGTGAGGCAGCATAACCACCTACTTCAGAAAAGACATTGCGTGATACGAAGAGGTGATTCTGTTGAAGCTTCCGGTGCAGTTGGAGCAGTAACTACTTCTGATACTGACCAATGTTGTGTATTCACATACTCGATTTGTGGAGGTTGTGAGGGACCCATATTTTGCATATCCACAAAAATATGACCCATGAATTGTTCAGTTACACCGGCAACATAGTATAATGTTGCTAAGCTTTCATCACTTGTTATTCTTGCAGTGTAACTTAAACCATATAAGTCATAACATAAATAGTATTCTAAGTTGTATTGGTCTCTCGTGACTCGAAGATGGCTGTAAGCCAAGTTTTCAAAACTTTCGTAACTAATTATGTTTACAAAGATAATAGAACATTGCAGGTTCGAGTCACCTATCCCCGGTCAAGTAAAATTCCTCTACACTCCTGGCCCAACCATACTCCTCAACCAAGTCGATTGTTTCTGGTTGTTGATTACGTATTGAGGAGTTTTGAGTTTGCTGCTCCACAACCGCCTCCTCCTCCGCCCCTTCATAAGCCAGGTTATCCATTTCACATATTGTACGTTGCATCTCGTCAATGATAATTTGAAGTTCACAGGCTCGAGATCGTTGACTCATTAGGTCAATTCTCTCTTCTAACATCTCAACCTGTAGTCGAAGTTCCATGATTAAGACTTTTTGACTTCGCCACATGGTATTAGAAATATGTTTTTTTTTGAGTTGTGAAATATGTGTTTTTTTTGAGATGTAAGGGTAGAACTTATTTTTTTTTTTTTGTATGTTGTTAACCCGGAGTGTGGAATTATATAGGCGAGTTGTATTGCTTAAAGCCGGCCTCGGGGAGGCCTTAAAGCTAAAGCCGGCCTCGGGGAGACCTTCCATGCTAAAGCCGGACTCGGGGAGTCCTTCAAAACCCGTGGTCACATCAAGCAAGAAGAAGCCGGCCTCGGGGAGTCATGGTTTTAAATGGAAGCCGGCCTCGGGGACGGCGGAAAGCCTATTTTTGAAAAGCAAAAAGAATCGAGCCTATTTGTAAAAAAAGTGCTCCGATCGAGCCTATTTTTGAAAAAAAATCTAATTCTAACCACAACCTCCGGTTGACCACCATCCTCCCCACTTCCTTTTGGTAATTCAACACTACTGAATAAACACAATATGGAAAGAGACGTGTAATTTGTGTAATCAATAAAAACTATTATTAATCATTCAAAAAGACATGTGATTTCAATCATAAAATTGATTTCACATTTCATGTCTGCTAAAATGTTTCCAGTATTTAATTTGCACTATTTTTAAGAAAGGCGTATGATAAATGTACGATTACTTACCATCTTCTTCTATTACTTATGATGAAAAAACTAGATCTTGTCAGATTAGTTATGACGCAAAAACCGAAAGAATATACACACTGGGGAGAAAAGGGGATCGACGACCGAGGAGAGAAAATATCGTCTCCTACCGTCGCCGTAGCAATAGAATCAAAGTCGCCGGCGGGGTGTGTCGGATCTGGAAAACTAGGGTTTGGGGAGGAGGGGATCGTCAGCCGGTTGGATAAAATGGAAATGTTAAGTGTTTTTTGATTGTGATGGGGGTAGCTTTGGGTGAATTGATTAATTCCCTAATTAATAGACCATGAACTTTACCATTATACCCCTCGTACCCCTTGTCTTTTAAATTCAAATTTCCAATTATCATAGCCATTGATCTATTAATTTAATGGTTGTGATGAGTTCTCGCAGTTCTTGCAATTTTAGTGGTTCTCGCATGAACCGCAATATATATATATATATATATATATATATATATATATATATATATATATATATATTCCCAAAGGACAATTAATAGCCCTTGGATCAAGAAAAAGTCAAAGATCAAGATCAAGATTCAAACCATACAAACACATGTGCTTCAATACATCAATACCCCCACCCACCTCCGACGGTCGGAGACGGCGGCCGGCGGTGGCGGCCGCCGGCGATGGGCGGCGGCAGACGGCGACCGGAGGTAGCCGCCGGCGGTGGTAGTCGTGACTTGAAACACATGTGTTTCACCTTTTGAAACACATGTGTTTTAAAAATAAAGGAGTGTATATGTACAACCAAACACATGTGTTTCTTGACTTGAAACACATGTTTTTCGTTACTAGAAGCACATGTGTTTCACTAATAACACTTGTTTTGAAAATAAAGGAGTGTATATGTACAACCAAGCACATGTGTTTCATGTAATGAAGCATATGTGTTTGTAAGCTAGAAGCGCATGTGCTTCACTAATAACAGTTCTTTTGAAAATAAAGGAGTGTATGTATCAGCCGTAATTTTACGTTTGTATTATCGTATAATTAATTCGAGATTTATTTGAATTTCATTATCTATATTAGTTTATGTTTCGAGTTGTGTTTTATCGAGTGTTTGAATGTTTGGGAGTTGGTATAACCAAGTATGGGTCAAAACTTGGATGGAAACAAGTTTAAAGACCAAGAATCTGGCTGGAAGAGCTCTCGCGGCGCGAGGCAGGCGCGAGTAAGCTTTTCAGCAAACAGAAATTTCAGAGGTCAGACACAAGACCCTCGCGTTAAGTTCGCGTCGAGTTCTCTGCGCGAGGTGGGCGCGAGCGGGGCGCGATTACTGCCTTCGAGCGGCAACCAGATGGAAAACCCGTGTAATCTCGTGGCGCGAGCTGGGCGCGAGGTGGCTCTGAACTATATAAAGTTGAGTGTAGGCTAGGGTTATTGTTTCTAAACCTAGCTCAATCCATTGATTTCATGATGATTTGAATACTTGAGTGTTAGTTTCAGTGAGTTTTATTGAGAGAGATTAGAGAGATGAAGGAGGGAAAATAATGCTTAACCAAAAGTGTATTTCATTCAAATGAGGGGAAAAGCTACATATTACTGTAACGACCCGAAATTTGTAGATAAATAAATTTTATAAAAATATGATAATTAAGGATAAATCATTTAAATAACGTAGGAATTGGTTTAGTGTCATTTGGACACCGTATGAGAAAGTTATGGACGAAACCGGATCGAAACGGGAAGTAAAAGTTGCAGTCTTGCTGCACTGACCAAGATAGCGTCGATATCTTGAAGATAGTGACGCGAAATTGTGGTTTCAAACAGCGACCCAAGATAGCGTTGGTAGTGTCGCGAAAACGAGATTTTCCGAAAATAGCGTCGGAGATAGCGACGGTATATAGTGTCAAGAAAAGACGCGGGGTGCAGATAGCGTCGCTATCATGCAGATAGCGTCGCTATCATGCAGATAGCGACGCGAAATCCGTCGTTGACAACATTAAAGTCAGGGTTTTGGTCATTTAATGCATACCAAACCCTAGTTTCTCTCCCATTCAAGTGTGTGTACGTTTTTTAGTGTAAATCATCATTTGAAGCTGATTTCTTGGTCAAATCTCGTGATTCTTCACTCCTAGTTGAAGATTAAAGGTGTATCTTCAATCCTTTGTAGTTGTAGCTTTAGATCTATGGATTTAGAAGCTTGGGTTTGAAGCCCTAGTTCTTGGGTTGGTGATTAATGGTTAAATAGAAGTTGTATACACTTAGTAGATGGTATTTTAACAAAGAAAACAAGTGTATGGTTAAGATTTGTAAGAATCTTAAGATGGTTAAACCTAGGGTTTTGGAAATCACCAAAATTGGGGGAAAGTGTTATCAAGGGGTTTCTAATAATAAAAGGGTGTATTATTAGTGGTGTTTGTTGTTGAACAACTTGTGATTGTCATATTAGGGATTTCGGTGGATTCTCAAAAGTGTGCAATCTTGGGGAAAAGGAAGTATTGTGTTTGAAGAACGCATTTTGAGCATTACTTGCTAAGGTGAGTGAGTACGTGTGGAATTTACTGAGTACATAGCCTTTGAAATACATTTTCTTACTTGTGTTACAGTCTATTTGCTTAATTGTGTAGGCTTATAGTATGCTAAGTTAGTTATATATATTATTGATAATATTGGACTAACTTGTTTGATGATGAAAGTGATAGCCGAGAGCTAGATTGACATAACCGTTGAGTTATGGTGAGATTGAGATGATGTGATGATACGGGCGACTCCCGATCATGAGGTGTGGATTGAGGGGCAGTTGGGATGAGTTACCATCGACTCTTCCACGTTAGTAGTCTTGCCAACCGGACGTATTCCGACGGGCAAGGCAGGTATCTGTAGCGCGGGCGTTTTCCTATTGCCGATATCTTATTTCTTGTTAGTTCGGGGGCAACCCGATAATTAGTTATGTATGTGCTTCTAGCTAGTTCGGGGGCAACCCGATAGTTAGACGTGATTGCTAGGAGAGCAGGGTTGATAGGGTCACAATAAGGTGACTATATATATATATATATATATATATATATATATATATATATATATATATATATATATATATATATATATATATATATATATATATATATATATATATATATATATATATATATATATATATATATATATATATATATATATATATATATATATATGTGTGTGTGTGTGTGTGTGTGTGTGTGTGTAACGTGACATTTTATTTCATTGTTGGGTCTCACGTACTCCTTGTTGTGTTTGCTATGTACTCAGGTTCGGGATCGAAGGCTTGGGTACGCATGGATAGAGATGCTGGGCCTAGAATAGAAGAGCTTTAGAGCGGATTTATGCTTAGCTTTAGTTTTGATCTATTTTGTAACACCAAACTTTATACTCTGATGTTCATACCAAAGGTGTTTGTAAATCCGTATTTTTGGGAATAGTTCTTCTATTTATGAAAATGATATTTATAAAAATGATATATTTTGGCCAAATGTTTGTTTTTAAAAATTGAGGTGTTACAACTTGTTATCAGAGCTGTAAATCCGTATTTTTGGGAATAGTTCTTCTATTAAGTGAATTAGGTTGGATGACCATCCTAGTCTTAGACTGTAGCATTATGAATGTAAGATTCCTTAAGATTATAGGTTGACCTTGAGACTTTATGTTAAGTTTAGGGTTGAACCTAGGGTACCTATGAAAGTTGATATGATTATGGATTTTGAGTCTTGTGTGACTAATGGATTGTACATGAGGTACTAATTGTTTGATGTCTTTCGTATAGTCGAGATCGAAAGAAAATGGTGACCACACGTAGGAGTGGGAAAGCCCCGGAGGGCCGGGAGGAGGAGATACCTCATGTTGAGGTTGTGGTTGAACAAGAAAGTCAACCGTCGATGCATCAAGTGGATGAGTCGGAGGTTGGAGCTAATAAGACTCCGGTAACAATGGCGGATCTCCAAACTTTTATCGATCAAATTAAGGGGACGGTGGCCGATGAAGTGCACCGTATTATTGGAGACCGTGAGAGGTCGGGGGGAGACCGCGAATCCGAGGCTAAGTCGGATGAGAGAACCGGGGGTAGTGATAGCGGGGAGGGGAAGTCCTCCACGGGTGGCCTAAGTGATGCTAGGGCAAGGCCCGATGTGAAATAAAATTGTTCGTTTAAGTCCTTCATGGCTTGTAAGCCGAATGTGTACACGGGTAGTTCGGACCCGAAAGTAACTATGAGGTGGATCCGAGAGACCGAACGGGTCATCAGAAGTAGTAAGTGCAAGAAGGCCGATATGGAGACGTATGCGTCACAATTGTTAAAAGAAGATGCTATTGTTTGGTGGGATATTGTGTATGAAACCCTCGGGAGGGAGGTGATTGAGGTGATGCCGTGGGATGAATTCACCACGAGATTGAAAAAGAAGTTTTGTCCCGAAAGGGATTTGGAAAAGATGCACAAGAAGTTTGTGACCCTTAAGAAGGGTGATATGTCGGTTGAGGAGTACTCAAGGGGAGTTCACGGGATTGCTCCCGTTTGTTGCTAAAACCTACTCGGATGAGAGGATGAGGGTGGTACGGTATGCGTGTGGGCTACCGTGGGATTATCAATTGGAGGTGAAGAGGGCGGTCACACTAGATGAGGCCATTAGTGCCGCCCGTGGTGTGGAAGAGGTGAATGAGGCACGGGTTGCCGAGAGGGCCCATGTGGACGAGAAGAGGAAAGCCAAGAGCGGCTCTAGTTCGTTCAAAAAGGGGAAGTTCACATCGAGCTTCTCGAAACAAGGAAGTGTTGGCTCGTGCAAGAAGTGCGGGAAAAATCATACCGGCGAATGCCGAGGTGGGTCGAAATCTTGTTTTAGTTGTTGTAGGTCGGGGCATATAGCCCGAGATTGTAAGGTCAAGTCATTGGCCGATATTGAATGTTTCTCGTGTCAGGAGAAGGGACACTATAGCAATATGTGCCCGAAGAAGGGGACCAAATCAATGGTGTCCACGGCTCAAAAGAAGGTGGAGTCGGAAAAGGTGAAGGGACGATCCTTCCAACTTACTCGGGAGGAGGTGAAGGAGGCACACGATGTGGTGTCAGGTACTTTATTCATTAACTCCTTGCCAAGTCATGTATTATTTGATTCGGGCTCCAATTATTCGTTTGTGTCTTATGATTTTTGTTGTAAGTTGAATGTGCCGTCCGAGATGTTAGACGAGATTTATGAGATTGAGGTAGCCGATGGAAAAACCTCAATGGTTGAAAGTATTTATAGGAATTGTGAGACAGAAATAGATGGTAGAAAGTTTAAGGTCGATTTGTTGCCCATGGGGATAAAAGCTTTCGATGTGGTTATCGGTATGGATTGGTTGGGTATGCACCAAGCCAAGATATTGTGTGGTAAGAAAATTGTGTCGATCAAGACACCCGAGAATGAGAAAGTGTATGTGTACGGGGAAAAACGACATCACATGCCTAATGTGATTACGACCATCAAGGCGAGGAAAAGTATATCGAAAGGTTGTGCATCGTTTATTGCATATGTGTTAGATGGCCGAAAAGAAAAGAAGACGATGGATAACGTCAAAATTATTCGGGATTTCCCCAAAGTATTTCCCGATGATTTACCCGGTTTGCCACCGGAGAGACAAGTCGAGTTTAAGATTGATTTAGTTCTGGGGGCGACGCCGATTGCTCGTGCTCCGTATCGTTTAGCTCCCACCGAGATGCGAGAATTGATGACTCAATTGCAAGACTTATTAGATAAAGGTTTTATGCGTCCGAGTTTGTCACCGTGGGGTGCCCCGGTGTTATTTTTCAAGAAGAAAGACGGTTCGATGAGAATGTGTATCGACTACCACGAGTTTAATAAGGTAACTATAAAGAACCGTTACCCGTTGTCGAGAATTGACGACTTATTCGACCAATTACAAGGTGCTAGTTATTTCTCAAAGATCGATTTGTGGTCGGGTTATCATCAAGTTCGGGTGAAGGAAGGCGACACCGAGAAGACAGCCTTTCGTACACGGTATGGTCATCATGAGTTCCTAGTGATGCCGTTTGGTCTTACAAACGCGCCGGCTATATTTATGGATTTGATGAATCAGGTTTGTAAACCGTTTCTTGATAAGTTTTTAATTGTGTTCATTGATGACATCTTGATCTATTCGAAAACCGAGGAAGAACACGAGGGTCATTTGAGACTAGTGTTGGAAGTATTGAAACGAGAAATGTTGTATGCAAAATTTTCTAAGTGTGAGTTTTGGTTGCGGGAAGTACAATTCTTAGGTCACGTGGTGACGTGTGATGGTATTAAAGTTGATCCTTCAAAGATTGAAGCGGTGTCAAATTGGGAGCCTCCGAGAACTCCCACCGAAGTAAGAAGCTTTCTTGGGTTAGCCGGTTATTACCGGAGATTTATACAAGACTTCTCGAGAATTGCAGTTCCACTCACGAAGTTAACGAGAAAGAGTGAGAAGTTTGTGCGGGAAAAGAAGCAAGAAGAGGCGTTTAATTTGTTGAAGGAAAAGTTATGTAACGCGCCGATTCTTACGTTACCGGATGGTATGGAAGATTTTGTAGTTTATAGCGATGCTTTGAATCAACGGCTCGGTTGTGTGTTGATGCAAAGGGGAAAGGTGATCGCGTATGCTCCGCGACAATTGAAAAATGCGGAATTGAGGTACACGACACATGACTTGAAGTTGGCGGTGATTATATTTGCCTTGAAGTTGTGGAGGCATTATTTATATGGTACTCGGTGTACATTATACACGGATCATAAAAGCCTACAATACGTGTTTACTCAAAAGGATCTTAATATGCGACAAAGAAGATGGATCGAGTTGATTGCCGACTATGATTGTGAGATTGTGTATCATGCGGGAAAGGCGAATGTGGTAGGCGATGCCTTGAGCCGAAAAGTTTATGAGAAGCCGAACCGAGTAATATTAACGCGTATTGAAGTCGTCTCGAGTATTATCGAAAGAATCAAGAATGCCCAAAGAGAGGTTATGGGAAAAGACGAGTTAAGACAAAAACGGTTGGGTAAGAACCAACATTTTCTTGAAAATGCACAAGGGTTGAAAACCGTAGGCGGTCGGATTTAGGTTCCCAAGTTCGGGGGTACTCGAAAAGAGTTGTTGAACGATGTGCACAAGTCGAAGTATTCGATTCACCCGGGAAGTACAAAGACGTACCAAGATTTGAAACGGGTTTATTGGTGGCCCGGAATGAAGGCGACAGTAGCGAAGTACATCTCTAAGTGTGCCACGTGTGCACAAGTGAAAGCCGAGCATCAAGTACTGTATGGGGTAGCTCAATCATTGTTAGTACCGGCCGGAAAGTGGGAAGACATAACTATGGTTACTGCGAGATCATTCTTAAACTTGGTTCCCAAAATCAACTCAGTAGTCATGAGCATGGAATGTAGCTCATCAATGGATTACTCCATGTTGACTATATAATGCTTATAGTCATCTGACAACGAGTTTAATATCATTACTGTTGCTAACTGCAATGGTACTGGGTATCTTATTCATTCAAGATGATCCATGTGCTCTTTCATTTCCATGACGTGAGCACTCACCGACGATCCTTTAACCACCTTGTGAGATTTGAACACCCTACAAGCGTAATATGCTTGACCTGGTTCATTTCTAGCATTCGCGGTAGGAGCATTTATTATTGCTTTTTATAGGACATTTCCTTTTCTCTCATGCGTAAGCATAATCCGAAGATCACGCTTCCAATAGAGAAACATTGACCCAGTCAATTCACCCTTTTCTAGAAACAAGCGTACTGAGAGATTGTTGGTATGTGTCGTTATAGTTGTTGCTGCCATCTACAAATCAAACCCAGTTTAATTAGTAATCATCAATAAACATTCTCTAAAATATATTATAAACCCATAATTAATATTTTAGGCCTAGGATCCATATATCACATTCTCGCCGCAAGGTTTGGGCACTTCCCGACGAGGCATGCTGTTTCTGGTAGGTAACATCCTTACCGATCGTATCAAGACTTGACACGATTCCTAGGGGTCGTAGAATCTTTAGACTTATAACTTATTACAACTTTGTACAATCTAATTGTACATTTCTAGTTTAGTAATAAAGTCTAGTATGTTTATTCTACTCAAGTACTTTTTGGGCCGGGACTCCCGATTATCACCAAAGTAGATCAGACCATCTAAGACAGTGCGATGCTCTGCGCCGGGACTCCCGATTATCATAGAACCTTACGCACCCTAACACTCGCAATGATTTGAATCCATATCTAAGGTTCTTTATCCTTACAATATGAATATCGTTTAACAAGTGAGGTGTTCCATTAGGTGGATAGTACTTAGACCTAAGATTTTCTTGGGTTTGTTTAAGCCTTAAACTAAACTTAAACCTTTATTCCAATCTTAATCCTTGTTTATAATGTGTGACTTGTGAATTTAGGAATTCTACAAGACACCTTTTTAAAGCGTAAGAACTATTCTTTAAAACTTATAGTTTCAAGAATTTGCGCGATTTTATATGTATACCTAAAACGAGGTGTACAAAACGTTTTACTAGGTTTTGTGAAAAACCTTATCTATGATAAAACTTACTTGTTTTATCTTACCTGAAAAACTTTTAAAACTTATGTTAAACTTTTAATTCCTTTTTATGATTCATAAACTTGAAACATAAACCTAGTTTAAGACATCTATTTTTTCATATGTCTAATAATGAAATTAAACATTTGTTTTAACTTACTAGATTCAACCAAAACTTATGTCTTAACGACACACTTATAAACTTTGTGATTTTCTTGCGTAGCTCCCACTAGCTCCAACAACCATGATGGAACTTAAGCAAACACAATCACCGGTTTATGCTTGGTGAAACTAATAAACTTATTATATAAAGACTATATATAATAATTCTTATTTTGTTTTAAACCTTTCTTACATTTAACTTGAACTAGTTAAATATAGGTTATAAAGTTTTCTTGTTATTTATTACTTGATCATTAATCTAGTATATTACATGACTTGTAAAATACTTATATTATACTTGTATAATTATCTAGTTATAATAACTTAAAACTTTATACACCTTAATATGCAACTTTGTATATTTCTAGTTAATCATATAATTTCAACTTGTCCAATTTCTAGTTATGATGAAATCATAACTTTGTACTTTCTAGTTTTAAGTATATAATAACTTTATACAATGACTAGTTATAATATTATCCTTTAAGATCAAAATAACATTATCTTTTTAATTGTTCAATTTTATCTTGTATTTAATATATATTCGTACATATATATTATTTATAATAAACTTGTAACATTCTAATAAGAATAATACACCTAATTTATACGTATGTATTTTAACTTAATCTAATTAAAATACGTCTAAACTTATTTTATCTTTTAAAATTCATTTTCTTTAAATATTTAAAAAACCGAAAAATATTATATATATACATATAAATAAATACACCTTGTTAATTTTAGAACTTAAAAATTAACACTTCTTTTAATCTTACTAATTCCCTATTAATAATTACTTAAACCCTAATCTTGTTCTTGATCAATCAAAACTAGCGTTTTGACTTTCTTGATCAAAGACATTATTTTCATTAAAAGATTAATTTTGATCAATCCTATTTAAACAATAAACTGAAGCATTTATGTGCACAGTTAGTCAACATATGATGATACATTCATGCCTACGAAACACTTAAGGGTCACACCGGTGAGTGCATGTAATACGAGCAAGATAAGCAATGATACTACGAAGAGGAATGATTCATAATAGTCATTATGAATCAGTTAAGTATTGAGTTAAGTTTAACTTATTACTAGATTAGTTTAACTAACTAATTAATACAAGTAGTTGTACATTTACTAGTTGAGTAAATATACAATGTGTTAATTATAGATTATTCATGATATGATTTAAAGCTATTAAATCATATAGTAATTGGATAATATTGGTGTATAAGTTATATAAAGTTTATTATATAATTAATTATTGAAAGTATAAATACAAGTATATAATTCGTGTATATGGGTACCGAATTATTAGTGTATTAATACTAGACATTTAATAGTTAAGTGCAACAATAATAAATTAGTTAAACTATAAGGGATGGAAATGTTAAAAGGAAGTTTAATTAAAGATCTATTATTAATTAAACTAGAAAGGTTCTAAGCGCAACTTATTTGTATATAAATAAGAGGCTTAAGGTAACCCTTATTTGTTCCTAACACCTCACAAATTTCTTCCCCTCCTCTCCCCTTGGCTTCGGCCGAAATACACACACAACACAAGCCTTTGTGTTCTTCGTGTTCTTCAAGTATTGAAGAACAAGTTCATTGCTTAGATCAACTAGAAGATCGCTCGATTTGTTCATCATCAGTGGATCTATCTTAAGCAATCAATAAGGTATGTTTTGGGAAACACTTTTCTCCCTTCTCCCCTCTTGGACGAATTCGGCCAAAGAACCCTAGGGTTCTTTGGTTGATGGTCGAACGAACCACACAAGCATTGTGTGAGTTCGAGTTCTTTGTACAGGTTTCTTTCTTGTTAACCTAATCTAGAACTCCAACATCCCAATCCTTTAGGGTTTAAGGATTAGGTTTAATCCCAGTTCCACATTTAGGGATTAAATCAGCTAGTTGGTTTTAACCGGTCAAGAACAAGTTCATGTTCTTGGTCAGCAAGGTTCGAACCAAGTACACTAGGAGGTCGACCCAAGTGGTTGATCAGTCGCATGGTGCGTAGTGAAACCCTACATAAACTTTGTTTAAATTCTAAGATAGATTATAACATTAATAAATTTATTTAAACTTTTTAATTTAAACCTTATAGACAATAAAACTTTGTCTAAATTTCTAGGTTAAAAGAACTAGTCTTAATAAATCTATTAAAATAATAATTAAACCTATTAAACATAAACTAGTTTAATTATCTAGGTTTTAGATTATTATCCTAATTAATTCTTTTAAACTATTAAACTTAAACTAGTTTAATGTTCTAGGGTTCTTTAGGGTTTCAAATTCTTAATACTAAGAAACTTTTCCACCAATTAAACTAAGCTCGTCTAAGTTTCCTTCTAGATTTCGAAAATCTAAAGGATCAGGAAAGAATCATTTTGATCAATTGAACAAATCTTGTTTAACATACTTGATCCTAGGGTTCTTCCTAGATTTCGAATTTCATGGGGAAAAGGAAAAGAATCCTTTTGATCAATTAAAAAAATCTTGTTTAACATACTTGATCACTAATGTTCTTCATTAACCACGAAATTTCTAGGGTTTTTAGAAACTTTTTTGACCAATTAAACTAAACTAGTTTAATATTCTTGGTCCTAGGGTTCTTTACTAATTTTCGAAAATTACTAGGGTTCTTAGAAACCTTTTGACTAATTAAACTAAACTAGTTTAATGTTCTTGGTCTTAGGGTTCTTACCCTTTTTCGAAAACTTAAGAAGAAAAAGAAGAGAAATTGGAACAAAAAAAACTTGTAATTAAAGTATACAAACAACCTTTGTTAATCTAGTTTAGATTTCTAAACCAACGCTCTGATACCACTGAAGGGTTTCATAACACTGATCGACCACTTGGGTCAACCTCCTAGTACACTTGGTTCGACCATACTGACCAAGAACATGAACTTGTTCTTTACCGGTTAAAACCAACTAGCTGATTTAATCCCTAAAAGCGGAAGTGGGATTAAACCTAATCCTTAAACCCTAAAGGATTGGGATGTTGGAAATCTAGATTAGATTAACAAGAAAGAAACCTTGTACGAAAAAACTCGAACACACACACATACTTTTGTGTGTTCGTCGAACACTCACCAAGAACCCTAGGGTTCTTGGTGTTCTCGTTCGATCGTACAAAAGGAGAAGAAGAAAGTGTGTTCCATGAAACATACCTTAGGTTAATGCTTAAGATAGATCCACTGATGATGAACACGACGAGCGATCTTCTAGTTGATCACTTGCAACGATCTTGTTCTTCGAAACTCGAAGAACACGAAGAACGAATGAAAAACACGAAGAACACGAAGAACGAATGAAAAACACGAAGAACACAAGCTTGTGTTCTTGTGTTTGAGGTTCGGCCGATCGAGAGGAACAAAGGAGGAGGGGATTTCGTGGTTAAGGTGTAAGTAAATCAACATTAGGTTTAAGCCATAAGCCTTCTATTTATAATAGAAGATCTTACACTTAAAACCCTTCTAGTTTAATTAGGATTAACTTCTTAATTAAACTTCCTTTTTACACATCCCTCCCTTACAGTTTAACTAGTTTATTATTGTTGCACTTAACTATTAAATGTCTAGCATTAATACACTAATAATTCGGTACCCATATACACGAATTATATACTTGTATTTATACTTTTAATAATTAATTATATAATAACCTTTATATAATTTATACAACAATATTATCCAATTACTATATGATTTAATAGCTTTAAATCATATCATGGATAATCTATAATTAACACATTGCATATTTACTCAACTAGTAAATGTACAACTTCTTGTATTAATTAGTTAGTTAAACTAATCTAGTAATAAGTTAAACTTAACTTAATACTTAACTGATTCATAATGACTATTATGAATCATTCCTCTTAATAGTATCATTGCATATCTTGTTCGTATTACATGCACTCACCGGTGTGACCCTTAAGTGTTTCGTAGGCATGGATGTATCATCATAGGTTGACTAACTGTGCACATAAATCCTTCATCACCTTGGAAAGGTGTAATGCGGTTTGGGAAGAAAGGAAAGTTAAGTCCGAGGTATGTCGGGCCATTCAAAATTTTTAAGCGAATCGGGCTTCAAGCGTTTAAGTTGGAACTTCCACCCGAGCTTCAAGGTGTGCATGACACCTTTCACGTGAGTTATTTTAAGAAGTTCATCGGGGACGTTGAAAATATTATCCCATTGCAAGAGTTGCGGGTTGACTCCCCGAACCGGTTGATTGGGGAACCCGAAGCTATATTAGAGACTAAAACAAAGAAGCTTTGGAATAAAGAGATCGAGTTGGTATTGGTCAAGTGGAAGCATTCGTGTTGACCAAATTTGACTTGGGAAGTCAAAGACGAGATTCGGGAAAGATACCCGGGTTTCGTGAAGTATTATGAGATTCCGAGGACGGAATCTTCTTAAGGGGTAGATAGTTATAAAGACTCGAAATTAGTAGATAAATAAATTTTATAAAAATATGATAATTAAGGATAAATCGTTTAAAGAACGCAGGAATTGGTTTCGTGTCATTTGGACACCGTATGAGAAAGTTATGGACGAAACCAGATCGAAACGTGAAGCAAAAGTTGCAGCCTTGCTGCACTGACCAAGATAGCGACGCGAAATTGTGGTTTTCAAACACTGACCCAAGATAGCGTTGGTAGTGTCGCGAAACGTGATTTTCGCAATTAGCGTCGGAGATTGCGACGTTATATAGTGTCGCGAAAGACGCGGGGTGCAGATAGCGTCGCTATCATGCAGATAGCGACGCGATATCCGTCGCTGACAACATTAAAGTCGGGGTTTTGGTCATTTATTGCATACCAAACCCTAGTTTCTCTTCCATTCAAGTGTGTGTACGTTTTTTAGTGTAAATCATCATTTGGAGCTGATTTCTTGGTCAAATCTCGTGATTCTTCACTCCTAGTTGAAGATTAAAGATGTATCTTCAATCCTTTGTAGTTGTAGCTTTAGATCTATGGATTTAGAAGCTTGGGTTTGAAACCCTAGTTCTTGGGTTGGTGATTAATGGTTAAATAGAAGTTGTATACACTTAGTAGATGGTATTTTAACAAAGAAAACAAGTATATGGTTAAGATTTGTAAGAATCTTAAGATGGTTAAACCTAGGGTTTTGGAAATCACCAAAATTAGGGGAAAGTGTTATCAAGGGGTTTCTAATAATAAAAGGGTGTACAATTAGTGGTGTTTGTTGTTGAACAACTTGTGATTGTCGTATTAGGGATTTCAGTGGATTATTAAAAGTGTGCAATCATGGGGAAAAGGAAGTATTGTGTTTGAAGAACGCATTTGGAGCATTACTTGCTAAGGTGAGTACGTGTGGAATTTACTGAGTACATAGCCTTTGAAATACATTTTCTTACTTGTGTTACGGTCTATTTGCTTAATTGTGTAGACTTATAGTATGCTAAGTTAGTTATATATATTATTGATAATATTGGACTAACTTGTTTGATGATGAAAGTGATAGCCGAGTGCGACTGAGATGATGTGATGATACGTGCGACTCCCGATCATTAGGTGTGGATTGAGGGGCAGTTGGGATGAATTCCCATCGACTCTTCCACGTTAGTAGTCTTTCCAACCGGACGTATTCCGGCGGGCAAGGCAGGTATCGGTAGCATGGGCGTTTTCCTATTGCCGATATCTTGTTTCTAGTTAGTTCGGGGGTAACCCGATAACTAGTTATGTATGTGCTTATAGCTAGTTTGGGGGCAACACGATAGTTAGACGTGATTGCTAGGAGAGCAGGGTTGATATGGTCACAATAGGGTGACTAGATTGGATAGACGGATATATATATATATATATATATATATATATATATATATATATATATATATATATATATATATATATATATATATATATATATATATATATATATATAAAGTGACATTTTATTTCGTTGTTGGGTCTAAACCCATCTAGCTCACGAGACTTTTGGTCTCACGTACTCCTTGTTGTTTTTGCTATGTACGCAGTTTCGGGATCGAAGGCTTAGGTACGCATGGATAGAGATGCGGGGCCTAGAATAGAAGAGCTTTAGAGTGGATTTATGCTTTGCTTTGGTTTTGATCTATTTTGTAACACCAAACTTTATACTCTGATTTTCATACCAAAGGTTTTTGTAAATCCGTATTTTTGGGAATAGTTCTTCTATATATGAAAATGATATATTTTGGCCAAATGTTTGTTTTTAAAAATTGTGGTGTTACAATTACAAGGTTTAAGATGGTATTTATACCATGTACATAATCACTATTAGAACTAGTTAATAAAAGGCTAATTCCACATTTAAAGGCCAAAACTAGTCCTAACAATCTCCCCCTTTTTGGACTTTAGTACATATTCCCAATCTTCAAATTTTAATTCCATCCAGCACTTCTGTGCCCCTTTCTCTTATACGGTCGTGGTTCATGTTCCCATCGCAAACCTCTATATTGACCAAATTTTTGTAGAGGATTGCGAACTATTGTAGAGAAAATGGGTGTATTTCGACGTTCACGCACTCCCAAATGCACTTCGAAATATCTAATTACATTTCTCCAATTTAACTTTTCATCAATAGCTGTAATTAACATATCAATATTTCTTTGTTCAAAATTTACATCTGAGTGACTAGGAAAGCAATTAAGATTTCTTCCTTTGACATGCAATTTTTTTCTAAATCTCAAAAGAGTACCATCACAGAATTTTGAGATCTCGGACACCCGAAAGAAATGTTTCTTATTAAATCTGTTGGTGTAATACATACCGAGACATGGTTCACTTAATATTGAATGTTCTGGAAATGGAATACCAGTTGGAAAAGATCGATCAGGAGCAGCAAGATAAACTTTTTCTGTTCCACTCTAAAATGCCATTTGCACGTCCTCTAATCTTGCAGCTAGAGTCTTTACAAACATAAATCTTTTCAAAGCACCCTGAGCTAGATTTCTAGAAATATTTTCTTCTGGATGCATGCTATCTGGTCTAGTGCATATTTCATTATACAACATTTCAATATCTTGAGGTTCAAGAACTTCAAAATCAGCCTCATCAAAGACATATATCTGATCATCATATCTTCTGACTTTGAATTCAATATACCAATAATATCCAGAAAAATGTTTTGCTTTAAGTTCCAGAAATTGTTTACTTGGAGATTTGTTGTATCTATCTTTCTTAGCTTTCAGTAACCACATTGTTAGATAGTACATTCGTTTCTCTCTTAGAGGTAACACTACTTTCTTGTAAAGTTTTTCATAATAAACCGGAAGTTCATTCTCTTGAAATATTTCTGTAAATAAATCTTCAAGGAACTCAATCTTTATTAGACGAAAAAGAAACTTCTTGTCAATTTTGAGTCTTCTTTTATTTGCCCGAATTGCAGCCTTTTTCTGTTTGTTAACTCTTTTTGGAGGAACAAAAGGATTGGGAGGTACTTCCGGAGTTTCAATTCTTGGGGTTTTTGTTTTGGATTTTGTAGTTGATGTCTTGTTAGAACGAGACGATGAAGCTCTGGTTTTTGGGAAAAATGATTTATAATATTGAGATTTTGAATGAAATGATTAAGAACTTGGGAGAGGAATATCTGGTGATTCAGTTTCTTCCTTATCATGAGATTTTTTATTTAAAACATTTGTTATCACTTCTTCTTCTTCTAAATCACTTGATAATTCGATCGGTTTAGATTTCTTTCTCAATAAAATATCTCTCATCTTGTGAGAATATTTTCTTTCACATTTTGTTGTTGTTTCAAGCACATGTGACATGGATTCTCTTCTTTGATCTTCATCTATTTGATTATATTCTAAAGTATTTACAGGTAAAATCTCCTCTTCTTCATCCACTCTCCATCATTTAAAGGTTTTACATAAAAAACTCTTGAATGATCATATTCAACAACTTTCCACTCATAATGCCAGATAGTTTGTTGTGTACCACCTCGTGTTTGTTAATGAGATGGTTGTGGTTCCTCTTGATTTTTATCAGTTAAAAACCAGGTGCTCGAACTACCAACCTCAAGTCTTGCTCTTTTCTCCCCCTCACGAGGATCATCACCGGGATCCTCATGTCGTCGCTTCAAGGCAGACACCTGAGAGTACGTATACTTATATCGAGCAATCTGAAGAGCTAACATACGATTAAGCTCATCCAATGAGAATTGTTCCGAGGCCTCCAGTAACCATTCATCTAGTCGGGCTACCGGAGGAGGAGGAGGAGGTGATGGAGTTGCCACTCGGCTTTCTAGGACAGCAATCCTAGACACAAGCATCTGTAACTGAGCATCAATACTTGTAACCATTTGTAGTCCAGGTTGAGAAGAAGCTCAGACTGGAATCGTTGTCGAAGTGACTATTGTTGCATCCACATAGGATGGAAACGGAATTTCCTGAGAAACAACCACCGAAGAAGTTTGTGGTAGTGAAACAATCACAGGAGAAGATGCAATAGCTATTGACACCGGAAGTGATGTAGTTGGTGAAATAAATGGAGAAGTTGGAGAGACATATGTTTGAGGAGTAGTAATATACACTGATGTATTGAATATATCTCTGTAAGGACTTCATAGATGACCTGACTCGGTGTCAGAGTCTCTAAGTTGAAAAGATTGTGTAAAGGGAGCAGTTGAAGTTGTAGATGTTGAGTGATGAGAAATTGAACTGCTTGACCCTTCGCCCTAAAAATGTCTGGAACTAGAAGCAACAGTGGAAGATGGAACCACTGTTGTAACAACCGATGGTAAGGAAACTGGAGGTTCAGGAGCAGGAGGTTGTTGTTTTAGAACTTCTGGATTCCAATCTGGATGAAATTGTTCTTTGTAAAGGCGAATTGCTGGTATAGATAGATCAACAAGTTTAAAGAGAGCCAATGGAAATGGTGCATGTGGCACATTAGCCCCAACATCACCCCGTAAATACCTTATTTTATCCGGAATAAATTTCGATTCAGCTTCACGTAGAGGAATGTTCGGATTTCTCTCCAAGAAATAATTGACAACAATCTGCCAAAAAAGTGGATACATCAAGTAGGGATGATTATCCTTGTTTGAGATCGCAGTTGTAAATTCTACCCAAAGAAAATCAGTGTGGTTATAATGACGGTTATAACACATCACCTGAAAAGCATGTAAGACACTTCTTGATGCCCGATCAGAACCACCAGCTTTTTTTCCAATTAAACATTTGTTAAAAATTGTAAATAAAGCGGACCAACTTTTTGAAATCAAACTCTTCTTTATACCAGTGATTTTATCAGTTGTGCCCCGAAAACCAAGTTCAATAATTTTACCAATAACAGCACTATCAGCCAACTGTTCTTCATGTGATGTTAAAGTAGGTCTATCAGTTGGACCCGATAACCGAAAGATATGAAACATATCTTCCTTCTTGAAATGAACCCTTGTGTGATCAATCATAGCCTCGAACTGATGTGGAGTGACTGCTTCGTTTAAGACTATTGTGTTCCAAAATTGATGTACATAAACCAGCGGTCTATCAGGATGTGCACTGATGAGATAGAAGAGAGGATGTCTTTGCACAACATTAACCAAAGCGGGAAACTTTTCAGCAAATGTAGTATCCTCCGCTGGATCCCAAAAGAAATTATTAGGTTCAAGGGTTGTCTATCGGTTTCAGGAACCAATATTTCCGCCGGGACAATTTCAACTTCGGCCATCTGAGTATCATGTAGTAACCATTAAGTATACATAACCAAAACGATTTTTGCCAAGAAACTTGGAGAAAAAATATGAAAAATAAGGAATAACAGTGTCAATAATCACCGTTTGTATCTCTTCTTTACTTTTAACAGATGCAATCTTTACTGAAGAACTTCAGTAAAGAGATCGACGAATTTGACACATCGGATGATTAAAGATATTGTTAATCAAGTATTTGAAATTTAAAAGAGATCAATTTGTGCATGTAAGTTCAAAGATGAGTGAAGTATACCACCTATAAAGATGCAATCTTCTCTGAACGTCTTCAGAGAAAAGATCAGCGGATATAATTAGACCGATGAGCGAACAGATGTAAGTGCATAAAAATGAGTTTCGTGTGTGAAATCAGATGAAGTATTCTGAAGTTAATCTGAACTAATTGGAGAATCATTACAAATAGTATCTCCATTGAGTTATGAGTTTCAAAACTGTTTGAAAAATGGCAAGAACAACCAATTCAAGAGATTGTTATAAACAGATGCAATCAGTACTCTTCGAAATTAGTAAAGAGATCGACGAATTTAACAATAACTTGTGTTGAGTGTTGCTTACATGTATTTAAAAATTTAAAAAGAACATGCAAACTCATAAACAGAGTTGAAAAATTATGTCTTCAACGCAAGAGAAAAAAGTTGGTCATAAACAGATACAATCAGTACCAATCGAAATTAGTAAAGAGATCGACGAATTTGACCAAAATTTATATCCTACGTTGTAAACACATCCTTTTGAGCACGAGGTAGAATGAAACAGTATTTGTGGTATACTGATCATAACATTGTGAGTATGTTTTGAGAAAAATTAATGTTAGCAACGCAAGAGAAAAAAAGTTTGTCATAAATAGATGCAATCTGTACTAATCAAGATTAGTAAAGAGATCGACAAATTTGACAAAAATTTACATCCTACGTTGGTAACAATTTGATAAAACAATTTTGAATTATATATGAGTGGCAACAACGTAACTCAAAGAATGGAATAGTTATGAACAATTTGAGTTTATCATTTCGATGAAAAATAGAACAAATTGATGTCAACAATGCCAAGAGACAAGAGTTTGTCATAAATAGATGCAATCTTATTAACCAAAATTAGTAAAGAGATCGACAAATTTGACAAAAACTTGTATCCTACATTGGTAACATATGTTTTGATAGTAAAATTTAATTTGTTGTGAAGTTGTGCCAAATGTATGGCAGCAACAAAACTCAGAAAGTGAAACTCTGTTAAATAACTAAATTTAATTTTGGATACAAATTTGGCAATTTGATGTCAGCAACGCAAGAGACAAGAGTTTGTCATAAACAGATTCAGAGACAAGAGTTTGTCATAAACAGATTCAATCTTTACTGACCGAGATTAGTATAGAGATCGACGAATTTTGACAAAAACTTGTATCCTAAGTTGATGACAGACTGTTTGTGTAAAAATTTAAAATACTGGATCAATAAACTCAAATTGTTAAAAATTTATAATTTTGAGTATGAGTACACAAAAATTTGAACAATTTAGAGATTTGAGTTGTTGATCAGTTTGAAGAAAAAAAATAAAATTTGTTGAAAACGTATTGTAAAGAAAAATTTAAAGAATCAAATTGTAACATGTGAAGTATAGATCGTAAAGTGTGGAGTTGAATGAATAATGGAAAGTGACAATCGTGAAGATGTTTACGTTGTCACATAGGTTTACGATGGTGAAAGTATACAGATCGTAAAGGGGTTTACGATAATATACAGATAGAAAAACTTTAAGTATCAGATCGAAAAGGGGTTTACGATTCTACCAAAATTGAAGAAACAATCGTAAAGTGGTGATCGTAAAGGGGTTTACGATGATGAAGATAGTCCGATCGTAAAAAGGTTTACGATTATAGGCATATTAACATAATCATCGTGAAGGAATCGTAAAAAGAGCAGGGAGGATCGTAAAGATTTGGAATTTCGAAAGGATCGTAAAGTAACAATCGTAAAGTGTTTACAATTGATCATGAAATCGCGAAGTGATAATCGTAAGGTGGTTTACGATCAACCAAATTTGAAAAATCGTAATGTGGTTTATGATAGTCAATATAGTAAAGATGATTTACGATAGAAGATCGTAAAGATGCTTTACAATTATGGTATACGATTAATGATTGTAGATCGTAAAATTTCATAGTACAGAATTTGCAGACCATAACCCCAAATCGAAGATTAAGCCAATCATCAACACAAATTACACAAATTAAACATGATAGGAATGAAAATATACCTGTTCGAGTGTAATTGCAAGTCTTAAAGGTCGAACAAACACAGTTACAAATGAGAAAAATAAACCCTACACAGACAAATCGATTAGAACGAATAAGTAAACACTGAAATCAGATTCAAATTTAGACTAGAACGATTAACTCTTACCTAAACAGTAGATTGAAGATCAGATTTGTCAAGATCGAGTGAATAGCGAGCGAATCGAGTGACGGAAAATCGCACGTTATGTGTGTGTACCGGAAAGAAGAACAAGAATACAGTTCAATGAACGCTTTATATAGAGGGCAGGATCATAAAGTGGAAGAAAGATCGTAAAGTGGAAGCAAGATCGTAAAGAATTAGGTGGGATCGTAAAGTGGAGACGTAAAGACGGAAGACGGGGTCGTAAAGTGGGAATTGAAAATCGTAAATTTTGATACTTTACGATTAAAAAAAAAATTTAAAATTTTAAAATTTTGGAAAAATTGAAAAATAAAAGAAATAACAAAAAAAAACAATTATCTATCTCCCAATATTCATGAAAATTCTTCGAGAATGCTCCCCCTCGACATGTATCGTTCACACTTATAGTTAAGATGCTCCCCCTAGACCGATGAATTATCTCTAAAGACATACATTGCACCCCCTTGACGAATGAATATCAACTTGCTCCCCCTGGACCGATGATGTCATGAAATATCGGGTTTCAAGTTAAGATACTTGAAAACCATAGTGATGATGACGGTGAAAAATATAACAATAGAATAACTGAAAATTGTAAAATTAAAAACATTTTAGCTTTTAAGATACATCATACCAAGCTTAGACACAAGATAATTAAAACGTTTTTCGTCTAAAGCCTTGGTAAATAAATCAGCCAACTAAAAATCGGTGGACACGAAGTACAATTCTACATTGCCCTGTTCAACATGATCTTTTATAAAATGATAACGAAGATCTATATGTTTTGTTTTAGAGTGTTGAACAGGATTGCATGAAATTGCAATTGTACTTCGTGAGTCACAATATAAAGGAATACAGCTATATGAAAAGCCAGTCTTTTAATTATGACTGCATCCAAATTACCTGGGATAAGCAGCTTGCGGTAGCAACATATTCCGCTTCTGCAGTTGAAAGAGATACACAATTTTGCTTCCGAGAAGACCAGCTCACTAATTTATCTCCCAGAAATTGGACACTTCGAGATGTACTCTTGCGATCCAGCATACAACAAGTATGACCAGCATCCGAAAAAGCAGACAAATCAAAAGATGTTTCTTTGGGATACCAAAGACCAAGATATCGAGTACCATTCAAGTAACGAAAGATTCATTTGACCGCTTGAAGATGTGATTCTTTAGGAGCAGCCTGATATCGAGCACAAATGCACGTAGAAAACATAATATCCGGCCGACTAGAAGTCAGATATAATAAAGAGCCTATCATGCCCCGATAATTTATAATATCAACAAGTTTACCATCGGGATCAACATGTAACTTTGAACCAGGTGACATTGGTGTGGAAATCGGTTTACAGTCATCCATCAGATATTTTTTCAACAGATCGGTAATATACTTTGACTGGTTAATAAAGATTCCTGTAGGTAATTGGCGAACTTGAAGACCTAGGAAAAAAATCATCTCCCGGATCATACTTATTTCAAATCTTTTAACCATAAGATCAGAAAATCGTTTGCAATATTTAGGATTAGTAGATCGAAATATAATATCATCAACATAAAGCTCCCTTTTCGCTTGATGAATAGTGTTGTATCAATTTTACCTTTTGAAAAACCAGATTCTACTAAGAATTTGGATAACACATCATACCACGCATGAGGAGCTTGTTTCAAACCATATAACGCTTTGTCAAGAATATACACATGATTAGGAAAGTGTGGATATACAAAACCTTCTGGTTGATGAACAAATACTTCTTCATTTAGAATACCATTTAGGAAAGCAGTTTTTACATCCATTTGATAGATTGTAAAATTTTTATGTGCTGCGTATGCCAGAAATATCCGAATGGCTTCTATTCAGGAAACCGGAGCAAAAGTTTCTTCGTAGTCAATACCCTCTTGTTGAGACTACCCTTTTTCTACTAAACGAACTTTATTTCGAATAACAATGCCATTCTCATCTTTCTTGTTCTTAAATATCCACTTAGTACCAACAACAGACTTCCCGGGTGGTTTTGGAACCAGACACCAAACGTTTAATCGTTCAAATTGATTTATTTCTTCTTTCATTGCAAGAATCCAATCTGGGTCTGAAAGAGCCTCAACTACTTTCTTAGGTTCAATGGAACTTAAGAACGAGGAATAGTGACATTCATCAGCAGTTGCCCGACATGTTTGAACGGTTGAATCAGGATTCCCAATAATCTGATGCAAAGGATGTTCCCTTTTCCATTTAAGAGAATGTGGTGGAGGAAGTTGACCCAAAATGACATTCGAAGTATCAGTGAATGTTGGATGTGGAATAATTGCAGTTTGAGTATTTGATGTAGGAAGTGGAGAATCAACACATGGAATGTTGAATTTGGAGAAATCTATCACCAAAGATGGAGCTTGTACATGAACCAAATTTAGATTTGTGACATTATTAGTCGAAGCAGGAGGTGAGGGAATATCAGGAGAGGATTGGTCTTCCAGTGATGAATTAGAATTTCACGCAGATAAGGTTGTATTGGGAGCTTTAGATGATTGGGATGGAGAGTCAGTAGGAGTGGGGCTTTGCATCTCAGGTACAGATTTAGATTAAAATCATACTCATTTTTAACCTTCAATACTGATATTTGAGTTTGTAAATCCAGATTCTCTTGTTTAAAAATTTGGTTTTGTTTAATATAATGAACAAGTTGTTCACCTAAATGAACATTTTGTTCACTTTGACTTTCCAAATTGTCTAAACGCTCTTGAAGTTGAGTATTTAAATTTTGTTCAACTAAAAGAGTTTGTTTTAAAAAATCTATTTGAGATATCTGAGTTTGAACAAAACAAATATCAGAATCAATGGTATCAGTGGAATCATGAGAATTTGAGAAAAGAGAATTACTTACCTTGCCATCCTTGTTGGTTTCCTCATTAATTCTATCAGCAATCTCAGCATTTTCTCTCGCCATAAAGCACAAGTTGGCGGAATGTTCTTCATCCTCTGGTTCAGAATCTTCCATCCACTGAAGATCTTCAGCTAACAATGTAACGACCCGAATTTTAGAATAATTCTATATTAAGTATTTCGGTGAATTTATTATAGGTATGATTTCAGTTTAGCAAGCATTGGATGTTATGGTGGTTTCTGAAGGTTTAAAAGGGCTTTTAACGATGTCGATCGTGTTTATAAGTGGTTGTGATCATCGGGATGACAAACGGGTCGAACCTAGTTAGCATTCAAGAAGAAAAGATCAAATTTGGTGAAATCTGGAAGGCTCGCGCCGAGATTGGACGCGAGTAACAAAACATCAAGTTTTGCAAGCGGCAGGAATGCTCGCGTTTGGCTCGCGTCGAGATCTCGACTCGAGGATGGCTGGAACAGACATAAGTCGGGTATTTTGTTTGTCATTTCTCTCATTTCCAAACCCTAGAACTTCCTCCCAAGTGTGAGTATACAATTTTGAGTGTAAGGAGGCCATTGGAACCAATTTTCACAATCATTCTTGAAGATTCTCACTCTATTGTTGAAATATAAGGTAAATCTCTACTCATTTTAGTTATGGATGATGTTTTTGGGTGAAAATGGTGAAGTATGCAAACCCCTAGTTAGAGGGTTTGTAATGGGTGATGAAACTGGGTTTATATAACTTATAATTACATCATATTGTCAAGGAAAATGTGTTCATAACATGGATTTGATGATTATCTAGCTAGTTATGAACTTTATTTGGGGAAAAATGGTGGTTTGGGTAACCTACCATGTTATCTTTGGGGAAGATGACTAAGATGAGTGTAGAACACTCTTTGTAAGCATAAGAACCTTGTGTTCTTGTTAGATTTGGGTTTTGATGATGGAAATCTTGAACTAGGGTTTTGGGTTACACAAGTTGGATGAACTTGGTGGTTAAGAATGTTGTTATGAATTTATTGGTAACTAGTTATGGATAATAACTAGATTTTATGATGATATTGATGGTAGGTCAAGAAGACCTAAAGATTGGTGACATTGCAGAAGTTGGAAAGCAAGGATTCGTTTCAATGGACACGTTTTGGAGTTAGCTTGGCTAAGGTGAGTACATGAGACTTTTACTGAGTACATAGCAAATGATTTAGAAAACTTTGATGTTTTATGAGACTTTATTAATAAATTTTTTAATAAATAATGATTAAAAAAGTAAGAGAATGCAAGTAATAGACTATTTAAGTATGTCTAAATCACTAATGATTTTTGAAAGAGATTATGATAATGAAAAGTAATTAATAATTCTTTATTAATATGATGTTTGACTAAGAGTAATGATTGAGAAAGTATGATATTTGGCTTATTAATAATATGTATTAATTAAGCTAACAACAATGATTTTCAAGTATCAAGTTTTGATTAGTATATTATAATAATAAAAGTATTGATTGAATTGCTAGGAGAATAAATATAAAGTGACTAGAATTATATTTGTATTCTAGTCAAAGAGAAGGTAAAGTAATATGATTTTGATAAATGATAAATATGTTTTATTTATTAAAGGACTTTGTAAAGTCAACATTGAAATTGAATAAGAAACGAGAATAATATGATAATTAGAATAGATGTATTCTAATTTATGTTTGAGTATGTATTATTGGGGCATAGGCCCGTATTTGATGATTGCAATATATGTTGAGAAAAGGATCCGGATCATAGATAACCCACAAAAGTTGGGGGAGTTAGTGACACCTACTTGGGGCGGTACCACCCTGCGCAAGGGTAGTGTGTCGAGAAATAGATAACCTGGAAAGCGGGGGAGTTTCAGATAACCCGGAAATCCGGGGAGCAATAGATAACCCAGAAACGGGGGAGTTTACCTAAATAACCCACATCGGGGGAGTTTGCTTCGGAGAGGTCCGTAGCGTATGTGATAAAGTATGTGTACGCACATGTTAGCTTCCAAGTGTGTGATTTTGATAAGAGTAAGCTTATGGTTAGCTTACTAGTATATATGTATAAAAATAATAAGATCACGAGTTAATAAGTAATAAATGAATTAAGAAAAGTAATGAATATGACTTTTATTATATTTGAGAATGGGTCGAAAACTCATGTATCTCACGAGACTATTTAGTCTCATGTACTACTTTGTTTTTGGCTATGTACCCAGGTTCGAGATTGAAGGATTAGAATGTCGCGATAGAGGTGGCCTAGAGGTGTTTTAGTTCGGGAGCTTATAGGTAGATCCCGTTATCCTATGGTTATGATATTATCTTTGTAACACTGTGTTTTATAACTCTGATAATCTTTTAAAAGGTTTTTGTTAAACCGTATTTTTGGATATTGGACTTTGTAATATTTTTATTTAAAAATACGATTCAAAAGGTGTTTTAAAAATTGAGGTGTTACAACTTGGTATCAGAGCCATAGTTTAACTGAATTAGGTAGGTTTGACCTCCATAGTCTTAAGCTATGCTAGTAGGACCATATGTTCCCATAGGTTGTCCATGATTAGTCTATTGAGACCGTAAAGTGCGAGTATGATAGGGTCGATCCCGAAGAGAAATGTCATGTTTGATTTATATGTATTGTATTCGATTGTGGAGACAATCGTTTGAATTTTGAATGGTGAAGATATTGGAATAACAAAAAGGTGAACACAAGAAGAGGATGATCTCCTCTAAGACAAGAAGAGAAATTATAATTGAGTTTCGTCATGTCGCGGTGATGATGGTAGTGATTTCAAATCGGAAGAAAGGGAATGATGTTCGTTCAAGACATTTATGGCGTGTAAACTAGATGTATGATTGGGAAGCACCGAACTGGAGGTTGTGATTCAGTGGATTCGTGAAACTGAGCAAGTGCTAAAGAGTAGCAAGTGTTAGGATGAAGATGTGGTAACTTCTACAGCTCGTCTACTGGGAGAGTGACGCGTGGTCGCGGTGGGATGCGATGTTCGAGGCATTGGAAAAGAGAGTATGGTACAAGATATCGTGGAAGGAGTTCGCGGGTAGATTGTTGGGGAAGTTTTGTCCCGAGAGTGTACTTGGAAAGATTTCTAAAAGGAGTTATTGCTAGATATGTGGAGAAGGTAGTTCAACGAAGGATCAATGAATCATCATCAAGTGGAGAAAAGAGGAAGTTCGATGGTAGCTTTGAGTCAACAAAGGAAGAAAAACTCGTTCAAAATTCGACAAATCATGTTGATGTGAAAGGTGCAAAAGTGTGGTAAGTTTTCCTCAAATATAAAATTTTTGGTATGAGGTTCGTGTTTTATTGGTGAATTGTCTCATGATTTGGTGATAAGGCGAAATGGCGTGTGTAAGTATGGGTGAATCGTTTGGTGTGGAAACGTATTCGGGGACAGTTTCCCCGGTTTGTTATGTGTAAAGGTGTGATATGCATAGGTGAGTTGGCGATTGGTATGTTGCGGATAATTAGGATATTAAAAGATATATTATCACGGGAATAGTAAATGATTTCAATGAAAGGATGGTAGTACGCGGAAGTACTAAGACTCGGGGAGAATGATATATATGGATGGGAAACCATGTAAGGAAAAAGTTCAAAAGTAAAATTGTAGCACTTGTCGGGAATAAGGATAAGTGATGTGGTATTACCATATGATAACTGTAAAGAAAAGAATGATGAAAAATTTAGTGAAGTTTCAAAACTCGTGAACAGAAAATATGTTGGAAAGGATAAGCGTCGAGGATGACAGAAATTTAGTAATCGAAAATGGTTGAGTAAAAATTGACAATTAGTCATGAAAAAAGTTTGTATCATGGATGATGGATTTGATGCTAAGGGTAAAAGGTTAATTAATGGTAAAATGTCCAAGAAATTGTATGCTAAGTCAAGTGTAACAATTAATTGTTGGAGAAAGGACATAGAAAAAGTGTGATAGCTTTATTTCCTAACAACGTTCCCTCCATTTGTTTCATGATTTCATCCAAAAGTTCTTTTCTTGTTTCAAGACTATCGAGACTGTTATAAATGTCATTCGGTAAGCCTTGAAGCATAAAAGAATAAGCTTGTAAATCGGCTTTAGCACGTTTTTGTTGAGCATTATTACGAGCCGGGAGAATTTGAAATCGACCACCAATAACCGGAGGAGATGCATTTGGAGCATCAACAACATCTTCATAAAACACTGCCACACTTTTTTCGGGAGATTCAAGAATTTCGGTTCCTAATTCCTGATTCCTAATAAAATGAAAAAATCGCTACTTCCACTAAGGATATTC
The DNA here is from genome assembly GCA_963853835.1 of Calendula officinalis. NCBI lineage: Eukaryota > Viridiplantae > Streptophyta > Magnoliopsida > Asterales > Asteraceae > Calendula > Calendula officinalis. The sequence continues at coordinate 53,065,752 of OY970822.1, forward strand.
TCCTCTGTCTAACACTGGCGGTTTGATATCTGTTCCAATTGATAAAGCATCCTTTGAAGCCATTTGATGGATTTTGACAAACAAGATTACAATATTTTACGTTTATGATTCAAACCTAGAGGTTTACGATTCAATATTCTGGTTTACGATCCGGGATAAGGGTTTACGATCCAGGATTACGATCCTGCTTTGCGATTATTTTGATTACTGAATTATGATTTCTAATACATGTTTACGATCCTAGAAAATGGTTTACGATCAAGGATTATGATCTTGTATTACGATCTTGGTTTACCACTGTTCAATGTATTACAATCATGTATTACGTTCAAGGATTACGATACAGTATAACACTGCTCAATAGTTTACGATTACGATACTGTTTGAATTGTTTGCGATTGCGATCCTGTTGACCACGGTTTACGATCCCAATTGATACTTCTGAAAAGAACTCAACATAGCTTTTACGATACAGGATTTTGATCAAGACTTTACGATTACGTTTCAGGATTACGATCTGAACTTTAGGATTAGATTGGGGATTACGATTGTAAACCTTCAAAATTCTGTTATTCAATCGTAAAAGTTCTTGATAACAGAAGCGACTTAAAACAGACGTAAAATCACTTTAATCAGCCATATCTTCTTCAATTTTCAACCAAAATTAGTGATTCCAATTGCATTGAAAGCGAAAATCAGTTTAGCATGTAATGATCCGATCAAACAAACCAAAACTAACAAAATTCGATCGAATTTCAATGTTTTACTGAAAAACTAATGTGTTCATGGTTTTGAACAAAAATCATCAAATTGAGGTTAATTCTTGACCAAATTGATTGAAATTTGAGTCTAATGTTGTTATAATTTGAAGGAGAATCGTAATATCAACTCAAATTACAAGTATCTACCTCAGATTTTTAAAATCATATCACTGTTCTTCACAAACTTGAATATCTTCATCTTTTTCCTTTAATTTCTTCAAATCAGCATCAAAAATCAATGATTTTGGATCTATTTCGGATTGGATTAAGCTCTAATACCAATTATTGTTTCTAAACCTAGCTCAATCCATTGATTTTTTGATGATTTGAATACTTGAGTGTTAGTTTGAGTTAGTTCTAGTGAGAGAGATTAGAGAGATGAAGGAGGGAAAATATGCTAAAGTTTATTTCATTCAAATGATGGGAAAAGCTACATTGTACAAGGTTTAAGATGGTATTTTTACCATGTACATAATCACTATTAGAACTAGTTAATAAAAGGCTAATTACACATTTAAAGGCCAAAACTAGTCCTAACAATGGTTTCATTCCACCTACAGCCTTACACCCCTAGCAGCCGTTTTCTTGGAGTATTTGGTCGGTTTTGGAGCTAAGGAGCTCAAATCTTCACCATCTTGAAGGATTGAAACATCAAGGGTAAGAATTCTTGATAATCTTGCTTATCTACCTTGATTTTGAGCTTAGTATGGGTAAAAATGGTGGTTTTGGGAACCCACCATATCATCTTTGGGGAAGATGAACTATCATGAGTGTAAAACACTCCTTGGAGACTTGTAATCAATGTGTACAAGTTGGATTTGGGATTATTGATGAAAAATTTTGAACTAGGGTTTAAGATTCCACCAAGTTGGATGAACTTGGTGGTTAGGAAGGTTAATATGACTTGATTAGTGATTAGTTATGGATAATAACTAGTTATTGTAATGGTATTGATGATAGGTCAAGAAGACCTTGTGATTGGAAGTACTTCCTTGTTTGGGAAGTAAGGATTTGTGTTGAATAACACAAGTGTTGGATAGCATCGCTAAGGTGAGTAGATGTGATATTTTTTGAGTATATAGTAAACCATGTTTTATAGATTGAAATGATTTATAGAGTCTTTATTAAATAATTGTTTTAACAAAGAAAAAGATTGAATTGATACAAGTATGAATTGATTTGAATTGTTAACTGATTTGTTAGTTGCCACTAGTATGATATGAGTTATGATTTGGAGAATTGGCTCAGGTTGATGATTTGCTATGTGGTAGCTAACCAATTTGATCATAGTCAACCCACACAAGTTGGGGGAGTTAGTGACACCTACTTGGGGCGGTACCACCCTGCGCAAGGGTAGTATGTCGAGAAATAGATAACCCGGAAAATGGGGGAGTTTGAGATAACCCGGAAATCGGGGGAGAAATAGATAACCCGGAAACGGGGGAGTTTACCTAGTTAACCCATATCGGGGGAGTTATTTCGGGGATGCCTGTTACGTATGTGTTGGGCTTATGGAAAGCCTTAGAGTATGTTTGACTATGTGCAATTTGATAATTAATTAATTATTATTTTATTGCAAAGATTTTCTAACCGGGTCTAAAACTCATGTTTCTCATGAGACAATTTTGTCTCACATACTACGTTTATCTTTTACTATGTACTCAGGTTCGGGAGCTAAGGATTAGGCGGCCCGTAGTTATCATTTGAAGTGAATAGCTCGGTCTACTTATTTAATTCCCTAGACATCAGTTTTGATATTATTGTAACACCGGTTTGATACTTGTTATTCATTCCAAATGTTTTGTTTAACCCATACCTTGGATGTTATGGATTTTGTTAGTTAAACTTATTTAACTTAAAAAGTTTAAAGTGTCTTGAAAAGTTGGTGTGTTACAACTTGGTATCAGAGCTTTAGTCTAAGTGAATTAGGTTGGTTTACCCACCCTAGACTTAGACTTTGCTTTTGGGACATTATGTTCTATATGAAGTTAGGTTGATCTTTAAGGATTAAGGTTGACCATTAAGAGAATTGTATTGAATCGAGCTTTTCTTATGTATTGTTGTGACTAATTAGTCAAGTTATTGGATTCTAATTGGGTTGACATCTTATTATAGTAAGATGGTTAGAACAAGAAGTGCTCGAGCCTTGTTGGATGGAGAACAAGCTTCGAATGTGAATCAAGATGGGAATGGATTGGCCAATTCGGGTATTGGGAATAACCATACTCCGGTAACGATGGAGGCAATTTAATCCATGGTCACTAATATGAGAAATGTGATGAAACAAGATGTTAACCGGATCATAAATGACCGGTTGAACTTTGGTGATGATGAAAGGGAAGAAGAGGGACGTCGTGATGAGGATGAGATGGAGGATGTTGGAATATGTTCCACGCTCATGACATATAGTTATATAGCTAGTTGTATGTGAGCTTAAATGGTCACACACTTAAACACCAAACACCATTAAATATATGTAATATAATTAGTGTAATTATATTATTTATATAAATTAACCAATTAAAGTTTTGTGTTAAACTGTTAAGTATTAAACTTATTTGGTGTGCCAAAAAGAAGAACAAAGAAGCAAAGGACCTAAGTGTAAAATACCATTAGAAAACAAGAGAGAATTAAGCAAGTTAATTAAAAACCCTAATCCCCTCTTGATAATTTACTTCGGCCGCACAAAGAAAAAAAAAGATAAAGAGAAAAAGGTTTGGGGTTGGTGCGACGATACGCTCAAAACAAAAGCAAATGCATTCTTTTTTTTTTTTTTGTCTTGGTTTTTGACGTGTGAACAAAGAAGATTTATTCTTTGGTTCTTGCTTTTGATGTCTTGTACAAGGGACTAGTATCCCAATTGGTGTTCTAGACAAGGTGTTGTGTGGATACCGTTAGAGGAATTCTACATTGAATTCTTGGAGTTCTTTTTCCTCATTTATTGGTGTAATCAAAGGCTTCAAGGGTATGATTTTCCTTTGTTCGAAAAAGTTAGTCATTTTTTAATTACTTGGTTTTATAAACTAAATGTTTATAAATTCCACTTTTAATTTTTCTTTGTTAGGTCACAACAACCCTGGATTACTTATATAATTGATGTTATAATTATACTTAAGACAATTAAAGTGATAAACACAGTGCTAGAGTCAAATGTGTAATTCCACTAAGTGTGGTATGATGCGGAAAAGTAATACCACTAATCAATTACAAAGATGTTATCGTGTAAAGTAAATTGGTGAGTTCTCCTTTGCAGGATGATCTCTATTAACAATATAGAGATCTTACATAATGGGCAAATGAGTAACCGAAGGACTAAACTAAGGAAATGGCTAAGATCAAGGGATTTGATCTTAGTCAGTTACAATACTGACTGTAACTCAGTCCTTCTACTCAGTATTGGATTTCCAATACCGAGTGCTGATACGAGTGGCCAATACTGGCCAAACTCAGTATTACTCCTAAACTTAGCTATTTAATTCTACTATTTATACTAAGCTAGTCTAGGTTGTTTTGTTATCTTAAGATTCCAAAGGGGTAAGGCTTTTTGCCTTAACAATCTCCCCCTATCTAATGATAACAAAACAATTTACAAAGAGAAAAATACAAAACAAAAAATCAGGCAACATAGTCTTCTTTTTCACTGTTTGTTGATTGATTCAAACTCATAGAAGACTTCTTTCTTTATGTGGATGAACTCTTCTCTTTTCTTCAGTTCATCCTGCCTGTTGTTCCGTACAGCAACAATCTTCTTTCTGAACCAAGAGTCCTCCTTCTTGGTTATCATCCATTTCAAGCCCACCAGATGACTAATAGGGGCCTTTGGCAGATCTGCTTCAGTAATGAAGCATTCCCTATCTTCTGAGTCAGTGTACATATATCCAGAGGTTGGATATATGGTGCTCATTTGATCCTGAAAGATTAAGTTAGGGGGAACAGAGTATGAGTTAAAGATCCTGAAAGTGTTAAGGCACTCAGGCTTGTTGTTCTTTACAGCCTCAGTCATCACACTGAGTGCCCTATAGTCTGCTTGATACAAAATGCCTTGTTCAAAGCATACAACAGAAACAGCCCAGATTTCATCCATCATTACTTGGGCTTCTGAGGACCTTGATGGTAACTCTTTGATTAATCTAGCAATCTTCACCCAGTCTTGGAGTCCCATATTCTGAATGTCATGAAGAAAGATCTTCATAGGAGGACTGACTGGTCCAGTGCAGAATGCAACAATGGACTGGTCAACGGTTTTGACTTTTATTTTGTTGACATATAAGTTCAGCCAGTTTATCTCCTTTACATTTGGAAACATCCTATTCCTCAGCATACTCATTCTGGTCTCCCTATATCTTGTTCTTTGAGCAACAATGTTCCAGTATTGTTGAAGAAGTTCATCTCCTGATCTTCTTACAGTATGAGATTTACTTGGAACATCTGCATCAGACTCAGTGTCAGGATCTTCATCCTTAACATGGAAGAATCTCTGAGCCTCAATCTCATCCTCAACATCACTCTTTTCCTCAGTATACTGAGTAGATCTTCTTGGTCTAGAAATCAGAGGAGCTGGATCTGATTCTTCACTTGATTCTGAGGACATAACCACTTTCGGCATTCTTCTGGTTACTGGTCTTCTAGGAACTCTAGAAGGTCCTTCGGCTTGAGGAGAGATTGGTCTTCTTGGAGGCTCTTCATCATCTGAGGATGATGATGAAGAACTTTCTTTGTGTGCTACATCCAGTGCAAAGTTTAGAAAGTTTTGAGATGGCACCGGATGTTCTTCATTATCATCAGCAATAGGCCAGATAAAAGGCCTATAGACTATAATCTGCAAGTTGTTTGGTTCTTGAGCAGGAGGCTCAGTATCAACTTGTTGTGGTTGGTCAGTTTCAGTCTCCCCCTGAGCAGATGGCTCAGATAACTCTTCAAGTAATTCCAGAACTGACTTTCCTCTTTGTCTTCTTCTTTCATACTGAAACCTTAGTGGTTCAGTATGAGGAGTTTGCTGGTGTTGTTGTTGTTGTTGTTGTTGTTGCTATTGAGGTTGATCTTCATTTAACTTTCTTCTTCTCTTTGTCTCTTCTCCCCCTTATTGTTATCATTTGATGGGGAGGAAAGAGGTTCAGTATCACCACCTATGTCCCCCTGTTGATTATCAGGAGTTGGGGAGGGCATAGGTTCAGTAGCAGCATCTTGTTCACCCTCAGTATGCATGGGAGGGTGATCTTCTGGGCTCAGTATCAGGGCCTTCATCATCATTGTTACCACCAATTGGAGACTGTGGAGGTGGTGAAGTTTGACGTTGTTGTTGAAGAAGTGCCACTGACTGTTTTAATGAGTCTATCTCATTACTCATTGCATCCATCCTGGCCAGAATATTATTCTGAGTGTTCTGCATGGCCAGGATCTGGTTGAGAATAGTTTGTAGAGCCCCTTGCACTTCCTGAGACTGAGTGGACTAGTATCCCAATTGGTGTTCTAGACAAGGTGTTGTGTGGATACCGTTAGAGGAATTCTACATTGAATTCTTGGAGTTCTTTTTCCTCATTTATTGGTGTAATCAAAGGCTTCAAGGGTATGATTTTCCTTTGTTCGAAAAAGTTAGTCATTTTTTAATTACTTGGTTTTATAAACTAAATGTTTATAAATTCCACTTTTAATTTTTCTTTGTTAGGTCACAACAACCCTGGATTACTTATATAATTGATGTTATAATTATACTTAAGACAATTAAAGTGATAAACACAGTGCTAGAGTCAAATGTGTAATTCCACTAAGTGTGGTATGATGCGGAAAAGTAATACCACTAATCAATTACAAAGATGTTATCGTGTAAAGTAAATTGGTGAGTTCTCCTTTGCAGGATGATCTCTATTAACAATATAGAGATCTTACATAATGGGCAAATGAGTAACCGAAGGACTAAACTAAGGAAATGGCTAAGATCAAGGGATTTGATCTTAGTCAGTTACAATACTGACTGTAACTCAGTCCTTCTACTCAGTATTGGATTTCCAATACCGAGTGCTGATACGAGTGGCCAATACTGGCCAAACTCAGTATTACTCCTAAACTTAGCTATTTAATTCTACTATTTATACTAAGCTAGTCTAGGTTGTTTTGTTATCTTAAGATTCCAAAGGGGTAAGGCTTTTTGCCTTAACAATCTCCCCCTATCTAATGATAACAAAACAATTTACAAAGAGAAAAATACAAAACAAAAAATCAGGCAACATAGTCTTCTTTTTCACTGTTTGTTGATTGATTCAAACTCATAGAAGACTTCTTTCTTTATGTGGATGAACTCTTCTCTTTTCTTCAGTTCATCCTGCCTGTTGTTCCGTACAGCAACAATCTTCTTTCTGAACCAAGAGTCCTCCTTCTTGGTTATCATCCATTTCAAGCCCACCAGATGACTAATAGGGGCCTTTGGCAGATCTGCTTCAGTAATGAAGCATTCCCTATCTTCTGAGTCAGTGTACATATATCCAGAGGTTGGATATATGGTGCTCATTTGATCCTGAAAGATTAAGTTAGGGGGAACAGAGTATGAGTTAAAGATCCTGAAAGTGTTAAGGCACTCAGGCTTGTTGTTCTTTACAGCCTCAGTCATCACACTGAGTGCCCTATAGTCTGCTTGATACAAAATGCCTTGTTCAAAGCATACAACAGAAACAGCCCAGATTTCATCCATCATTACTTGGGCTTCTGAGGACCTTGATGGTAACTCTTTGATTAATCTAGCAATCTTCACCCAGTCTTGGAGTCCCATATTCTGAATGTCATGAAGAAAGATCTTCATAGGAGGACTGACTGGTCCAGTGCAGAATGCAACAATGGACTGGTCAACGGTTTTGACTTTTATTTTGTTGACATATAAGTTCAGCCAGTTTATCTCCTTTACATTTGGAAACATCCTATTCCTCAGCATACTCATTCTGGTCTCCCTATATCTTGTTCTTTGAGCAACAATGTTCCAGTATTGTTGAAGAAGTTCATCTCCTGATCTTCTTACAGTATGAGATTTACTTGGAACATCTGCATCAGACTCAGTGTCAGGATCTTCATCCTTAACATGGAAGAATCTCTGAGCCTCAATCTCATCCTCAACATCACTCTTTTCCTCAGTATACTGAGTAGATCTTCTTGGTCTAGAAATCAGAGGAGCTGGATCTGATTCTTCACTTGATTCTGAGGACATAACCACTTTCGGCATTCTTCTGGTTACTGGTCTTCTAGGAACTCTAGAAGGTCCTTCGGCTTGAGGAGAGATTGGTCTTCTTGGAGGCTCTTCATCATCTGAGGATGATGATGAAGAACTTTCTTTGTGTGCTACATCCAGTGCAAAGTTTAGAAAGTTTTGAGATGGCACCGGATGTTCTTCATTATCATCAGCAATAGGCCAGATAAAAGGCCTATAGACTATAATCTGCAAGTTGTTTGGTTCTTGAGCAGGAGGCTCAGTATCAACTTGTTGTGGTTGGTCAGTTTCAGTCTCCCCCTGAGCAGATGGCTCAGATAACTCTTCAAGTAATTCCAGAACTGACTTTCCTCTTTGTCTTCTTCTTTCATACTGAAACCTTAGTGGTTCAGTATGAGGAGTTTGCTGGTGTTGTTGTTGTTGTTGTTGTTGCTATTGAGGTTGATCTTCATTTAACTTTCTTCTTCTCTTTGTCTCTTCTCCCCCTTATTGTTATCATTTGATGGGGAGGAAAGAGGTTCAGTATCACCACCTATGTCCCCCTGTTGATTATCAGGAGTTGGGGAGGGCATAGGTTCAGTAGCAGCATCTTGTTCACCCTCAGTATGCATGGGAGGGTGATCTTCTGGGCTCAGTATCAGGGCCTTCATCATCATTGTTACCACCAATTGGAGACTGTGGAGGTGGTGAAGTTTGACGTTGTTGTTGAAGAAGTGCCACTGACTGTTTTAATGAGTCTATCTCATTACTCATTGCATCCATCCTGGCCAGAATATTATTCTGAGTGTTCTGCATGGCCAGGATCTGGTTGAGAATAGTTTGTAGAGCCCCTTGCACTTCCTGAGACTGAGTGGCTTGTGCTCTCTGACCCTGCACAGATGGTGCTAAAGAAAACAAAATGTAAACTGGTTAGAATGAAAGGTTTATCAAATAGAATTGTGGTGTTGTTAAATTCTATAATCATGTAAACAGAATTTAGAAGTCTGTATTTCATCTGGTATATGATGAAATATTGTGAACTTGTGCATAGCATGTGTAAGAAGTATTTAGTAAAAGTGAGTGTGAATATTTGAGTAGCTCAGTATAGGATTGGTCACATTTACTAAAAGGTTTTGGTTTGGGTAATCGAAGCCTGGGATGTGCTTCTTGTTATTTTCAATGTTTATCACTCGGTATGAGAGTGATAACAGAAATGTGGCTTAAACCCATGGAAGATTTTGGCTTATGTGGCTTAAGGGGTTTGTGATCATTTCTTGAATTATGTGACCCTACTCAAAATAAGTAGGACATCATCCAAGCAGCACCAGTAGGTGTCAGTATGACATCACCACCATTGTCTCTTAAAATGTTCAGACAACTGTAGACTGACAATGATCATTTAAGTGCTCAGTATATGAATCTTGCATAGCAGCAGTGGGCTATCTATGTTGGCCATAATTGGATATATTTGAAAGTTCGGTTCAGACTTTGGTCAGTATTGAGTTGGTACTGGCCAATACTTAGTCTCTGTTTGGGAAAAATGTATATATATATATATATAAAAGTTTGAGAGCATTCTAGAAATTCATACCTGAGACTTTGTCAGATTCCCTTCGAGCATCTGCAGAGGTCGGTGCTGGATCATCTGTATTTTGATTTGAGGCACCAGGACCTTCAGGAGCCTCTTCTCTTCGAGCATGTGCATCTTCCAGTATGTTTTGATCAAATTGAATCTCCACATCAAGAGGAACATGAGGTTCCTCAATTTGTTGAGCAATAGGTTCGGGTTCAGGACCTGGAAGGTCAGCATTGGCTGTAACTAAACTTTGTGCTTGAAGATATGCAGTTAGTGATGGAGCACGAGTAGGTTGAACCTCTTCTGATGATAAAGCACCCATTATCACTGGGGATACGATTATTCTTCTTCTTCGGATGACTAATGGTTCCATTTCTGTGGACTCAGTATCTGAATCTGTTGCAATATGAGGAGCATCAGGATCCTGTGTAGGTGGAGGAATATGTGGTGGTTCTTGTGCCGGTTCTGGTTGAGCATCCACCATCTCAATATCTTGATCATCATTTCCACCATCACCACTGTCATCATCATTATCATCATCATCATCATCAGCATTTTCTGATTCAGTATCAGAATGTTGTTCATCATTAATGTGTGCCTGTACAATAGCCCACATAGAGTGACTCAGTACAGGGTCTCCTTCCCTTGGTCTGTAAAAATAAATCTTCTCATTTAGGGGACGGAGATCTGCTCTTGGACTGTGAAATTCATCATAAATGTGAGCAGGCATTGAACCCTGAAATATGAGAGATAAAAATCTGCAAAAGTGAACATTGAATTCTCTTTTCTTTGCCCTAACCAGAGTAGCTAGTTCGTTGAATATCAGTCGGGCATAGTCAATATCTCTTCCATGGTACAAGGCATGAACTATCTGCATCCCAAATTCATTAATTTGGTCCAAAGCTCCAGTTTTGTGGGTCATACATCGAATAATTGTGGAAATTAGAACACCCCACATTGGACCAAATTCATTTCGTTTAATTTGCCCGTGATTCCTCTGCGACCAATCAAGGGCAACACTGATCGGGCCTCTGTTCTATCAACAAAAGGCTCATACTGAGCGTGAGTAGGAAGCCTCAGCGTTTCCCTAATAATAGCAGTTGATACAAAAACTCGTCTTTGATCCCGAATAATCCATCCAGTGATCATATCTGGAGAGTCAAGTTCAGCAGAGTACCAGAATTCACACAGCATTTCTGGATAAATTACTTGAGGAGAGAGTGTAAGAGCTCGAGTGATCGGACAATTCTTCATGTAGGTGACTATGTGTGTGAATTCAGGACAGGCCCAAGTTGGAGGAATGTTGAAATTAGCAGTAATATTGTTCCTCACAAACATGGGTAATTCATCATTTCTAAACTGAGTCGCCGGTGCAGCATCGGGTGCGACGAAAGTGTAGTTTGCCATCTGCGATTTGAGATTAAAGAATTGCTTGCAAAGAGAAATTAGAATCGTTATCGCAGAGAGAATTGAAAGACAAATATGAAATAACTGTTAGAAAGTTTTAAAGAAATAAAATAGACGGTTATTTATATTCTAATTAGAGATAATTACGGTATTGGGAAATAAAACCGGCTGATTTGACAGCATTATCCTGTTCTAACCGTAACTTTCTTATTAAGAAAGGTTAATAAGAAAGTTATCGCTGGGGAGTATGAAGATTAAAGATCAGTTTTACCACTCCAGGACTCCAATACCGAGTTAAAAAAAAATTAAATTAAAAAAATATTAAAAATTATAAAAACATTTAATTTAATCCATACATTAATAAAAAATAAAAATTTATAACATTTGATAAGACAGACGAGTGATACTGAGCAGGTCAGTATTGGAACCAATACTGAGAGGTCAGTATCAGAAAATTTTAAGGAAAATCAAGGATTCAGCATACCCAATTGTCCTAGTAGGTACATAAACCTTTCCTCAGAGAGAGGTTTAGTAAATACATCGGCCAATTGATCATCTGTAGGAACGAAATCTACCTCAACCTTACCCTTTTCCACATTATCTCGAATAAAGTGGTGTCTGATATCAATGTGCTTTGTTCTTGAGTGATTGATTGGGTTTTCAGTGATAGCAATAGCACTCTTGTTATCACAATGAATAGGCGTCTTCTGGAAATTGAACCCATAATCCATTAGTTGATACTGCATCCACAACAGTTGAGCACAACAACTTCCTGCAGCAACATATTCTGCTTCTGCAGTGGAAGTTTCTACTGAGTTTTGCTTCTTGGATGACCGACCAACTAGTCTTCCACCGAGGAATTGACATCCTCCACTTGTACTTTTCCTGTCCAACCTACAACCTGCAAAATCTGCATCTGTATACCCTTCAAGGTCAAAGTTTGAATCTTTGGGATACCAAAGACCCATGTTAGGAGTACCTGAAAGATATCTAAAAATGCGCTTAACAGCTTTCATGTGTGATTCTTTAGGATCAGCCTGATACCGAGCACACAAACAAGTTACAAACATGATATCAGGTCTGCTAGCTGTTAAGTAAAGTAAAGAACCAATCATACCTCGGTATGTGGATTGACATACTGGTTTACCAGTTTCATCTTTACTTATTTTAACCTGAGTACCCATAGGAGTGTGCATGGAAGATAAATTTTCAAATTTGTATTTCTTTAGCAAGTCATGCACATACTTACTTTGATTTATGAAAGTGCCATCAGGCTTTTGATCAACTTGTAAACCAAGAAAGTAAGTAAGTTCACCCATCATATTCATCTGATACTGAGATGACATTATCTTAGCAAAACCATTCACACATTGACTTGTCAGTGGAGCCAAAGATAATATCATCTACATATATCTGAATAAGTAAGATGTCAGAACCTTTCTTTTTTGAAAATAATGTTTTGTCAATTTTACCTCTTATAAATTTATTTTCAATTAAGTACTCAGTCAGGGTATCATACCAGGCTCTAGGAGCTTGTTTGAGCCCATACAAAGCTTTATCAAGCTTGAAAACATAATTTGGAAATTTAGGATCAACAAAACCTGTTGGTTGTTTAACATAAACTTCCTCTTGTAGTTTTCCATTGAGGAAGACACTCTTGACATCAATCTGATAAACTTTGAAGTTCTTGAAAGCTGCATATGCAAGATACAGCCTAATAGCTTCAATTCTTGCAACTGGTGCAAAAGTTTCATCATAGTCAATGCCTTCTTCTTGCCTGTAACCCTGAGCAACCAGTCTAGCTTTGTTTCTAATGACAACACCATCCTTGTCCATCTTGTTTCTGAACACCCACTTAGTACCAATGATAATTTTGCCAGCAGGAGGTGGTACTAAGTTCCAAACTTTGTTTCTTTCAAACTCAGTCAGTTCTTCTTGCATAGCTTCTACCCAGTCTTCATCTAATAAAGCTTCATCAGCTTTCTTTGGTTCCATGGTAGATAAGAAGCTTGATAAGAAGCAAAAATTTGCAGTTGCTTGGGGTTCAAACTCTAACTTTCTTCTTGTTTGGACACCTTGTTCAATTGGGCCAATAATATTAGAATGAGGATGATCTTTGTGTTCCCTTAGATTGTTTCCTAAGGGAGAATTTGAAACAAGGTCAACAATGTCTTGTTGTACTGATGTGTTGTCTGCCTGATACTGAGTTGAATTCTGGTCAGTATTAGATAGTTCAGGTTGCTGTTCTTCTTGATTTTGCATATCTGAGGTGGATTCTTGAAAGGTACTGGAAGATTCACCTTCTTCATAGGTGGAATTGTTCAGATCAATTATTTGGAACTCAGTATTGGGGTTCTCAGTTATGGGAACCTCAGAATTTGATGCATTAGTGTTAGACTGGGTTATTTCTTGATCAGTGTCACTCATACCATGGTTAACATAGTATGGGTGAGACTTTGGCTGTTCAGCAATTGAGTTTTCTGGATTGCATAGAATTTCTATGCCACTGATGTCATATGTTGCTGAGGTAGAATGCTCATTCTGATCTTCATCAAACGTGACATGAATGGATTCTACAATCATCTTAGTTGAGATGATATACACTCTGAAAACTTTAGAGTGTGGAGAGTAGCCCATGAACACACCTTCATTTGCTTTGGGAGCAAATTTGTTTAGATTTTGTTTAGTACTATGTACAAAACACTTACTCCCAAAGATGTGGAAGTAGTCCACATTAGGAACCTTGCCATTGTACAGCTCATAAGGAGTCTTTAGATGTCTCTGGACGATTGTAGCTCTGTTCTGAGTAAAATTTGCACAGTTGACAGCTTCTGCCCAGAAACTCAGTGCCAGTCCAGCATGGCATAATAAAGTTCTTGCAACTTCAATTAATGTTCTATTCTTTCTTTCTACAACACCATTTAGTTGTGGTGTGTATGCTGCATAGAAGTTTTGTACGATCCCTTTTTCTTTACAAAAATCTGCTAATACTGAGTTCTTAAACTCAGTACCATGGTCACTTCTAAGTTGCTTGACCTTGTTGCCTTTCTGAAGTTCTTCTCTTTTGATGAAGGCAATGATTTCTGTTGTTGCATCTGATTTAGTCTTGAGAAAGATGACCCAAGTATATCTTGAGAATTCATCTACTAAGACTAAAATATAGATCTTTTTGGCCAATGAAGGCGTGCTGATGGGGCCAAAAAGATCCATATGTATCATTGTAAGAGGTTCATTAATGGAGTGATTGACCTTTGACTTGAATGAACTCTTCTTCTGCTAGCCCATTTCACATGCTGAGCATAACTTATCTTTTGAATAAGTAATAGTTGGCAACCCTCTCACCAGTTTCTTCATACTGAGCTCATTTATGTTTCTGATGTTTATGTGAGAAAGTTTCTTGTGCCATAACCAGTGTAGTTCTGGCTTGACTTTAGACAGCAGGCAAACTCGAATAGTAGGGTCTATTTCAGATAGGTTGACCACATAGACATCCTTTTCTCTTCTAGCAATGAGTACAGGTCGCCCTTTATCATTGTAGATGATTCCTGCAACCTTTCTGAAACGCCCTTTATCACACATCTGACTGATACTGAGCTGAGCAGATACTGAGCAGATTGTGTTTAAGACCCTCTACATATGCAACTCTTTTAAACGTTATGTGGCCTGCTTTGATTACTCCATACCCTCTTGTTTTTCCAATTGAATCATCTCCAAACTTGACAGAAGGACCCTTCTCTGGTGTATAATTTAGAAGGTACTCCATACTGCCAGTCATGTGTCTTGAGCAACCACTATCTAAGTACCATTTTCTGTCACCCTGCACAAGACACAAAATAAGGATTAGTTCTTTTTAGGAACCCATTTTTGAATGGGACCTTTGGTAGGAGAAATAGGAGTAGACTTGATCTCTTTTGTTGGAGAGGTCAGTATCACTTCAGGGGAAACCTTGGAGGTTTTCTTTGGTGATACTGACTTAGTTTCTCTCCTTTTCTTTGGTACTGAGTACCTAGGACTTGAGAGATCAGTCCAGCATTCATCTCCTTTATGTCCAGTATGATGACATCTATAACATTTTCTAGGTCTATTTCTGAACATATTTTCATAAGGAATTTTAGAAAATTGTTTGACTTTTGGTTGATCAGTATGAGTAAGTTTTGCAAACTTTTGAATTAAAACTTTAATCTGATCACCAATAGATTTTAAAATGTTATTTTTGTCATTTTTTAATGGAGTTTTAATGTTATGTTTGACTGGTTTTGAAGGAGATGGTTCTGGTGTCTTATTTTTATTTTGCAGAGAAGTCTTTTTAATATTTGACTTCTTGTTGTTGCCACTTGAAGATCCTGTTGAAGTTGATTTCTGGTTATCATGTTTTAGAATGACAACTTGAACAGGTTCTTTAGATTCTTGAGTAGTTGACTTTTCTGTTCCTGCAACCTCAGTATTAGATAGAACATTTTGAGTAGAAGTGGTTTTATTTTCATTATATATCTCAAAAATAGTTGTGTTAAATAAAAATTCAAATGGAGGAACAACAGAAGTATCATACTGCACACCTTCGAGGTCAGTATCAGAAATTTCTTTTTCAGGAAATTCAATACTGAGCTCTTATAGTTCAGTATAGCACTTAGAACTGATGGAAGGACCAATTGGTTTTTCAAAAATGATTTTATCCTCATCATCTGATTCAGTTTGACATCCAACTTCACAAAAAGTTTTTGCTTTTACAAACTGAATAGGGTTCATATCAGAAAATTCTTCAAATAAATCAGCAAAATTATTTCTATTTTTTAACTGAGGATCAACACCAAGTGCAGCCCTCACATTTTCTGGAAATTGTTGATTTAGACATTTATTTAATTTACTAGACGCATTTCCCCAAGATTTACACTGATTTTCAAATTTTTCTTTTTCTAATTTGTGTAAATAAGCTTTATCAGCTAATCTTTGGTTAATGTCTTGTAAGTTTAAAAAATTTAGTTCTAAATCTTTAAATTTTGCTAATTTATCTAAGTGTTCATTATTTACCCTTTCAAGTTCAAGAATTGTTAATTTTAAAGCTTTTTCTCTCTGTACTAAAGTTTTAAGATCAACAATCATATACTCAAAAATCTTTTCTTTTTCATTCACTGAATAAGTTTGAAAGGAACTCACCTTGTACAACTGAGTGGAATCCCAATCAGTATCAACACTCATCCTCTCAGCTTCTTTGATGTCCTTTTCAAAAGAACTTTTCAAATCATCTTCAGTGAAAGCCACAAAGGCTTTGTTTTCAACTTCTTCCTCATCATCACTGAGCTCTTCATCCATCCAAGCTTCAGAGTAAAGTGCTTGATGAGGTGCTCCATTCCCTGCTGCATTGTTGCCCTTGCTCCAGTTCTTTAGCTTGACATACTTGTCTCTATACCATTTAGCTCGGTATGCAATCTTGTCATTCTGATCAGTTTCAGTTGACTTAGTACGACAATTGGCAGCAATGTGCCCAGGCTTTCCACACCTATAGCAAAGACCTGATCTTGGGTCAGTATTGGAAGAGCTAACATCAAGCCTCTTCTTTTTCAACTGATCCAGCTTCATAGACATAAGAGCCATTTGGGTTTCAAGCTCTTCTGCATCAGCATCAGCAAGATCAACTTCTAGTTCTTCAGGCTCAGTCACAGTATATGCCTGTTGCACAACTAGAGCCATGCCAGTGGAAGACTTATCAGTTTTCTTCCAGTTGATCAGTCTTGCAGCATTATTCTCCTCATGATTCAACATTAAACCATACAAAGTTTGAAGAGTGTATGACTTAATGTTGGTAGCAGCATTGACAGAATTTGTCATGTCAAGAAACCGTTGAGGAAGACTATCCAAGAACTTTTGAACAAGCTCTCCTTCCTCCTTCACAATGCCTACACTGATTAAATCATGGATAACAGTATTGAACCTGTTATAGAGAGTAGTGATGTCTTCATTTGGACTTGAGAAGAAATTTTCATACTTCCTTCTCATGTTGCTCTTCCTCTGCAACTTCACCTTTGGTGTGCCTTCATAAGTGACTGATAGGCTATCCCAAATAGCCTTTGCTGTTGGCAATTTCATAATTGCATTAAGTATTTCTTTGGTAACAGCATTAGCAATCACTCCATTTGCTCTGGAGTCTAGACTGAATAACTGACGGTCAGTATCAGTCCAAGTGTGTTTTAGTTTAGGAACTGTTCTTGTGCTCTCAGGAGCATCATCAGTAGCAGCAACGGGTTCCACAGTTTGTGGAATGATAGGACCATCATTCAGCACAGTGAGCATCTCATGGTGAATAGATTCAAGATACCACTGAGCTTTAAGCTTCCATTGATGAAAGTCTTTTCCATCAAAGATGGGCACTCCCTTACCAGACATAACAGGTACTATGATTGTAGACATTTTGGATTTTTGAGTGTTGGAGGGATAAGTATAGGGAATGGCTGCCAGGGTAATAGATCGACTAAATAAGGATTAATTTAGTCTGCTCTGATACCAGTTGTTAGGTCACAACAACCCTGGATTACTTATATAATTGATGTTATAATTATACTTAAGACAATTAAAGTGATAAACACGAGATTAGAGTCAAATGTGTAATTCCACTAAGTGTGGTATGCTGCGGAAAAGCAATACCACTAATCAATTACAAAGATGTTATCGTGTAAAGTAAATTGGTGAGTTCTCCTTTGCAGGATGATCTCTATTTATAACAATATAGAGATCTTACATAATGGGCAAAGGAGTAACCGAAGGACTAAACTAAGGAAATGGCTAAGATCAAGGGATTTGATCTTAGTCAGTTACAATACTGACTGTAACTCAGTCCTTCTACTCAGTATTGGATTTCCAATACTGAGTGCTGATACTGAGTGGCCAATACTGGCCAAACTCAATATTACTCCTAAACTTAGCTATTTAATTCTACTATTTATACTAAGCTAGTCTAGGTTGTTTTGTTATCTTAAGATTCCAATGGGGTAAGGCTTTTTGCCTTAACAAAAACTTGGTTTATCAACAAACTGTTTACTTTACCATTATTAATTTAAAACTTGGTTTTCTAAACAAACTGTTTATAATCACCATCTTATCAATTTATACCTTGGTTTTCTAAACAAACAGTTTATAATTACCATATAATGAAATCTTGGTTTTCTAAACAAACTGTTTATAATCACCACCTTATTATTTCATATTATAATAAATAAACGAAAAATAAATAAGCAACTTTTGAAAAATTGTCATGCCATAACCCCAAAGACTTGGTTTTGTGTATTTAAAACTAAAACTTTATAAAAAAATTTCCGAAAAATAAAAATAATTCTGAAAAATTTAAAGTAAACACAATATCACTCCTTTTGGGTTATGTCATCCTAATTAAATAAATAAACTGATAATTTAAATTACCAAACTGATAATTATTAAATTACCCATAAACCGGTTTCTTATTTCCTCCTTAATTTCATAATTATCTTGATTTTAATAACTAATAAAATCATTAGGTTTAATTTAAATGTTAATACTAATTATTATTATTTAGACGAAAAATAAATAAATAAACTAGTCAACTAAAATACTTATAGATTGACTTTTAAACATAAAATCTTACATAATAACTTGTAGATTTTATTCCTTGATTTAGACCATATCTTGGACTAAAATCAAAAAGATATCTTGGTCTCCAAGAAACACCATCCAACCGAAACTCGGTGGACGCGGTTTTGGTCGACCACTCGGTCGTCGAACCGAGCTCCAATCGTGTCTCGGTTAGTTCGATTTTTATCTAGAACGGTAGTCAAAATCGAACTAACCGAAATTTCGAAAAAAATAGGAAGAAAATGAAGCCTAATTTATTTTTATCTAGAACCCTATTCAAACCAATGTTCATTCAAAACTTGAAAAACACATGCTTGGCCGAAAATTCTAGGGTTCTTTTCTAGATGAAAAGAAACTCAACCGAATCTCATTGAGATTAGTAGAAAGCTCTGAAACCACTGTAGGAAAACCTTGTAGTATTCACATGGCGGAACTTGAATACCACATTACTGGATCTCTACTAGTCAATGAGATCACGAGAAGAAAGAGATGATGAACATTACCTTTAGATTGCTAAAGAAGTGATCCACCTCTACTGCACCACCTGGACACGCTGCAAGACCGCGTTGTACCAACAAAGCAATACACCAGAACTCGTGTATGTGTGTGTGTGTGTGTTACGATCAACGAGCAAGAACTCGAAGAACACCTTGGTGTTCTTCGTGCATACGAACGAGAGGGGGAGGAGGACAGATTAGGGTTTGTGGTGTTGTAATGTGTAACCCTTAAACCCTCACATAAGCCTTCTATTTATAAGGCTAGATGTTACGGTTTAATCCTTGGAGTTTAATTATGATTAATCTCATAATTAAACTTCCTATTAACACTTTAAACCCTTGGACTTTTACTAGTTAATTAATTAACTATTAATTAACTGTCTGTTAAATACTTAACCTAATATTTAACCATCCTCACAAATAATAATTAACTTATTATCATTTATTCTCTTCTCTATAATTAACTTAACTAGTTAATTATTCCACACAACTTACTTTATTCGGTTGTCCATTATTGGGTGTGTAGTGGTGTGACCCTTTAGTGTCTTATAACATTGGACACGGTGACACGTGTACTTATCTGTGCACATAAATCCTTCAATATCAACTTTATTGATTCATATCAAACTCTAAGGATTGTCCTTAGAGATGAGAACAAGTTGAAACACCTATAAGAGGCCTTACCTGAAACACCTCCTGCCAATGCTTTTACTGTTGTTCGTCAAGCCTTTACCGAAACGTTTAATGAACACCAAGAAGTCGCTACTCCTATGCTTGTGAGCATGAACTCCGATTTCCGAAGGAGGAACTCACAACATATGACACGTTAAGCGAGTTGAAAATGATATTTCAACAACAAGCAGAACATGAGTTGTTCAAAACAGTTAAAGCATTCCACGCTTACAAGCAGGAGGACGGCCAATCAGTTAGCACTTACATCTTAGATATGAAATGCTATCTTGATCAAATGGAACGTCTTGGTTACCCATTGCCACAAGTTCTTGGAATGAGCTTGATTCTCACCTTAGTATCCAAAACTAAGACCAGTTTGAAAAGAGTTTTAAAAGTACATAGCATGGGGAAGACAATTGGTAAATAACATGCTATAGTAAAACTGGTTGAGCAAAGGTTACCCAATTCTTTTCTAGCAATCAGGGAAGGTAAAACCACAAGCACAAGGCAAGAGTCTAGGTAAGGGTAAGCTAGTTTACTTTTCCAAACCTATGATTCCCCCACCTGCTAAAAAGGAGCACCCTACAAAGGATATTTCTTGCCATCATTGCGATGAAACCGGCCATTGAAGGAGGATCTGTCCTGCCTACATGGCAGAGTTGATGAAGGACAAATGTGTTCTAGCTAGCACATTATGTATCTTCATTATAGAAATCTTTACTTTTACTAATAAATCTTGAGTGTATGACACTAGTTGTCGAACTCACATTTACACAAATGTGAAAGATGTGAAGTAGAAAGCTAAAAGAATGGAATCTGTGATTTATCCTTCCAGATGCGTTAATTATTGTTTTGAACAATTGTCAATTATGCATTGTTTAGCTTTATCGTTTGTTGAATAATGATTTATTCAAACTATGATGGATTATGATATTTTGTTTTATGAAAAATAACATATTTTATAACTATTCCTTGTAATAGTATATTTGAAATTAATATGCATGATCCTAGTTCAAACGATAGTTCTATATATAAATGTAGCACTCAAGAATCCAAATTGGTATGGATCCCACTTACCTAGAGCATTTTCATCTTTTCCACATAAACAAATGATTATGAATCATTTAAATGTCTCTCTTGCATATTATGGAAAGATAACAAGAAAGCTTTTCTCCCATGTTGGCGAAAGAGCTAAAAATCTACTTGGACTCATACTTACTGACGTATGTGGCCCTTTTAGAACTAAGACTAGGGAAGGTGCCACCTATTTACTGATGATATCATTCGATGTGGTTATGTTTACTTGATTAAACATCAACATGAAAGCTTTGATGATATCAGTCGCTATGGTTATGTTTACTTGATTAAACATAAACATGAAATCTTTGAAACGTTCAAAGCTTTCTAAAGTAAAGTAGAAAATCAACTCGGCAAGACAACAAAGACTTTTCTTCCTGATCAAGGAGGAAAGTACATGAGCCAAGAGTTTATGGATCATCCAACACAACGTGAGATTGTCTCACAATTCACTCCTCCATACAATCCACAAATTGTTGTTACTCGGTATGTTGAGTTTATTGAGAACAGACTCATTTCACAAAGCAAATGGGAGCACTATAGACTTTGACAAGATTCAAAGCGAAGATGCACAACCTTCTGGTAACACTAGCAAATATCATTCTGAGGCTGGACATATAGATGTTGGACCATAGGATGATGTTGTTCCCATTCGTAGGTCCGCAAGGACACCTCATGCACCTGAACGATATAGATTTATGTCGATGCTGAGGAGAAAAGTTTTGAGGATCATAATGAACCCCCTAACTATCAAGTGAATTATCGAATTTTGAATTTGAAAAATGACTTGAAGCTATGAATGTGAAAATGAAATCCATGAGAGATAATCAAGTTTTAAACTTAGTTGGTCTTTCTCAAAACAGTAAGACTGTTGACATGGATGAAAATATACATACCTATAAAGCTCTTGTAGTAGCAAAAGGTTACACTCAATCCTATGGAATTGACAATGATGAAACTTTCTAGCCTGTTACTAAAGACGTTAGGATTCTTATAGCCAAAGTAGTGTACTATGACTATGAGATTTGGTTAATGAAGAAATAAAACTGTTTGTTTCACCTAAAACCCAAACTGAGCAAGTGTATATATTAAAGCTAGTGGGAGCATTGTCATTTCTCAAATCATACATGTTGATGACATGTCACTCATGTAAAACAATATCCCAATGCTACAAGATGAAAATCGTGGCTTAGAAAATGTTTTGGCATGAAGGATTGTAGAAATACGACACACATACTTGAAGTTAAAAATCTATTGGGATAGATCAATGCGGTTAAGTGGTTTAAGTCAAAGTGCTTACATTGACAATAATTCTAAAATGGTTTAGAATGGATGCTCCCAAACGAGGAAGTCCTCGTATGCAACACAATGTAAACTTGAGTGAGACTCAAGGACCTTCCACACCTGATGTGGTGAAGCGAATGAATGTAATCCCCTATGAATCGGCTATTCCATTCATCACGTACGATGTAAGAAGCACTAGGCCAAATGTAACGTCCTCAGGGGACCTTACTAGAAAATACCAACAGAATCCACGAGAGAGTCACTGGATTGCTGTTAAGAATACATTGAAGTATTTTTGGAATACTGGGTATATGTTCCTTGGTTATGCTGGAGATACCAAACTGAAACTATGTATACTTGCTATATTTATGCTGGTTTTGAAATAGGTCGTGATGACGCTAGATCCTATTTATGAAGGTTCACTACATTCGAATGCTTTATCGAGATATGTGAAATTCGTACTCTTAAAGTTCAAACAGATAACTAACTAGCTGACACTTTATCGAACTCAATCTCTTGTACCAAACATATTGAATATGAATGGAACATTGGACTTCGACAAGCTAGTAGTTTCATGTAAATCTGTTTTAGTATTTGGATAATGGAACGGTTGAGCATTTTTATTGGAATAAATTGATATATTTGATATGATCGTTTTTATATGAATATCTACTGTATTCTATATTTGCATGTTTATATCCTTGTATATTTACTGTGTTTTATATTCTAAATTGTCCATTGTCATATTAATAATATGAGAATATTATTGAGACAAATCTGAGGGCATTGATGACATTATCTTAGTATGACTAAAGATGATGAAATCAAACTCACATGTTGTTCATTATGATGCACAATATTTGGACTGGCCCAACCTATGAGAAATCACTTCCTGGATTTATGTCACAAGTGAATCTCACAAAGGCTTTGTCGTTTATCCTTTGACTTCAGATGCAAGTTGGTTTTTGTGTGTGGAGTGTGAAACTTTGATGTGGTTAAATGCTGACCTGAATAAGGCTGCTTTAACAACCATCTTCAGGTTTGACATTAAGCACATATCAAACACGTGTAGTCAATAAAGAATTTGTTCCTCCAAATTTTTTGGATTAGATACTACTGGGCCACTCGAAGATTTGAATAGATGCTTGTACGGCCGTACCCAAAGGTAATCGAGATGAATCTTGATTGGTTTGGTAATCTACTTCAATGTAAAGATCGAGAAACAGAATCGTTGAAATTTTAGATTGACATTAATCCATGTCTAAAATTCAACATGGTATCAGTAACAAAAGGATAACTGATTGAAAAACTTTGAACCTGGACTTTTCTGAAACTCACTCATGTACTTCTAGGGGCATTGGCGGGTTTTCTAGACTCTAACATTTGCTTGTATAACTACTTGATGTTATGACGTGCGCAAGTGGGAGCTGTTGGAATATGCTTCACGCTCATGACATATAGTTATATGGCTAGTTGTATGTGAGTCTAAAGAGTCACACACTTATACACCAAACACCATTAAATATATGTAATATAATTAGTGTAATTAAATTATTTATATAAATTAACCAATTAAAGTTTTGTGTTAAATTGTTAAGTATGAAACTTATTTGGTGTGCCAAAAAGAAGAACAAAGAAGCAAAGGACCTAAGTGTAAAGTACCATTAGAAAACAAAAGAGAATTAAGCAAGTTAATTAAAAACCCTAATCCCCTCTTGATAATTTACTTCGGCCGCACAAAGAAAAAAAAGATAAAGAGAAAAAGGTTCGGGGTTGGTGCGACGATACGCTCAAAACAAAAGCAAATGCATGCTTTTTTTTTTTGTCTTGGTTTTTACGTGTGAACAAAGAAGATTTATTCTTTGGTTCTTGCTTTTGATTTCTTGTACAAGGGACTAGCATCTCAATTGGTGTTCTAGACAAGGTGTTGTGTGGATACCGTTAGAGGAATTCTACATTGAATTCTTGGAGTTCTTCTTCCTCATTTATTGGTGTAATCAAAGGCTTCAAGGGTATGATTTTCATCCTAACTCTTTGATTATTTATGCTTAATTACTTCGTCAATATGTAGATCCTTCATTAGTGATTTATGTTATATTTCCGCTGCGTTTTACTTTGACTAAACCGTAAATCACTAACAGAGGAAAGTGAAGATTTCCCACCTCTCACAAAGACTAAGTCAACGGGAAATAACACCCCGACCGATAAGTCCTCCAATGAGGAGAGTGTTGAAGAAAGAAAGATTAAGCGTGAAGGATGTTCTTACAAAACATTCCTTGCATGCCGACACGACAACTATCTCAGGAGTACGGAACCGAAAGTGACCGTTCGTTGGATTTGAGAGACGGAACATGTGCTTGAGAGGAGCAAGTGCAAAGAAGAAGACATGTTGACTTATGCCTCACGTTTGTTGAAAGATGCTGCTCTCACATGGTGGGACACCGTGTATGAGACCTTGGGAAAGAAAGTCGTTTACAAAATGTCGTGGGAAGAGTTCACTAGGAGACTCAAAGAGAAGTTGTGTCCCGAAAGGTAGTTGGAAGAGTTGTTGGAAGAGTTTTTGCAATTCAAGAAAGGTAATCTAACCTTGGATGAGTATACCAAAAAGTTCACGGGATACCTCCCGTTTGTGTCAAGTACCTACCCAACCGAACGTAGTCGTGTGGTTCGGTTTGCTAATGGGTTACCATGGGAGTATGAACTTGAAGTGAAAAGGGCGACCACTCTTGATGAGGCGATTAATGTCGCCCGAAGTGTTGAGAAAGTTAGTAAGAGGAGAGTACAAGAGAGGTCGTTTGGTAATGAGAAGAGAAAGTTTGAGAGTTTTTCGGGGCCATCAAAGAAGAGCAAGTTCACCACCAAGCGGGTCAAAGCAAGGTAGTGTTGGTGGTAGTAGAAAGTGTGGTGGGGACCACAAAGGTGAATGCAAGGCGGATCCGAATGGTTGCTTCAAATGTGGACGTTTTGGCCACAAAGCTAAAGATTGCAAGGTGAAGAGCCTTGATGAATTGGAATGTTTCTCATGTCATGAGAAAGGGCATTATAGTAATGTTTTCCCAAATAAGGGAACCGAAACGTTGGTGTCAACCGCTCACAAGAAACCGGAGCAGTTGAAAGTCAAAGGGCGTGCCTTCCAACTCACGCGTGAAGAAGCTAAGGTGACCCATGATGTCGTCTCAGGTACCTTATTCATAAACTCCATACCCACTCATATATTGTTTGATTCGGGTTCTACTTATTCTTTCGTATCTCATGAATTTGGTGTTAAGTTCAATGTTCCATTAGAGTTACTTGATGATTTGTATGAGATAGAAGTTGCTAGTGGGAAAACCTCTATGGTACAACATATTTATAAAAATTGTGAGCTAGAAATCGATAATAAGAAGTTTAAGGTAGATTTGACGCCTAAGGGAATTAAGGCTTTCGATGTGATTATTGGAATGGATTGGTTGGGGGACCACCAAGCCAAGATTTTATATGGGAAGAAGTTAGTGTCGATCAAGTCACCCGACAATGAAAAAGTATATGTTTATGGGGAAAAGAGGCATCATATGCCAAATCTCTTAACCGCCATTAAAGCGAGGAAGAGAAGAAGACGGTTTAGAATGTGAAGATTATACGGGATTTTCCCGAAGTTTTTCCCGATGACCTACCCGGTTTGCCACCGGAGAGACACGTCGAGTTTGGGGGCGATGCCGATCGCCCGAGCCCCGTATCGTTTGGCTCCAACCGAAATGAGAGAGTTGATGTCCCAATTACAAGATTACTTGATAAAGGTTTTATCCGTCCTAGTTCGTCACCGTGGGGTGCACCGGTTTTAATTGTAAAGAAGAAAGATGGTTCGATGAGGATGTGTAGTGATTATCGAGAGTTTAACAAGATGACGATTAAGAACCGATTTCCTTTGCTAAGGATAGATGATTTGTTTGATCAACTTCAAGGAGCTGATTATTACTCCAAGATTGATTTGAGATCGGGTTACCATCAAGTTCGGGTTAAAGAAGGTGATACTGAGAAGACGGCCTTTAGAACTCGTTATGGGCATTATGAATTTTTGGTGATGCCATTCGGTTTGACGAATGCCCCGGCTATTTCATGGATCTCATGAATAGGGTTTGTAAACCTTTTCTCGATAAATTCCACATTGTGTTTATTGATGATATTCTTATCTTTTCCAAAACCGAAGAAGAGCATGAAGAACACTTGAAGCAAACTTTGGGAGTTTTAAAACGAGAGAAATTGTATGCAAAATTCTCAAAGTGTGAATTTTGGTTGCGGGAAGTTCAATTCCTAGGTCATGTGGTATCCCGAAGCGGGATAAAATTTTACCCGTCTAAGATCGAAGCGGTAAATAATTGGGAAGCACCAAAGACTCCTACCGAAGTAAGAAGTTTTCTTGGGTTAGTCGGTTATTACCGAAGATTTTTTGAAGATTTTTCCCGAGCGGCGGTCCCACTCACTATGTTAACGAGAAAAGACGTGAAGTTTGATTGGGGGGAAAAGCAAGAAGACGCTTTTGCCTTGTTGAAGGAGAAGTTGTGCAATGGAACGATTCTCAGTTTGCCCGATTGTATGGAAGATTTCGTGGTGTATAGTGACGCCTCAAACAAAGGTCTCGGTTGTGTTTTGATGCAAAGAGGTAAAGTGATAGCTTATGCTTCAAGACAATTGAAAAACGCGGAAGAGAGGTATACTACTCATGATTTAGAGTAGGCGGCGATTATTTTTGCCTTGAAGACTTGGAGACATTACTTGTATGGAACAAGGTGTACTTTGTACACGGATCATAAAAGTCTTAAGTATGTGTTTGCACAGAAAGATTTGAATATGAGACAAAGAAGGTGGATTGAGTTGATTAGTGATTATGATTGTGAAATAGTTTATCATGAAGGAAAAGCTAATGTGGTAGCCGACTCCTTGAGTAGAAAAGTCTAGGAGAAGCCGCTTAAGGCTAAGTTGATGCGGATTGAGGTGGTATCTAGCTTTATTGAAAGTATAAAAACGCACAAACCGAAGTGATGGGAAAAGACGAGTATAGCAAGAGAGATTGGGAAAGAATCAATTATTTGAAGAAAATGTTCAAGGGTTGAAAACCGTGAATGGTCGGATTTGGGTTCCGAAATTCGATGGAAACCGAGAAGTATTGTTGAATGGTGTTCACAAGTCCAAGTACTCGATTAATCCCGGAAGTACAAAGGCTTATCAAGACTTGAAGAAAATTTATTGGTGGCCGGGGATGAAATCGAGAGTAGCAAAATACATTTCAAAGTGTGCCATGTGTGCACAAGTGAAAGCCGAGCACCAAGTGCCTTATGGTGTTGCACAATCGTTGCAAGTGTCGGCCGGGAAATGGGAAGACATCACAATGGATTTCATTGTTGGTCTTCCAAAGACGAGTAGGAATCATGACGCCATTTGGGTGATTGTTGATAAGTTAACGAAAAGTGCGTTATTACTAGCTATTCGGGAAACTATGACACTCGAGAAGTTGGCAAAGTTGTATGCTGATGAAGTTGTTCATTTGCATGGGGTACCAATGTCGATTGTGTCTGATTGGGATGCAAGGTTTACCTCGAGATTTTGGAGATCACTCCAAGAAGAGTTGGGAACAATGTTAAGATTGAGCACGGCCTACCATGCACAAACTGATGGTCAAAGTGAAAGGACGATCCAAACGGTCGAAGATATGTTGAGATCATGTGTAATGGATTTTGGTGGTAAATGGGATGAAGATTTACCGTTAGTTGAATTTTCGTATAACAATAGTTATAACTCGACAATTAAAATGCCACCGTTTGAGGCATTGTATGGGAGAAATGAAGGATTTATGTGCACAGTTAGTCAACCTATGATGATACATCCATGCCTACGAAACACTTAAGGTTGGTGAGTGCATGTAATACGAGCAAGATAAGAAATGATACTACGAAGATGAATGATTCATAATAGTCATTATGAATCAGTTAAAGTATTAAGTTAAGTTTAACTTATTACTAGATTAGTTTAACTAACTAATTAATACAAGTATTTGTACATTTACTAGTTGAGTAAATATACAATGTGTTAATTAAAGATTATCCATGATATGAATTAAAGCTATTAAATCATATAGTGACTGGATAATATTATTGTCTAATTAATTGTTAAAGGTATAAAACACAAGTATATATATTTCGTGTATATGGGTACCGAAATATATAAGTGTATAATACTAAGACATTTGATAATTAAGTGTGACAATAATAACTAGTAAAACTATAAGGGTTAAATGTGTAAGAGGATAAGTTTAATTAAGAGATTTATCTTAATTAAACTAGAAGGACTTAAATGAAACTTATTCTATTATATATATAAGGCTTAAGGTTTCATTTAACACTAATCATTCACTTCCCACATACCCTAGACGAAATCTCTCCTCCCTCTCTTGGGAGATTTCGGCCGAACACACAAGACACCAAGTCTTGGTGTTCTTCGTTCTTCGTGTTCTTCATGTTCTTCAAGTTTTGAAGAACAAGTTCATTGCTTAGATCAACTAGAAGATCGCTCGATTTGTTCATCATCAGTGTACTAATCTTAAGCAAACAACAAGGTATGTTTTGGGAAACATCTTTCTCCCTTCTCCCCTCTTGGACGAATTCGGCCAAAGAACCCTAGGGTTCTTTGGTTGATGGTCGTATGAACCACACAAGCAATGTGTGTGTTCGAGTTCTTTGTACAAGGTTTCTTTCTTGTTAATCAAGTTAGATTTCCAACATCCCAATCCTTTACGGTTTAAGGATTAGGTTTAATCCCAGTTCCGCTTTTAGGGATTAAATCAGCTAGTTGGTTTAACCGGTCAAGAACAAGTTCATCTTCTTGGTCAGCAATGTTCGAACCAAGCATGCTAGGCGGTCAGTCCTATGGGTCGATCGAGTACAATAAAGCCCTACAGTGGTATCAGAGCGTTGGTTTAGAAATCTAATCTAGATTAACAGTATCTTTTTGTTTTGTTTATTTTTAATTACAAGTTTTTTTTTGTTCCAAGTTTTTTTCTTCTTCTTCTTAAATTTCGAAAAAGGGTAAGAACCCTAGGACCAAGAATATTAAACTAGTCTAGTTTAATTGGTCAAAAGGTTTCTAGGAACCCAAGAATTTTGGAAAAATTCTAAAGAACCCTAGGATCAAGTATGTTAAACAAGATTTGTTTAATTGATCAAAAGGCTTCTTTTCCTAACCCTAGTATTTTTGAAAATTGGAGGAACCCTAGGATCAAGAATATCAAAGATCTTGATCAAGAGGATTCTTTCCTTATTTAGTTGATCTTCCAAATCTAAGATCAAGTATGTTAAGCCAAGTTTTGGTTTAATTGATCAAAAATGATCCCTTCCTTTTTCCCTCAAAGATTTCGAAATCAAGGAGGTTACTTGGACACCAAGTTTGTTAAACTAGCCTAGTTTAATTGGTGGAAGAGTTTCCTAGGCTTTATGGAAATTTTCGAAACCCTAGATATAATCTAGGATTAAACTAGTTTAGTTTAATTAAAAGAATTAATTAGAATAATAATAATCTAAAACCTAGACGATTAAACAAGTTTATGTTTAATAGGTTTAATTATTATTTTAATAGATTTATTAAGACTAGTTCTTTAAACCTAATAATTTAAACAAAGTTTTATTGTTTATAAGTTTTAAATTAAAAAGTTTAAATAAATTTATTAAGGTTATAATCTAACTTAGAATTTAAACAAAGTTTATTGTTTAAATATGATTGATTAAAATTACTCTTTTAATAAAATAATGTCTTTGATCAAGAAAGTCAAAACCCTAGTTTTGATTGATCAATAACAAGATTAGGGTTTAAGTAATTATTAACAAGGAGTATTTATGTATTTATATATATATATATATATATATATATATATATATATATATATATATATATATATATATATATATATATATATATATATGATATTCGGAAATTTTAAATATTTAAAGAAAATGAATTTTAAAGATATAAATAAGTTTATACGTATTTTTAATTAGATTAAGTTAAAATACATACGTATAAATTAGATGTAATATTCTTATTAGAATGTTACAAGTTTATTATAAAATAATATATATATATATATATATATAGAAGTGAGTTCCATTGAGAATTAATATATTAGATGAGAATGTGAGAATAGATCTCAGCCTCTCATCTCCTTCCAGCCCTCACGCGCGCGGTGACATTTTTGTAATTAAGTCCAACTTTCCTCACGCGCGCGGTGACATTTTTGTAATTAAATCTAACTTTTCTGTCCCACACGCGGTGGCATTTTTGTAATTAAGTCCAACTTTCTTTAATCATCGATGATTAAACTGGGTGTAGTGTTTAATCATCAATTATTAAACTTTTGAGATTGTTTTTAATCATCAATGATTAAACCCAACCCTAAGTTTAATCGTTAATGATTAAACACATTATCAAGTTTAATCACCGATGATTAAAAGAGCATCTTATGATTATTACACAGATAAAGTTTAATCATCGATGATTAAACACTACACTCAGTTTAATCATCGATGATTAAACCCAAACTCAAGTTTAATCATCGATGATTAAACATATAGTCAAGTTTATTCATCGATGATTAAACACTACACTCAGTTTAATCATCGAGGATTAAACCCGAACTCAAGTTTAATCATCGATGATTAAACATATAGTCAGGTTTAATCATCGATGATTAAAACAGCATCTTATGATTATTACACAGATAAAGTTTAATCATCGATGATTAAACACTACACTCAGTTTAATCATCGATGATTAAATCCAAACTCAAATTTAATCATCGATGATTAAACATATAGTTAAGATTAATCATCGATGATTAAACAGCATGTTATAGAGAATTAAGAATCTAAAAAACGGAGACAAGGTTAATCATCGATGATTAAACAGTTTAATCTTCGATGATTAAAAAAAATGTCAAAGATTAATCATTAGTAGTTAAAGAGCATTTTATAAAAAATTCAGACTAGTTCAATCATCGATGATTAAACCCAAACTCAAGTTTAATCATCGATGATTAAACATATAGTCAAGATTAATCATCGATGATTAAAAACAATCTCAATAGTTTAATAATTGATGATTAAAACACTACACTCAGTTAAATCATCGATGATTATAGAAAAGTTGGACGTAATTACAAAAATGCCACCGCGTGTGGGACAGAAAAGTTGGACTTAATTACAAAAATGTCACCGCGCGTCTTTTTGGCTAATTCTCACATTCTCACATAATATATCAATTCTCAATGGAACCCTCCCATATATATATATATATATATATATATATATATATATATATATATATATATATATATATATATATATATATATATATATATATATATATATATATATACATACGAATATATTAAATACAAGATTAAATGGAACAATTAAAAGGGTAATGTTATTTTGATCTTATAGGATAATAGTATAACTAGTTATTATATAAAGTTATTATATAATTAAAACTAGAAAGTACAAAGTTATATTATAACTAGAAATTGTACAAGTTGAAATTTTATAATTAACTAGAAATATACAAAGTTATATATATTAAGATGTAAAAAGTTATAGGTTATTATAACTAGATAATTATACAAGTATAATATAAATATTTTACAAGTTATGTAATATACTAGATTAATGATCAAGAATAAATAACAAAGAATCTATATTTAACTAGTTCAAGTTAAATGTAAGAAAGGTTTAAACAAACTAAGAATTATTATATATAGTTTATATATAAATGTTTATTAGTTTCACCAGGTATAAATCAGTGATTGTGTTAGCTTAAGTTCCATCATGGTTGTTGGAGCTAGTGGGAGTTACACAAGAAAATCACAAAGTTTATAAGTATGTCGTTAAGACATAAGTTTTGGTCGAATCTAGTAAGTCAAAACAAATTTTTAATTTCATTATTGGACATATGAAAAACTAGGTGTGTTAAACTAGATTTATGATTCAAGTTTATGAATTATAATAGAATTAAAAGTTTAACATACGTTTTAAGTTTTTCAAGTAAAATAAAACAAGTAAGTTTTATAATAAGATAAGGTTTTTCACAAAATCTAGTAAAACGTTTTGTACACCTCGTTTTAGGTATACATGTAAAATCGTGCAAATTCTTGAAACTATAAGTTTTAAAGAATAATTCTTAAGTTTTAAAAAGGTGTCTTGTAGAATTCCTAAATTCACAAGTCACACATTTTAAACAAGGATTAAGATTGGAATAAAGGTTTAAGTTTAGTTTTAAGACTTAAACAAACCCAAGAAAATCTTAGATCTAAGTACTATCCACCT
The DNA here is from genome assembly GCA_963853835.1 of Calendula officinalis. Classification (NCBI taxonomy): domain Eukaryota; kingdom Viridiplantae; phylum Streptophyta; class Magnoliopsida; order Asterales; family Asteraceae; genus Calendula; species Calendula officinalis. The sequence goes on from OY970822.1 coordinate 53,098,142, forward strand.
AATGGAACACCTCACTTGTTAAACGATATTCATATTGTAAGGATAAAGAACCTTAGATATGGATTCAAATCATTGCGAGTGTCAGGGTGCGTAAGGTTCTGTGATAATCGGGAGTCCCGGCGCAGAGCATCGCACTGTCTTAGATGGTCCGATCTATTTTGGTGATAATCGGGAGTCCCGGCCCAAAAAGTACTTGAGTAGAATAAACATACTAGACTTTATTACTAACTTAGAAATGTACAATTAGATTGTACAAGGTTGTAATAAGTTATAAGTCTAAAGATTCTACGACCCCTAGGAATCGTGTCAAGTCTTGATACGATCGGTAAGGACGTTACCTACCAGAAACAGCATGTCTCGTCGGGAAGTGCCCAAACCTTGCGGCGAGAATGTGATATATGGATCCTAGGCCTAAAATATTAATTATGGGCTTATAATATATTTTAGAATGTTTATTGATGATTACTAATTAAACTGGGTCTGATTTGTAGATGGCAGCAACAAACGCAATCGCGACGACAAGTACCAACAATCTCTCACTTCGCTCAATCCTCGAAAAAGAAAAGTTGATTGGGTCAAACTTTCGCAACTGGGAGCGCAATCTTCATATTGTGCTCAGGCATGAGAGAAAATGGTATGTCTTGGAAAGAGCAGTACCACATTCCCCTGTCGTTAATGCTAGAGCTGAAACGAGGCAAGCTTATGATAAGCATGTCAGTGATGCACTCGATGTGAGCTGTCTATTGCTCGCCACTATGAGTCCTGAGTTACAAGCGGGACTTATGGATGTGCCTGCATTTGAGATGATCCAGCAACTTAGAGATTCATTTCAAGAGCAAGCTCGCACTGAGAGGTTCGACATCAATCGAGCCTTCAACTCTTGCAAGATGGTCAAAGGAACGCCGATGAGTGCCCACATCATGAAAATGAAGGGACACATGGATCACCTCGCTAGACTTGGTCACCCCATACCGTTGCAAATGGCAATGTCTGATGACTACAAGTCTTTTGTGGTCAACTACAACATGCATAATATGGAGAAATCCATTGCTGAGCTACATTCCATGCTCAAGACAGCTGAGTTGAGTTTGGGGAGCAAATCTAAGGACGTTCTCATGATCGGTAATGGCGGTGGCGGTGGGAAGAAGAGAAAAGGGCATGGTGGTAAAGGAAATGGTAAAACCAATCCTAACCAAGGAGTGCCAAATGGTAAAAGTGTCAAACAAAAGGTCAAGAAGGTGAAGCCTAACACTGCGAGGACCGAGAATCGGTGCTTCAAGTGTGGTGAGGCTAGGCATTGGAAAAGGAATTGTCCAAAGGGTGCAAGTGGTAGTGGAGGAAACGCAAGTTCCTCAGGTAACACAACCACACTTCTTAATCACTTTAAGATACTTGTAAAGTACGTTACGAGTAATCTAACTTTTGCAATCGTTTATTGCATGAGGAGATGGAAAGTGATGACGACCAGCATGAGATAGTGATGATCCCACGAGCACCATGTTTTTGATTCAGTATTTTTGTGGATTCGTTTTAAACAATTTTACTTTATTGTTTGGATAATTTTAAATTTTCTATTAAAACAAGTTTTTCTTTAGTTTTAATAAATTTCGAATCCATGGTTGAATTATATTGTGTGCATGTGTAATAATTGCACTAGTCAAGGTTTATGACTAGATTGTAAGTCAAGTTTTTGATTTACTTATATTTCATGTTTTATATTTGTTTAATTGTTGTATAAATAATGTCTTGATAGCTCAAGGTACTTAGATACTAGTAATTAGAAAGTTTTTCTAATGAACGTATTTAAAAATTTTATGGAAGCATAAGGTTCAAAGGTTATTGAACTTAGTTAAAACATCTTAAGTAATAGTCATTACTTATGATAGTAAGTTTTAAAGTATTAGCATTAATATAGTATGATTATATTGGATATAATCAAGATAGACTTTAAGAGTATTATTACAAGTCTTTTATACTTGTAGTAAAGGATTTAATGAAGTCATAATTCCCTAATAGGAATAATTGGATATTCGTATAATCCAAGAAAAATGACTTAGACATTAAATAAACTTTTAAAAGAGACAAACTATATTAAGGTTTTTAAGAATTAAAAGGTATTATTGCAAGTCTTTTATACTTGTAATAAATATAATATTTAATCAAGTCATAATTCCCTTATAGGAATAATGGATATTTAAGAAATTCAAGGAAATGACTTTGGCATTAAATAAAGTTCTTAAAAGAATACTAATGTATTTAAGAATTGGAACTATTGTTTCAAGTGTCTTATACTTGTTAGATACAATAATCAATAAAGATCATAATTCCCTAAACAGGAATATTGGATATTCGCAAATCCAAAGGATGATCTTAATTATTGATAGAATTCTTAAAAGATTAAACTACAAAGTTATTGACTAGGTCAAAGTAGTTTAAGAGATGCTTTAATTCCATAAAAGTAAGTGGGAGCTAAAGACTAATGTAATTCATTAATGATGTTAATGAATTCAGTAAGTTAGTAAGACATTAACAACAAGGTTTTACCAAGTCATTAGCCAAAGAGTTAAGAGAAATAAATGATCATTGATTAGATTATTGCAAACCTAATAGCGTGATCACAAGTCTTGTGATTAATTATTGCATATCTAATAGGTTGTTAACCCTTCAGTGGATAACATAATCATTTAAGGAAATTTCTTTAACTAGTAAGAATATCTACAAATCAAGTAACTAAAAGAGGCTTTAGTTACAAGGATAATTTTACGAATTCAAGAAACTAAGGAGTTAATTTCCAATCCTCATATGTTTTCCGCATTACATAAAAAGCAAGACTAGAATATGTTCTAAAGGTTGCATGAACAATATCTAGCAAAGACAAAAGAAACAGTATTCCTAAATACTCGTCGTGTGTCTTTAGTTTAATAGAAATGATTGGTTTAGTGATAAAGTTACAATTAAAATTGTAAGAATCATTAAGTAATCAACACGAACAAAAGGAATAAGTAATGATCCAGTAATAATTCAGTATCTATGTCCAGAGAGGAATAGTACATGAGATAGTATCATTGTTATTCAGGCTTTGTATGTTTTACAATATCCATGAATAAAAGTCTTTTATTCAAAAAGGTATAAATCCGTGACTACTCGTCTTAGTGGGAACCTTGATGGGACGTTAACGTCATCGCGATATTTGGTGGTAGATTCGAAGTTCTTCGAAGATAGCTACACAAGTTCTGTGTAAACCAAATATCGGTGATATTCTGTTGGAGGCTCAACGAATATTAGATCGACCACCGTGACAATACTTCGTGGTTGAAAAGTTCAAAAGTATTGTTCACTAGGATTGTCCTTAAGTCTGAGGTTTTTGGTTTAGGATACAATGACTAATGTGCTTTGGTTCGTCTTAGACAATTCTGAAAAATGTTTGTCATACGAGGCGATATTGGGTACAAAGGAAGTCGTACTTTAAATCGAAATATAATAAGATGGTAATTGCACCTCATTTTAAGGAGAGATATTTATAGGTCCTTTGACATGATGAGAAACTGACAAGTGCACGGCCGTGCCCAAACGAACTGATTTGTTCTTTGTCATTTATCACAGCAGTTTGAATCAAGAAGTCATAAAATGATTTCGAATACAGGAGTTGATATTTTCTACCATGCTCGTATTCGTTGTCACAAATATCGTGCTGCAAGGGATAAGCCTAACATATTTTCCCAAGAAGTAGAGACAGAGTATTCTTTACTAGGAGACGTTATTAAAGAGTTTTTCATAAACTATACTTGGGTTACATAAGCCGTTTTTATGGGGTTGGTTACCTACATGCCCATCTAGAAGGTCACTGTAGCTCGTATTATTAAGACAAAGGTTACAAACTTGCACAAGTGGGAGTCTGAAGGATTTATGTGCACAGTTAGTCAACCTATGATGATACATCCATGCCTACGAAACACTTAAGGGTCACACCGGTGAGTGCATGTAATACGAGCAAGATAAGCAATGATACAACGAAGAGGAATGATTCATAATAGTCATTATGAATCAGTTAAAGTATTAAGTTAAGTTTAACTTATTACTAGATTAGTTTAACTAACTAATTAATACAAGTATTTGTACATTTACTAGTTGAGTAAATATACAATGTGTTCATTAAAGATTATCCATGATATGATTTAAAGCTATTAAATCATATAGTGACTATATAATATTATTGTCTAATTAATTGTTAAAGGTATAAAACACAAGTATATATATTTCGTGTATATGGGTACCGAAATATATAAGTGTATAATACTAAGACATTTGATAATTAAGTGTGACGATAATAACTGGTAAAACTATAAGGGTTAAATGTGTAAGAGGATAAGTTTAATTAAGATATTTATCTTAATTAAACTAGAATGACTTAAATGAAACTTATTCTATTATATATAGAAGGCTTAAGGTTTCATTTAAAACTAATCATTCACTTCCCACATACCCTAGACGAAATCTCTCCTCCCTCTCTTGGGAGATTTCGGCCGAACACACAAGACACCAAGTCTTGGTGTTCTTCGTTCTTCGTGTTCTTCAAGTTTTGAAGAACAAGTTCATTGCTTAGATCAACTAGAAGATCGCTCAATTTGTTCATCATCAGTGGACTAATCTTAAGCAAACAACAAGGTATGTTTTGGGAAACATCTTTCTCCCTTCTCCCCTCTTGGACGAATTCGGCCAATGAACCCTAGGGTTCTTTGGTTGATGGTCGAACGAACCACACAAGCAATGTGTGTGTTCGAGTTCTTCGTACAAGGTTTATTTCTTGTTAATCAAGTTAGATTTCCAACATTCCAATCCTTTAGGGTTTAAGGATTAGGTTTAATCCCAGTTCCGCTTTTAGGGATTAAATCAGCTAGTTGGTTTAACCGGTCAAGAACAACTTCATGTTCTTGGTCAGCAAGGTTCGAACCAAGCATGCTAGGCGGTCGGTCCTATAGGTCGATCGAGTACAATAAAACCCTGCAAGAAAGTGTAGAACGCCTTCTTGTTGGCTAGAGGCGGGTGAGACGAAACTCACGGGTCCCGAGATTGTAAAAATAACAAACGAGAAAATCGGAATAATTCAAAAGTATATGAAAGTCGCACAAGATAGCCAAAAGAGTTATTAGGGTTTGAAAATGTGACCCTATGATTTGAATGTTGGTGATATGGTGATGTTGAAGGTATCGCCTTGGAAAGGCGTGATGAGATTCAGTAAGAAAGGAAACTTGAGTCCACAGTATGTTGGACCGTTTAAGATTTTAGAAAGAATTGGATTTCAAGCTTTCAAGCTTATTTGACTATGTACTCAGGTTTGGGAGCTAAGGATTAGGCGGCCCGTAGTTAGAATTGAAGTTAATAGCTCAGTGTATTTATTTAATTCTCTAGACTTCAGTTTTGATATGATTGTAACACCGCTTTTTGATACTTGTTATTCATTCCAAATGTTTTGTTTAAACCATACCTTGGATATTATGGATTTTGTTAGTTAAACTTATTTAACTTAAAAAGTTTAAATTGTTTTGAAAATATGTGTGTTACAATGTATATGTACAGCCAAGCACATGTGTTTCGTGAATTGAAACACATGTGCTTCGAAGTAATATACTCGTTTATATTTTGGAACACATGTGTTTTAGTGAAGCACATGTGTTTCGTGACTTGAAACACATGTGCTTCGAAGTAGTATACTCATTTATATTTTGGAACACATGTGTTTTTTGTAGTGACTTGAAACACATGTGTTTCGTGACTTGAAACACATGTGCTTCGAAGTAATATACTCGTTTATATTTTGGAACACATGTGTTTTAGTGAAGCACATGTGTTTTAATACATCAATACCACCATTACCACCAGCACCTTCACTGTAAGCCACCACCACCGCCACCGGACGCCGCCAACGGTGGATGGCGGCGATCGGCGGTGGATGGCGGCAGCCGGCGGTGGCCGGCGGTGGTAACCGGTGGTGGTGGTCGTGACTGGAAGGACATGTGTTTGAAACACATGTGCTTGAAACACTGTGATTTAATCTTGACCATTTTGATCCAATGGCTAGGATTTGTCCCTTAGGACTATGCAAAATCCTTGGACTTCTTTGAAGATAACTATATATATATATATATATATATATATATATATATATATATATATATATATATATATATATATATATATATATATATATATATATATATATATATATATATATATATAGTTATATATATATATATATATATATATATGGGTGGGTTCATGCGAGAACACATACTTTGCGAGAACTGCGAGAATGAATCTTGACCACTCATTTATATTAATTAATTTTTAAATACATAAGGGTAACATAGTCTTTTAACTTATTTGTTAATTAAAGCAATTAAATTAATTAATTTAATACAAATTCAGTTACCATATTTGGTATGAATATGTATGTATATATACATATATGTATGTATGTGTATACATATATGTATATTTTACGAAAATGCATTGCTTCTTCAATATATATATATATATATATATATATATATATATATATATATAGAGCGGTTCATGCGAGAACCACTAAAATTGCGAGAACTGCGAGAACCACTTTCTAACCAATCATTTTGCTTAATTACATTTTTTAATCTAAAGGGTATTGTAGTCTTTTTAACACAAAAATCTTTTTATTAAATCTAGTTTCCTTAATTAAATTAATTCATTTTTAACCTCAATCCTACTGTTTAGGATCCGAATTTTGTAATTTGTAATTTTTTTCGCAATTCGTATGTGTTCATTGATGAACGCCTAAAACTAACTAATATTTTTTTTACATATTTAACTTGTTCAGCATAATAATAATGTGTTCAATTTGCAAAATTTACAGATTTACTAATGAACAAATCTACAATATACATAATGAACATAATGAACAAGTCTGATAGGGAATTTTATTAACCTTATTTAATGTATTCAATGATGAATGAATGAACAAAGTTACAAACTATGAACTGAAACCTTAGATTGATACAAAGAATTTTATTAACCTTATTTAATGTATTCAATGATGAACGAATGAACAATTAAGTCATAATTAAATACGGTAAAAAAAATATTTTTGCCAAAAGCATATGTGTGTTCACTACACAGATTCGAGAGATGGGTGATGAACAACACAGGAGGAGAAATCCCTAAATCCGCCGCTCTAGAGATTCAAAGCTAGAAAAACCCCACAAAATTAGTAGCAACTTCAACCAGTAATCTGCATACTTCGATTTCCCTAAAATCAAAAATTAAAAATTAGTTAAAAAATCCATTTAATGAAATTAATTATTAACAATGCAGTGGAATCTTCATAACCGCCGTACTCGATTAAGGCTATATCACCACCGCCAAATAATATTAATTAATAACAATTTAAATGTTAACCCCATTAATTTAATACAATTAAACCCATAACCCAACATTTTCATCTAATTATTTTACCTATTTGTGGTTTTTCTCATTGACATTGTCCTTTTTCTCTTCAACTCCACTGTTTCCGTTTTTTTGGTTATGTATTCAACTGTCTCTCTTTCTATCGTCGGTGGCGATTCCATCCCTCTACTGTCAGAATTCGATGGTAGTGTATTTCGCCAAGAATATGACGGAGATAGTGGTGTTTGTGGTCGGAAAAACAACGGTTCGCCGGAAAGATGGAGAGAAAACCGATGAGTGGTTTGTGTTATGAAGGATATACGCTGTCAATATTAGGTTTTCATGAGGGTTTTCATTTTGAATTTGAGAGTAGAATGAGTAAACCGGATTTTTTGGGATATTAAACCCACGTTCAAACTTCTCTCTCTTTTTTTCCATGAATATTAAAATAATTCCATAAATAACGTCGTTGTTATTTTACTAGATTACCCTTCCGTGTTTTATTTTTAATTTTCTTATGTTCACTTTATTACCATTATGCCACCTCAAATCTAAGCCATCCATCTCAAAATCTAAAAGCCAGAAAGTTGTTCTCGCAGTTCTCGCAATTTTAGTGGTTCTCGCATGAACCCTTGTCTATATATATATATATATATATATATATATATATATATATATATATATATATATATATATATATATATATATATATATATATATATATATATATATATAGACAAGGGTTCATGCGAGAACCACTGAAATTGCGAGAACCGCGAGAACAGATTTGTAACCATTAGATTAGTGGGTGTGTGGCCTAGATCATAGTGGCAGAATCGTAATTGAGTGAACTCAAATAAATTGAAAAAAAAAGACACGGAGGGGTAAGTTCGTAACTTTACATTGAAACTAAATTAAGAAGATATTATATTGAATTGGGAAAACCCAGATCACTTGGAAACCCAAAAATTACTCATTTGAAAAAATCCACACCCATCTCATTCGTAACAGACTACTCGATCTCTCCCAATCTTCCCCCGTCGGACCTCCTCCCCATCGCCTGAAGTGCATCGCCGGCGGTTGAAGAAGAAAAACCTCCACCACCATCTTTGAAGAAGAAGAACCTCCACCGCCATCTTTGTTCACATTTTCACAGTTTTAGTTGGAAGGGAATAACCACCACAGGTTAACCGCTCGCACCACCGCCCGCACCTAGGGTTCCGCCGTAGTGACTTTTTCGGCGAAGTCGGCTGGATTTAGGGTTCTGGTTATCTTCTTCTCCAAATCTCGGTTTCCACTTCTCTTCTCCGCTAGATCTAGGGTACAGAATAGATGAAGGCGACCCATCCGGTCGCACCACCGTCGATAACAGATTTGTTCTCGCTCGACGGTATCAGATCTTAAACTGTTGTCCGTTGATTCGATTGTGTCGCACCGCACCCGGACTGTCGCACCGCAACGCCGACCGCAACCCTCGTTCGTCTCTCTCCGTCGTTTTCGGTTTCTAGGGTTTCAGATCTGCGGTGATTTATAGGGTTTGTTGTTTTTTCACTTGTTTCCTGACGAAGTCGGCGCCGGCGGAATGCTAGGTTTCCGGCGAAGTCGATCTGTTTTATTCATAGAAACAGCTTCAAATCATGGTCCATATTGGTTAAAATTCCAGTCAAAAATCCTATTCGATGTTCATTATATTATGTATATTTGTTCATTATCAATAATAGAAACATTTGTTCATTATGTTCATTATATTATGTATATTCGTACATGTGCTCAATTTTTTTCTAATAATATTTTGTTAATATGGTTATTCATTACTGAACATAATTCATTAATGTTATGTTCATCAATTTTTTACATGTGTTCAATAAGTAATTATGGTTTGTTCGTTATTATGGGTAAATTTATTCATTAGTGAACAAACGTCGATTTAATTAAATATATAAAGTATTTATTGCATTGTTATAATTGCCAAAATTTAAAAAAAAAAGTAAAAAGACTATATTACCCTTATATAATAGAAAACTGATTAAATTAAATGAGTGGCTATAAAGTGGTTCTCGCAGTTCTCGCAATAATAGTGGTTCTCGCATGAACTGCTCACTCTCTCTCTCTCTCTTCTCTCTCTCTCTCTCTCTCTCTCTCTCTCTCTCTCTCTCTCTCTCTCTCTCTCTCTCTCTATCTCTCTCTCTCTCTCTATATATATATATATATATATATATATATATATATATATATATATATATATATAGAAGTGGGATCCTGTGAGGACTCTTTTTTCGGTGAGGACTCGCGAGGACACCTCATAAAATTTTCAAAAAATTCCGAAAGAAATATATATAACCCACCATGATTATTACTACATTTGACAAAAAAAAATTTCAAAAAAAAAATTATGATCCACTTTTTTTAGCGAATCATAACAATGATCCAGAATTTTTTTGTGGATCATTATTATGATCCATATTTTTTTTTGGATCATTTTTGGAGAAAAAAAAAATTTTGGATCTTATACATAGCGATTTTAATGTTTAAAAAAGGATTTTTTGAAAAAAGTTTATTTTGGATTATTTTTAGAGTTTTTTTTTTTAGTCCTCACAGTCCTCGCGAGGAAAAGAGTCCTCACCGGATCCGGACCCTATATACATATATATATATATATATATATATATATATATATATATATATATATATATATATATATATATATATATATATATATAAACATTATACTTCCTCCGATTCAAAATAAGTGATACACTTTCCTTTTTGGGGTGATTCAAAATAAGTGATACACTTTGAAAAGCTTTCTTATTTGGCAAAAAAATGGGACCTATACCCACTAACTATCTAATTGTGTCTAATATTGTACCTAAAAGCTACACACGACACCATCATTTCCTTTTTTTGATTTATGACTTGATACTATAACTAGAAGCTGCAATTTTTTTATTTTTTTATGTCTTATTATTTTAAGAGAAATACATTATTCTTAATCCAGCTTTTTCTTAACTTCGGTAGTGAATCACCTACTAAAAATGAATGAAGTAATTAAGGTAATTAGGTCACTCTAGCCTTTTAAAGTCTTTAACATTAAGGTAATTAGGTTTTTAATACTTCAATTTTAACGATTTTTAATATGTCAGATTTTTATAGCTTTAGCAACTTCATTTACAGTTTAAATTAATTATATTATTCTTGATCCAGCTTTTTCTTAATTTTGGTAGTGAATCACCTACTAAAAATGAATGAAGTAATTAAGGTAATTATGTAACTCTAACCTTTTAACATCTTTAACATTAACGTAATTAGGTTTTTTGATACTTCAATTTTAACCTTTTTTAATAAGTCAGATTTTTATAGCTTTAGCAACTTCATTTACAGTTTAAATTATTTATAATATTCAAATTATTGAGAATACGAATTTATAATTGTACGATTATCAGTAAACTTTATTTTGGGTATAATATGAAAATCCCCGCGGCATCGTGCGGGGTTAAATCCTACTAGTTTTAAACAAGAGATAACATACGACAAAATAAATTAACAAATTAAGAAAGGGCAAAAATAGACTTAGAAAAATGACATGATGTCAATTTTTGTGATGGTGGCAATAATGGAAAAGGGTAATTATTTTCTTATAAATTTAAATTTAAATATGGGGCCAAACATGAAAGCAACTGCCCATCTTCAAGCTAAGTACATTTTGCTTTAAATAAAGGCATCATCAATATGCCAAAAACCCTAAAATTGTCATTTTCAAATTATTGGTCATGGGCTATAAACGGTTCAAAGAAAGATAAATAACAAATAATAGATAAACAAAGCCAAAGTTTACTTGTGGGATGGTATTAAACTAATAAGTTATTTTTTATTTATCTCATGTTTTTATCGTTTCTTAATATTTTTATTAGGAGTATTTAATTGAATTTCAAATCTCATCCAAGATTATCGTCAAGCTAACGTGTACAAGAACGACATCTTGTGGTGTAGAATAGGGATCCATACATACGATATAAGTTGTCACAAGTTCCATTCCATAAATATATTTGACATAAGATTCACATATTGACCTTAAATAGGCGTTTGTGACAGTTTCTTCATGTGGGTTTGAGTACACGTTTAAAATTTGTTTATTTTCGTATATCATAAGTTTAATAATTTATTTAGCTATGATCATCTTCTATTCTAAGTAAAAAACGATGGAGATCTACTTATTGAAGGTATTAGTTTAAAGGGTATTCCCATTCATAGCGAGCTCCTAACTTTGTTCATAATGTAAGTGATCTGACTTGTTTTCGTGATCGTATCCGAATTATTAAGGTATGTTAGGTAGCAAATATCGATTTCATTTAACGGGCCATTAAGTTTACAATCTGGGTTCCATGTAGGAGACTTGAACTTTTAATTTTGGGCTAAGGTATTAATTAAAAACGTAAAATGTCCATGTGCTGGGCCTTAAGTATAATTGCTAGTACAACCTCTCTATTTTGATATATTCATTTTTTTTTATCATTGTATTTTAAACACATAAAATCATCAAGCTCTAAAAGCGGTTTATTCTACTACTTCTTACTTTACCTTGAACCCTACTAATAAATGATATATGCAACATATGATTATGATGATGTTTCGTTCTTCTTTTTGATGTGATTTTTAGAATTTTTATGTTTTAATCATTTTATAGAAGTATATAATAACCAAATTACAAAAATGTTCAGCATACCAAACTATTATATTTCTACCAAAGGTTTTTGAGCCGAACTCTATGTTCTTAATTAGTGAGTTAAGTGGTTAAGAAACTCGTATACTTAGTAAATTGCAACTGATAGCCATAAACAATGCATTGTATCTATAACTAGACAATATTATTTGATACTTTATACACCTGTTGTTACATAGAACGTTATCACTTTTAGAATTTTAGTGAAAAATGGGTTAAAAGTGTTTTATAGAATAATAAAAAATTTCAAAAGTGTTTCATTAGTTACCCAAACTCCGTTTTCACTTTGTAATCATAATAGCTAAATATTAAAAGTGTTCCAATTATGTAAAATATATTTTCTATTATAAGTTATTATGTGACTTTATATATAAATTTAACTAGCTTCATAGCCCGCCCGATTGGGCGGGCATGCTTCAAGATTTATATTATAGAATATTACTAACAAATATTAACAATTTTAAAATTGACATAATAATCGATAGCTGTAATGATGAGTTTGTACAAAATTTGATACATGAACAGATGTTACATAAAATTTATAGACGAAATAAGACTTCTTTGTAAACGACATTTGTAACCTCTTTAACTGAACTATCCTTTGAATACACCATCTCCCAGACCTTGTCAAATAAGGTCAACCTTAATATATTCAATACATACTACGTAACATTAAAACTAAAATACCTGCATAATAAATTAAGTTATTTGAGCATGTTACGTTAACATCAGCAGTGAAAGCAGCTGCAGCAATAAACCGTCCATTTGGAGATACAGTAGCCATATTGTTCTTGAGCTGATTTGTGTCCACATTTCCAAACATTTTTCCAGATTTTCCATGCCAAACTTAAATATCAATTCCTGCAAAACACATGAAAATAAATCAAATTTTGGAAATAAGAAGTATTTTCTACATTTTTCCCAATTTAATCTATATCTATATATATATATATATATATATATATATATATATATATATATATATATATATATATATATATATATATATATATATATATATATATATATATATAATGAGTTTCAAAATTGATGTTGCATTAAATTCCATGTTTTAATACCATCTTTTACTTTCATTTTGATTTTGATATTAAATAGACTTAAATTCCATTATGTTTGATCTAAAACATTTTCTATAAAACAACGTTTCCTATCTTAAAACTCCAGCCTATCCATTTACTTGATGTGGCCATTTAACCTATAAAAAAAAAACGACTTACACTCCACCAGCCTTTAATCCACCATTTCACTCCTACATTTAACCCACATTAAAGCCATTTCAAATCTATATTTAACCAGCATCACCACCGACCTTTAATCCATCTCTTTCACATCCCAAAGACATGTAGATATACATTCCCAGCCCTTACAACCGTTTCAGAATCTAGAACATTTTCAACAACCATGCAAATCATCACCAGCAAGTATATAATTAAAAACGGGTCAACAAAGGTTTCTTACTACAATGGTTCAGTGTAACTTGCAACTTTTCGGTAATAATACAATGGCAAATTCCTCAAGAAACCAAACCGCCAAACCTCTCCCTCCACCATCTGTCATTGGATTCAATTAAATTAGATGAGAAAATTAAATAAAAATTTCAATTTATGTTGAATATGAGAAAACTTTGATTCATCATGTTAAATTAACTTTTTTCCAATTTTCATCTTTGAGAGGCATTTTAGGTTGGGTTAATATGAGATTTTAAGCTTTCAAAATAAGAGGCATGCCTTTATAATAAATGATATTAATTCAATTGATTATATTTGATACATAAATGTTATTTGGAATGTAATTCCTTGTTGAAAAAGGACCTGTGAGTACCGACATTTTTTTTTTGGGACAAGTTAGACATACCAGTGAACCAATAGCAACTAAAGCTCGGTATTTTGCATCGGCTTCCAAAGTTTCCCCTTCTGCAATCTGTACATTACAAAAAAAGTAATTAATTATTTTTTCTTTTTTTGTTTGTTCTTGTATTTATTTAGTGAAAAGGTTTAATTTGTTACCTCCAGAGCTGCTGAAAGGACATGAGCTTGACCTTCTTCATCCTTCTTTTCAATCAACAGAACACCATAACTATAAAAAAAGATCAACAAAAATAATCAACAACTCAGTTATATAAGAAATTCAGAAAATTTAGGGCAATTAAAAGATTGTGATAAATTAATACACTGCTAAATTGGTTACTAACAGTTACATTAAAGGTACTTACTTGAGAACCAATGTAGAGTAATATATTTGGACATTCTTATTTGGAGATGAATTACTACAGCTTGCAAATGCATCAAATATCTAGCAAAATAGAATTTATCATATTTTATAAGAAATTAAAAAATATAAATATAAAATTAACCATTTATGCACATACCTCAACACGATGTTTTTGCAACCAGAGATGGATTCCTGAGTTCTTAAACAGATTTACCACCACACGAATGCTTGTTAGAAGATTGGGTGCAACAGGACTACTTATAACCTTCCTAATTAACTCCATCAATAAATCTGAAAAAACCAAATATTAAATTAATCCATCCAAACAAATTAAATCAAAATTTACTTCAAAGAAAGATACATCAACGTACAATTAAATTAGGTAATTCAGAATTAACAAATTTTTAATATGATTGTTTGTGCAGAGAAATCAACATAACTATCTACTATCCAAAATTATTCAGAATTATTATACATTCTAGAAAAATTAGCATAACTATCTAATATCTTAAATTATTCAGAATTATTATACGTTTAAGAGGAATTAGCATAACTACCAAATATCTAAAATTATTCAGAATTATTATACGTTTAATATCTAAAACTGTATCAACATCAGCAAGGTAGCATGGAATCTCAAACTTATATGTAGCCTTTTGACTTTGCGATTATATTCAATACTTCTTAAGTCTTAACTTCAGTAGTGATAAGAACTATTCAACTTACTACTGCATCTAAAAAAAGGACAGATCTAGATGCTGTTTAACGACATCTAATCAAACAATTTTAAACAACTTGGCCAACCGGCGGAAACATCTAGAAACCTACCTTCGGAATCAACTAATGCTTGAACCATTACAGACCCATTTTCACCAAAAAGGTTTCCTTTTACGGCGAAACTATCGATACCTAAAACCCCACAACAATTTGGAAGTGAAATCCAACCAAACCCTAACACAATTCTGTTCAAATCGGATCTTAATTCGAATAAATGACCTAGACTGTCGATTATAGCTTTACATACCGTGTAGAAAACCCTGCATGTGGTCGGGGAATCGAGATCGAAGCGGCGAGCGACGGCGTTGAAAGATGCGGCGTGCGCGAGGGGGGAGAGGGCGGCGTGCGCGAGGCGGAAGAGGGCGGCGGCGATGGCGTAATTGGGTGGAATTGAGAGAGGGGGGAGAGAAGGGGTGACGCATTTAGTTAATTCCGGATTTAATTAATGCTAATTAAATGTGTTGATTAATCAAAGTGATGTAGTTTCCTTTAAAACCGGTTATGATTTGACTGCATCATAGGAAGAGGAGGGAAGTTTGTGCAGCAAACGTGGGCCTATCATTGAATTACACGTGGCATTAATGGCCAATCACAGAGCTTGATACTGGTGAGGTGTCGAATTAGGATCATGTGTAGCTCCATATATAAGGGAGGATTGTTTAAATTTTGTGTTTATTTATATAAATTTAAATAAGGTCATCTGATAATCTATAATTAAAAATGTATTTCATATGATTGAAACATTTTTAAAATTTTATATTATTGTAACGTTAAAAATAAAATTTAGTGAATTTGATGAAATATATTGAAACTTTATTATTATTATATAAAATTAACAAATTAACTATGGTTAGGTAACATTTAAAGTTGGTTAAATTAGGGTATGAAAATTGAAAGGGTATCTTATATTATGACAACTGGGCAATTTTTATGAGGTTTTTGGGTGAGAAAAAAGGGCAAAAACACAAAATATTTCATTCTAGTGATGGAGGCTTATCGATGATGTCCTGCTGCTAATTCGAAATTATCACCGATTTCCTCTTTAGGTCAGTTCTTCAATCTTATTTTTACAGTTTGCATGTCGACTATTTTGCTGTTTTTTATTAAATTGCTAGAACTAGGGTTTCTGTGATCTCAATTGTTAACGCTATGATCGATGATTAACGAATTTATTACGGTGTTTTAAATCTTCATAGATCAACAATTAAACCCTAGTTTCATCTAATTTTTGAAGCGGTTATGATTTGTACTATTTCTCAACACTGGATTCATAGATTGTATATGTATCGAACTTATGATTAATCCATCAATTTTATTATCTGTGAAAGAATTAGGCAGATTTTGAATGCATTTAATCGAAGGTTTGAAATCTAATTTTGAGTTATATTATTGCAAAATTTGAACATTTTTTTCTTTGAATAAAATGAGCCATTAAATTGAAACTACCCAACGCCTATAGATTCTGAAATGTATATGATTATGTTTGGGGCTCTGTAAGCTTGGATCCTAAATCCAATTCAATTTAATTTTGTAGAATATTGTTATTTAGTTGTATTTTAAACATTTTTTGTGTTACATTATAAAGTTATGGTTAGGTGATCGTATATTCGTATGAATCTCGTGATTCTAAATTAGTACAAATTATATTACTTTGAAGGTTGAATGAAGACACCCAAAAGGGTAAGAGTGGATTAACTGCCTTATCTTTCTGCTGACGTGGCACAAAACCATATTCATCAAGTGGAAAAAAATTAAAAAATGGAATGCAATCGAGATGAAGCCAAAAGAGCGAAAGAAATCGCTGAAAATAAAATTTCTACAAAAGATATGCACGGGGCCAAAAAATTTGCCCTAAAAGCCCAAAATTTATATCCCGATCTTGATGGTATTTCACAACTTTTAGCAACTTTAGATATTTATATTGCTGCTGAAAATAAAATAAATAATGAATCAGATTTTTACGGTATACTTGGTGTAAATTCATCAGCTGATGATGACACTGTTAGAAAAAATTACCGAAAATTAGCGTTATTTCTTCATCCCGATAAAAACAAATCTATAGGTGCAGATGGTGCATTTAAACATATTTCAGAAGCATGGAGTTGTTTATCTGATAAAACAAAAAGATCACAATATGATCAAAGAAGAAATGTAAAAAACGGGGGCACAACGGGGGCACCGCCACCTGGACAGAACGGTTTTTACAATTTCACGAAAAGTACAAGTTCTAAAGCTAAAGGCACAACTAGTACTACTACAAGTACGGGAGAAAAACAAAAGATTCATAATACGTTTTGGACCGTTTGTCACGGGTGTAAAATGCAATATGAATATTTAAGAGTTTATTTGCATCAAAATCTTTTGTGTCCAAATTGTAATGAACCGTTTTTAGCAATGGAGACTGCTGCACCGAATACTAAAGTTTCTACTAAAGGTTTTAAAAGTCAGAAAGTCAAAAGGCAAAAGTCAACAAGTCAAACCACGGGGTTTCAGTGGGGTCAAGGTTCTTCGGCTCAAGCTGCAACTGTGGTCCAACGGACTTATGAAAAAGTCAAAAGAGAGAGAGAAGAAGCTCAAGCTGCTATGAAACGAGAAGAAGCTTTGAAAAGGAAAAAACAATTAAAAAAAGGTTATAATCTTTCATCTTGTCGTAATGGTAATTCCGTTAAAAGAAAACCAGGAGAAATTGATTCGATGAGAGTTGACCCGAGTGTCAATATTCGTGGTCAACTCATTTATAAGGCGAGAAGTGAAATTCGGAAAAAATTGAATGAATTGCGGTCAAAAGATTTAGTCAACCCTAAAAAGGAAAATGAAAAAGAAAAAGATTTGTCAAATGATGATTTAAAAAAGAATGATACCGAGCCGTTTGTGATCGATGTAACGGATTCTGATTTTTATAATTTTAATCGGGAAAAACGCGAGATGTGTTTTAAAGAAGGCCAAATATGGGCTGCATATGATGATGATGATGGGATGCCACGTCAGCATGCCATGATCCATAAAGTCAACTCGGTTGACCCATTTAAAATCAAGGTATGCTGGCTTAATTCTGTAACTGAAATAACCGAAAACGAACCGGATTTATTTTCTGGTTTCCCGAAACCGTTCGGTGAGTTTAAAACAGGAAAACATGAGACTATTTTTCTCACTGATTTATTCTCACATAAAGTTAATTTTACTAAATTAGAAGATGGTATTTTACATATTTACCCTCGGGTAGGGGAAGTTTGGGCTTTATATAGAAACTGGTCTCCCGAATGGAATGACGAAACACCGAATGAAATAAAACATAAATATGAAATTGTTCAAATTGATGAGTTTGATGAAGAAACGGGGTTTAAGGTTACTCAACTTGTGAAAGTTGCGGGTTTTAAGACGGTTTTCCACAGGTGGATAAACCCGAAGGAAGCAAGGGTAATTCCGGAAAATGAAATATTTCGGTTTTCTCATCAGATACCTTTTCGTTTGTTGACCGGTCAAGAATCTACAAATGCTCCAAAAGGTTGCCATGAGCTGGATCCTGCAGCTACACCTGATGAATTTCTTCAAGTTGTAGCTGTTGAACAAGATTTAGAAAACATGGATGATGTTTTGGTCAACGATTGTGGCTTGACCGAGCCGGCAGTTTCAGCAGCAGATGTTAAGGAAGTAGTGAGCATCTAGAGTTGACTTTGTTGACCAATAATCGATACAATTGTTGTAGTTATGAGTGTGCATTATGGAGTTGGACACTGTGCATAAATAGGTTGTCCATCGGCATGGCATGTTTATACGGGATATATAATCCTTTTTTTAGAAGAGTACTTACATCATGTTTTATTTTATTTTAATTTGTCATTGTGCCTGCAAGTAGTGTAACATTGTTAATTTTGACTTTATGATTCGAGTCAAAATGTGACGATTGAATACAGGGAGAGATGGATGTTTAGTGTTATTATAGGCTTATTTATTTTGATTATGATATTTAATTATTGTTTCTTGACCCTTTCATTCATGCATCTAATTTTGAAACTAGTAGTTATTGTGTTTTTTAGAAGTGGTAAATTAGTTTTTTTTTTTTATTTTTATCAAAGTGTTCCTGTTTATAATGGCTCTCCGGACGGCTGAACTTGGCGTATGTGATCTAACCATTGTCGTAGCTGTTTCTAAACGTTCTGTGACCATTTGATAATTAATATTTACATAGGAAAGAGATCAAACACGTGACTATAGAAGATCATTTCGGTAGTGTGTTACATAATTGATCATAATTAGCTATAGGTCAATATATAGTAGATTATTGTGATTACAGAAAATGTATTATTAGAGTACTATCTTAATTTTTTGCTTAATAAAATGATTAGCAGGTTTTATGTACTTTAAATACAGTATGGCTGTATGGGCTACTCTTAATCCATTTAGTTATAGTAAGATATAACACAAATTGACCATATCTGCTAAGGGGTTGGGAAACTACACGAATTTAGGCAAAAAGCGTCATTAATGTTACGCGTTCGTGTCACTACAAAGATGATTAGAATAACGCTACATATACATAAGACTAGGCGTATTGGGGTGGTCGCATGAAGCGTCCCTTCATCTTGTACGCATCCTCCCCTTTACGAGACCTCAAGCGCGATGCGGCCCACACGGCTAACGGTCGTCCAGGTGACCGATACAGGTCGCGATTTTTCAAAGAGGAGAGGTTTTTTCTAAGGGGAATGTTTTGGTCGTCTGGTTACGTGGATTTGGTCGGGATTTTTTATGTATTTAGTCGGGCTGATGTGTCAGAGGTGACCGCTAAAACAGTGGTCACCCATCACGCATAGTCTAACAGTCCACATTTATAAAATCATCAAAACTTAGCCTACTAAGGCTTAGCAGTCAAACACGGATGAAAGGCGGCCCCACAAGCAATCCATTGTAGTTTCGCTGTTCAAAAAAAATAATCCATTGTAGTTTCCGACTATGCGGGAGCACACAATTCGGAACCTTAAACCATTCCTTCCGTGCAATATCACAGGTAACCAATCGGTTCATCGTTTTAGACCTAAGAGACAACATAAGCAACCCTCGGTTACCCAAACACGACATTTTAACGTGCTTTCCATAAAACTCTAAGCACCATACATTTGGCATTCTGTCAACCTACTTCCACAAAAAACTCATCTTTTGCAACTCCCACACACATACACACGTGGCAGCATTTTTTGTCAACAACCCAACTAACATTATCTGATAGACAAAATAAAGGAGAAACAAAAGTTACGGAAAATAATTTGTTTAAGAATAAATTTTCAAATAAGGATCAATTAACTAATTAACTTTAAAAAACTTAATAACATAATACCGTTCTCCAGCAGCGGCGCCAAAAACTTGATGTGTTAAATCCAGTTATAAAATAAAGCTCCTAAATTATCGTGGGTAATATAGGTTAGGTAAGTATTTTTAGGTTATCGAATCCACAGGGAACGGTTTATGTAATCCAGTTAAAGCAAGCTAAAGAATTAATCAAGGAAAGAGTGTTGATCATGTTTTGATTTTATCTAATGTAAATAATAAATTTCAATAACAAAGAACTTTATTTGGACGCTGATTTGATAATTAAGAGATAGTCACTATGTATGGATTCATCTAATTCTTAGTATGGTTATTAAGCACCGGTTAGTCTAATGTTCTATAAGTCACGGTATTAGATTTCTCTCAATTACATTTAATAAACTAATAGGAATTTCTTCTCTCAAAAGTTATAATTAATCACACTTCTATTTGTTGAAATTACCGACTTGGATTATCTAAGTCTTCTAACCTAGAATTTTCATTACTAGGGTTGAACTTCTTGTTTAATCTAACTTATTGGAATCTTTTCTCTAATTCCTATTTCTAGTGAATTACCAACTAGGTCATAAATGAAAAGTTGGGGAAGTAATCAATTAAACCAAGTGTTGTCAATACCTAATTGAATCAATTACCAATGATAAAGAAACGAAAATTCATAGATTAAACCAGAAGAGTAATTAAACATCAACAATTGTTTTGAACATAAACATAACCCTAAATTTAAACCATACTTAACCCTAGAATCATCCACACATAATGAATAAAAAAAATTACTAGCACATAGACATGCTAGAAATCGACAAACAAGAAATAAAGAGTAGAAATACAACCATTAAATTAATCCAAAATGTTTGAAGATCAATAATTGATGTAAACTTGAAGAATTTCTTGATGAAATGCACTCAAATTCGTTCTCAACTGCCAAAATACGTACTAGAGAAAAAGGTAACTGGTTTGTATGACTTGGTCTAAGATTTAAACAGCTTCCAGCGAACAAAAGTTCGCGTCGCGAACTTCACGAATGCAGGACTCCCGATCGTTAACTCAAGTTAGCGAACGTGAAAACCAAATAGCAACTTTGGTGACTGATCGTGAATAGTTCACGATCAGTTCACGAGCGTGAACTTTTTCTGGCTTGTAATCTTGTATTCTTCTCTATCTTTGACCCGTTTTTGACATCTTTTCCGCTATATCACCTGAAATGTAAAATAAACACACAATTGAGTAATATCACATGCATTTGCTTCTAAAACGTACTCAAAATGAACGTTATTGACGGGTTTGAACGTGTCTAAAAACGTCAATATCAGAGCTCCATTTTTGGCAAACGGACCGAAACCGAAAAAAGGTGGCTACTGGAAGTCGTGCGATTACTGGTTCGTACAAGTCTTCTGGGAATTTTTTCCAAATTTCTGATTCCATTGATACGTTAAGTGACATCACGTGTGATGCACGTAGGGGTATTTTAGTCAATTCGTCTTTCTCTTCTCATTTATCTATATTTCGGTGCATCAATTCCAATCTCATATATAGTTATGACAATTAAATATCACAATTGTAATTATTAATTAGTATGGAAAATCATAAATGGTAAATTATAAATCGTATCTAAATTGATAACCAATATGGAAAATCATAAAACGTAATATCTAGACGCCATTAGAGTGGTGGGTATGGTCAGATAAGTGAAATAGCCACCTTTACGCCACGCCGCCATCTATGTGAACATCATTATTTCACATTTCACATTCAAACCCCAATACCTCCTCTACCATCACTTAAGTCATTTGGGCCCCACAACCCTTTTTTCCTTTTTCTTTTTTCTTAAAAACTTAATACTTCATTAAATTAAACATTACAAACTACAAATAAAATACCGAAAAATAAAAAAAATACCGAACTAAATAAAAAAAGAACTATTGATCATCATCTTCAAGGTCAAGTTCATCTTCCTCAAGGGGTATTTTTCGCGGATTGCCTTTTTTTGCTTGATGATTCTCGCCTTATCCGCGCGCCACATTCCTTTGGTGCTAGTGCCGAGGAATCTCAATTCTTCCAACCTAATGAATAAATTGTCCCGCGTCTTTGACCATTCATATTCGGATTGAGCGGCTTCACTTTTCCGCTTAAACTCGGTCATCATGGTCTCGCCAAGGTCCGACGCTGCACTTCCCCCGGTGTCGGATGAAGTTTCCGACCTACTTTTGTTTGCCTTACGAGACTTTTCCGCCGGACGTGGTCTCGTATCTTCCCCGAAAAGTTCTTCATGATCTGAGAGCGAAATGGGGTCGGGGACGTCCCGTTCGGACATTTTCGCAAAATGTCCCAAACACCTCCATTTCGGTTGTGGTTGTAAGGGTTGTGGTTGTGACCATGCTTGTGATTGTTGAAGTTGTTGAAATTGTTGGTTCAACGCCCAAAAAAATTGTTGTTGAGCCATTTGTCCGGGAGTTAGGATGTGATATTTGGTACCATATACCGACATTTCCCAATTTGGGTGGAAGAAATGGATTGTTGGGACGATGGTGTAGACGGGTTGGACGAACCTGAGCCGACACCCCCGTTCCCAACATACCGGAAACCCAATCGTTTGGTTATTGAGACATTTTTGTGGTTTTTTGGAAGTGAAAGTGTAGAAAATATGGGACAGTTTGAACAGAAAGTGTAGAAAAAAAGTTGTATTTGAAAGGGGTATTTATAATTAGTTAGGTTTTTTTTAAACATTAATTCGGCCAAATAGCCGTTGCCAACGGCTAGTGCCACGTGGCACGATCTGATTGGGTCGTTGGCCTCGTGGGCTAGCCGGCGAGGGGTGAGGTTCTACATCGCAAGCGGTATGGTGGCGAGCCGGCGAGGGTGATGTGGCGTCCGGCGATGGTGGGGTCTCGCCACCACGCCGGACCCTCTTAATGGCCACAATTCATTAAATTATTTAATTAATTTATTGTATTAAATCGTCATCATTGGATTTTGGTGATTCCAACAAAAATGAAATTGACGCATATGTCAAAGTAAATTTCCATTTGTTTTATATTAATTTTGATGCGGAAGGTTTTAACATACGGAGGTTTTGTCGACTAATTTTTGATACAGAAGTTCTTAGCGTACAGAACTTTTGACAATAATCAACAAAAATCATGATGATTTGAAACGCTCGGATACCACATGTTAAATCAATTAACATCTTTAGGATCATATATCTATATAATCATATTATATCAAGAAGATGAAAGTAGACTTACTTGATGATTGAAGATTAGGGTTGGATATTAAAGCCATAACATTAGGATTGATCGATTCTGGTAGTGATGTCAAATGATCCGATGGAGGGATTTCTCATACGTAAGTGGTGTTTGATTGAGATTATGTTTATTTGACAACATACTAGAAAAACCCACAATCCCTTATTTTTATATTTGATATGTCAGTTACTTACATCACATAACTGACATTTAATAGTTAGGGTATTATATGTCATTAAGGCATAGTTAAGGGTTCAAATGGTCAAGGTCACATTAGTAAAGGGAATATTCTAACATTCTCCCACTTGGCCGTAGAACCATTTTATATTTGTACATAAACCTAAGAAATTATATTGGCCAATTGCAAGTCTATATAAATAATCATAATTCCATAATAGAACCAAAGCAAAAAGATACAGCCACACGTGTCGTGTTTGACACGGGACCCCCATCCATTATAACATTGGTACTAATCTGAAATATATGATTTTAATAACCAAAATGACAATAATGATGTGGAAATAAGTTTGTCTATTATGGAACATAGGTGTACATAGTTAAAAGTAAATTTAGACAAACTAGACATTATGGTGAAGGATATTGTCTTAAAGCGTTTGTTTTGAAATTAAACATTATCATGAAATAATGCACTAACTACAACATTATGTAAGGTCACGACGAAAAACCCATATTAGAAACGTGAGTTATAAACAC
This sequence comes from Calendula officinalis, assembly GCA_963853835.1. Taxonomy (NCBI): domain Eukaryota; kingdom Viridiplantae; phylum Streptophyta; class Magnoliopsida; order Asterales; family Asteraceae; genus Calendula; species Calendula officinalis. Next base: position 53,122,568 of record OY970822.1, read on the forward strand.
TTTGGGTGGTAGACCTTTAGTTAGCGGATCCGCAAGCATTTCATGAGTTCTAATGTGCTTGATACATATACGTTGTTCCTCCACTCTTTCACGTACGAATAAGTACTTTGTATCGAGGTATAAACCAGCTCCAGTTGAACTATTACTGCTCGAGAAGCTCACAGTTCCGCTATTACCAAAATAAATCTTTAATGGCCTTGATATGGAATTAACAACTTTGAGTCCAGTGATCAAAATTTTCAACAACATTGCACGGCATTTTGCATTATAAACTGCAATATACTCAACCATCATAGTTGAGGTTGTCGTTAGCTCCTTTTTATAACTATTCCAAGAAACAGGCCCACCTGATAGCATGAATATATATCCCGAAGTTGACTTATTAGTGTCTTTGCATTTCGCAAAGTCCGGATCCGAGTATCCAATAATTTCAAGGATGTCGGATCTAGTGTAAGTTAATTTGTACTCCTTTGTTCCTTGTAAATATCGCAATACTTTCTTAGCAACTTTCCAGTGATGTAGGCCAGGATTAGATTGAAACCTGCCTAACATGCCGCATATATAAGCGGTATCTGGTCGATTACAAACTTGAGCATACGTTAAGCTTCCTACTACGGAAGCATAAGGAATTAGTCTCATTTCCTCAAGTTCAACCTCAGTTTTCGGACATTGATGTGACCCGAAAACATCACCCTTAATTACGGGAGCGAGTGTGGGCGAGCAATGTTGCATATTGAACCTATTGAGTACACGTTCAATATATGGCTTCTGGGAGAATCCTAATGTCCCATTGGCTCGATCTCGGTGAATTTCAATTCCAATAACATAGGAAGCCTCACTGAGATCTTTCATGTCAAAGTTTCTAGAGAGAAAACATTTTGACTCATGCAACAAATCAATATTATTACTTGCTAAAATAATATCATCAACATAAAGCACAAGTATAATAAAATTGCTCCCACTCATCTTGAGGTATACGCACTGATCTACCTGATTCTTGGTAAAGTTATATTTCTTCATCACTTCATCAAATTTTAAATACCATTGACGGGATGCTTGCTTAAGCCCATAAATTGATTTCTTGAGTTTACAATCTAGATGTTCTTGGCCTTTAGATTTAAAACCTTGTGGTTGGGCCATGAACACATCTTCATGTAAATCCCAATTAAGAAATGTGTTTTGACGTCCATTTGATGTAACTCTAAGTCAAAATGAGCTACAAGAGCCATTACGATCCTTAGGGAGTCTTTTCTCGATACAGGAGAAAATGTTTCTTTATAATCAATACCCTCCTTTTGAGTGTACCCATTCGCGACCAAACGAGCTTTGTATCTTTCAACACGTCCATTTGGGTCAAGTTTGGTTTTGAAAACCCACTTGCATCCAAAGGGTTTTGCGCCCTTTGGTAATTCAGCAAGTTCCCAAACGTTGTTTTTGCTCATTGAATTCAGCTCATCTTCCATTGCTTCCCTCCAATGAGCTGATTGGTTACAAGTAATGGCATCCTCATATGTTATGGGATCATTGCATTTTCCAAAGTCGAAATCGGACTCATTCAAATAGGTATAGTAATCGTCAAAGTTCGTATGTTGCCTTTGTCGTGATCTGCGCAACGGCTGTTGAGTTTCTTATGGTTCAACATTAGTTACATGGTTAGGTTAGCGACCTTTCTCCCTCATTTCTTTTCATTTACCCGATTTGTTGAAAATATGTATTGACGTGCTTTGCACGTGCATCACACGTGGTGTCACTTAACGTAAAAAATAAGTGGTTGTTTTCGTAAAAGACCATTAGTGAAAAATCTTTTGGAAATAGCGATCATCAATGTAAATTTTGAAGCTAAAAGACCATTGGTGAAATTTCTTATAAAGCTAAAGGAACATCCGTGTAATTTACTTTGGAGAAAATGAGAAGGGAAATCCGAATTGACCAAAATACCCCTACGTGCATCACACGTGATATCGCTTAACGTGAAAAATAACGTCGTTTTCGTAAAGGACCATCGGTGAAAAATCTTTAGAACTAAGGACTATCAGTGTATTTTTGAAATTAAAAAATCATTGGTGAAAGTTGTTATAAACCTAAAGGATAATTAGTGTAATTTACTCTCTTTTTTACTTCCTTGAGTTAGTCATTAGTAATGCTTTCTTTAGACAAGATGTAGTAGACTCCTTCGATATAAAGTAAAATAAAAGAGGGTAATTTACACATCTTTTAATCTATACATACACCATTATAGTTGGATTATATGTTCATATAGTCGGCATTCTATAGCATTCTATAGTGATATTTATATTATGTGGTGTATTCATCAAAAAAATGTGGTACACAAATTAATTCTTTAAAATAAATGTCTCTGTCTTAAACTAGTAGATTTTCATATGATACCCAACATATGTTCCAAGATATTTCTTACGAGAAAATAAAACCCCTTAAGGCCATGAAAGTTCACCCCCGTAGACCTCAGGTTACCAAGAAAGCGCGTGATTGCCCTAAGATTAGTCAGCTCACAAACCGAGTCGGAAAGTCGAAAGACATGTCAAGTTTTAATAAATAATATTTTACTTTCGTATCATTAACTTTAATTATTTTTATTTTACTATACATAATGCATCTTCTTCAGTTTTAAATTAAAAATAAATAAATTTCAATCAAAAAATTTATTATTTGGGAAATAATTGTGTTTTGGAAAAACTAACGGATGTTATTAGTAAGAGGCTCTAACTAACTAAGCTACTTACTTGAATGCAATTAATTATTTACCTTATTATTTTTATTAATAGAGCTCTAAACTCATATTATTATATTGACCACCATCATCACTACTCGCCACCCACCGCCATCATTCATCACAACCACAATCACTCCATCATCACTACTCGCCACCCACCACCATCATTCATCACAACCACAATCACTGCTAATGCCACAACCACAACCGTCACTACATATATACCACCATCCACCAATATCACTACTGTCACTCCACAATCAGTATCACCACACAAAATATATTTACATGGCGGCACCACATTGCACGATAGCCTGCTAGTCAATTTATAATTCAAGCAATGTTTTTGTTGTGATGACGAGTATACCTGTCTGATCATTCAATATTTCTGAAACTATGGTCTATAAGTTAATTATCATTACATTTACGTTAGACTATGAAAATTATCATTAAAACATAGGTTCTGAGATATGAGCACATGTACATTATATAATTCAAAACGAGTTGTTACATGAGTAATGAGACACATTGACCTTACATAGCCTCTAAAATGATATATTATTTTACAAGTTTTGAACAATGAAAATGAAACTAACTACTTGTTGATCTCTAGTCCTACAGAAAAAAAAAACAAAATGTACAACAACAAACTTGAACATAAGATCTAAAACCTAAGCACCATTGAAGCCCACAATCTAGTTTCCAAAGACAAAAACCAACTAATCCCTAGAAAGACCAAAGGATCCGGGTCCTTTAAACGGGTCCCACACAGGATTGAAAAGTAATAATCGCAAGAGGTACTTGACCTATATGTAGTTATAAAGGTTCCCCAGGGACATGTTTGATAAAAACAAGTATATTTTCTTAGAAAATCACACTTTACCCTACTAAACTAGGCATGTGCGACCAAATCTAGAACTAAGAAATTGGTTCCGGCCAACCGAGGACTGAACCAATGACGTCTTGGACCGGACCATGGACAACAGTTTTGGACCGAACTTTTTCATGAAAATTAAAACCAAGAAAGAATCAGTGCAGTGCAGTGCAGTATAGCTTGGTTTAACCCTGTTCCGTGGTTCCAGCCTACAGTAGTCACCAAAAAAAATGGAAGCTCGAAACAGACCTAGCTAAAAATAAACAATCTCTAACAAAATCATGAAGCCTTTAGACACAACATATGACGACTTTACGGCCCAACATACTTAATAAGACGACATGGTACAACATATTCTCTCCATAGAACAATTACCAATAACATGGTGGGAAGAGACACAAACGCAAAGTAAAAAAAAAGACAAATCCATACAATACCAATTTTCATTTGGATACAAATTGACGACACAAACCATAAACTTAGAAAATAACTGCAGCAACGTTACGACCATGACATTGACCGACTTTGACTTTCAGACCAACTGCTTGACGACTCTGGACCTTCTCAAATGTTACTCACTGGAACAGCAGACAGATGCAAATTAATAACGTTACTCATTTTCTTATTATGACTTTAAAAGTATAAACAGAATACTAATCTAAATATGTGAATGGACTTTGTATGCATTACAAAATAGACTTCTTCAACCTGTTTGGTCAATACGATATACTTTAGGGCTTTTGGCGTCTTTTAGTATTTATAACTTTTTAATGTGAATTTTGGTAATTACAAGTTTTCATTCCCCTCCCTCCCTTCCTACCTATGTGCTTATTATATACCGCTATAAGTAGTCTAGCTTAAAAAGATTATATCATTTTTTATGACACTTGCCCTAAAAAAACCCAAATGGAACAAAGACTATAAACAGATGAGAAAGAGGGGAGGTTGAAGGGCATGGTCAACATACGCTTTGACTTCACAATCACAAGGGGGACACGCAAATAATAGCATAAACATTTTGAAGCAACAAGAACTAAATATATCACAAAACAGACCTGATCAGTTTCCTCTAAAGCAGACTTTTGGGATTCGGTTGCTTTCTCAGCACCACAATTCTGTCGGTTGCATTTCGTTCTAAACGCGTAGTTTATGTTGTTACATTGATCACATTTCCAGCTACCTTCACGCATTTCTGGTTCTGCAAATAAAATTTAATATATTTAATATTATATATAAAAAAAATACCAAAATAGATAAAATGAAAAATCAACTTACTGGAACTCCTGCCTGCCTGTGCCTGTGGAGCCTAAAAATTCAAAGAAAAAAAATTTCTCACAAGCAGCCACAAAATGCTCAAATATTGTCAGAAAGTCAACACGGTCAGAGTTTCTTTTTTGAAAGTTAGAGGTTTGATATTAAAAATGCATTTTAGCTGGTTACCTTTTATGCAATTTTCCAGCTACATTAGAGAAAGAAAGTCAACATGGTCAAAGTTAGAGACAGTTGTTAATACCTGAGATCCTGGCTTAGGAGTATTACACTTCCTCATGTTACAAACTGTTCTAAACGAGAAATTCACATTTCCACATTTCGGACAATCCCAGTCATTGTCACCTTTTCCACCTACTCATTCATTTAAAAAAAAAGAAAAAGAAAGTATTATTCACTGAATAAATCCTCCATGATGTTTATCTAACGGTAAAAAGAAGTCAAACAAATTAGTCAATGTTGATACATACCTTTCTTTGACTCCCTCTCCTCAGGATAATATCCAGGTAGAGGTCCCTATTGAGTTTCAAGGTTCAAAACAATCAATTTAAGATAATAAAATACAATATCTTTTTATTTTAATAATTAATTAAAATCATGCCAAAAAGCAGAATATACCGTTGAAGTGTGACCCATGGGTAAGGCCAACCCAAAACGTTCCATCAGTTGAGGTAACCCATACATACCACCTGCACAAAGAGATATAAAATGGGTAATTTTGTACCAAGGGTCGGGTCGGGTCATTCTCATTTGTAAGTAAATGAAACCATAAAACGTATATAAATTAATAATAATTAACATAATTCATACTACCAAGCATGGATGCACCAGAGTAAGGTGGTGGAGCAGAAAGCTGCATGGGTCGATACGGGCTGCCCCCACGGGCTCCATAATTATAATAAGCGGGCCCCACATCATAAGGAGGCATGGTTGACCCGTTAAACAAAGATGGGCCATAAGGTGGTACACCCATATACATTGATGAGGGTGCACCCGGACTAACATAGGGAGCAGCAGCAGAGTAACCTTGTTGGGCCTGCATTGGTTTTGGAGCAGATTTCTGCAGCATAAATGTTTAGTAAAGCTATTAAGCTGAAAATATAGATGAATTTAATTATTAAATCTTGTAAAGAAACAGATTGTGGAACTCACGGAATTATGATCAGCTGGTCTAGGTTGTGTGCAGTTGCGCATATTGCAAGTTGTTCTGAATGAGAAATTGACATTTCCACAGCTTGGGCAGGTCCAGTCATCTTCTCTACGACCACCTGAAATCATAAATATTCCATAATTAATACAAAATAAACCATCAAACGTCATAACATGTCTATAATCTTCAAAAGTATGTACCAAAATTTTATAATTTCATATTATATATATATATATCAAGTAAGAAAATGCTCAAAAATAAGTAACAAATAAGTTTATAAGATATGTTCCCTGTTTCCTGTAACTAAAACTTTCTGGTTTTGATTTTAACATAGCATTTTAATTAATCAACATTTAAAAAGTTTTTTTTATTATTGGTTGTTTTATTTCCCTTGCTGCCAAAGCAATTCCTTCCTATTAATTTCTGAATTAAGCTAAAAGCGACTCCGAGTCACATAGTCAAGCACAGATAAACAACAATATAAACCAAAAAAACGAATAAAAATCGAGACAATCAGACACAATAATGATTGAGCATACCATCAGTTCTAGCACGTTTTGACGCGGAGGAGTTTCTGTTTTCAACCTGTAACAACATAAACACAACGAAATCGATTCATGTATACAGCTACTAAAGATGATAATTGGAATACAAAAACCTAATTATTTCTAATTCAGATTACGAGAAATTGAATACAGATCGAATAGAATGATATACCGATTAGAGTTTAAGATCTAATCAAGAAAGGAGTAACGAATTTGAGGATTTAGGCTGAGAAATTACCTGCGACATGGCGATAGCGATCGTAAAAATTAGTTGCGAAGAACACACGATAGAGAAAAAGGGAGATTGAGTGATGAGATAGCATCAAATTTAGAGGGTTCAAATCGGTTGCATGGGCCCAGTAATGTTACGGCCCAATAAAAACAAGTTGCCCAGTTAATTCTTTATCTATATCTATACTATCTATAAAGCATTTAGGACTACTAAACATAACAACTTCTTAAACTTAAACTTAAGGACGTTTCTACTTTTAGTAACTTCTTCAACATCATAAAAATAAAAAAGTGTTGCTTCCAGGATTCGAACACAAGACCTTTTGCGAAATCTGGCTGTGTATTAACCAATTGCTCTAAATGACACTTTGTTTTAGAACAAATAAACAACTAACTTTTAATTGAAAACATATTGTATCGAACTTTTCATGATCAAGGTATTTATTTATGTGCTCAGATATTCTTTAATTATAATTATTAAGTTTGTTGGTTAACTTGAATGTATTATTAAGTTTGTTGGTTAATTATAATAATAATGATTACTAATTGAAATTTTTAATGACGGAAAAAATCATTCATTTGCACAATTATTGTTGAAAAACTGTGTAAACGAACAACACTTGCTCGCCACGAAATATTGTTAAGGCAAAAAGCCTTACCCCTTTGGAATCTTTAGATAACAAAACAACCTATACTAGCTTAAGATATATAGTAGATTTTATTTGCTAAGTTTAGGAGTGATACTGAGTTTGGCCAGTATTGGCCACTCAATATCAGCACTCAGTATTGGAAATCCAATACTGAGTAGAAGGACTGAGTTACAGTCAGTATTGTAACTGACTAAGATCAAATCCTTTGATCTTAGTCATTTCCTTGGTTTAGTCCTTCGGTTACTCCTTTGCCCATTATGAAAGATCTCTATATTGCTATAAATAGAGATCATCTTGCAAAGGAGAACTTACCAATTCACTTTACACTTTCATATCTTATTGTAATTGATCAGTGGTATTGCTATTCCGCAGCATACCATACTTAGTGGAATTATACATTGACTAAAATCTTGTTATAAACATTATTTGTCTTAAGTATTAATAATCCAATCAATTAACTAAGTAATCCAGGGTTGTTGTGACCTAACAACTGGTATCAGAGCAGGCTAAATAAATCCTTATTTAGTCGATCTATTACCCTGGCAGCCATTCCCTATATCTATCCCTCAAACACTCAAAAATCCAAAATGTCTACAATCATTGCACCTGTTATGTCTGGAAAAGGAGTGCCCATCTTTGATGGAAAAGACTTCCATCAATGGTAGCTTAAGGCTTAGTGGTATCTTGAATCTATTCATCATGAGATGCTCACTGTGCTGAATGATGGTCCTATCATTCCACAAACCGTGGAACCCGTTGCTGTTACTAATGATGCTCCTGAGAGCACAAGAACAGTTCCTAAACTGAAACACACATGGACTGATACTGATCGTCAGTTATACAGTTTAGACTCCAGAGCAAAGGGGGTGATTGGTAATGTTGTTACCAAAGAAATACTCAATGCAATTATGAAATTGCCAACAGCAAAGGCTATGTGGGATAGCCTGTCAGTCACCTATGAAGGCACACCAAAGGTGAAGTTGCAGAGGAAAAGCAACATGAGGAGGAAGTATGAAAACTTCTTCTTAAGTCCAAATGAAGACATCACCACTCTCTATAACAGGTTCAACACTGTTATTCATGATTTAATAAGTGTTGGCATTGTGAAGGAGGAAGGAGAGCTTGTTCAAAAGTTCTTGGATAGTCTTCCTCAACAGTTTCTTGATATGACAAATTCTGTCAATGCTGCTAACAACATTGAGTCATACACTCTTCAAACCTTGTATGGCCTGATGTTGAATCATGAGGAGAATAATGCTGCAAGACTGATCAACTGGAAGAAAACTGACAAGTCTTCCACTGGCATGACTCTAGTTGTGCAAGAGGCATATACTGTGACTGAGCCTGAAGAACCAGAAGTTGATCTTACTGATGCTGAGGCAGAAGAGCTTGAAACTCAAATGGCTCTTATGTCTATGAAGCTGGATCAGTTGAAAAAGAAGAGGCTTGGTGTTAGCTCTTCCAATACTGACCCAAGATCAGGTCTTTGATATAGGTGTGGAAAGCATGGACACATTGCTGCTAATTGTCATACTAAGTCAACTGAAACTGATCAGAATGACAAGATTGCATACCGAGCTAAACGGTATAGAGACAAGTATGTCAAGCTAAAGAACTGGAGCAAGGGCAAAACTGCAGCAGGGAATGGAGCTCCTCATCAAGCACTTTACTCTGAAGCTTGGATGGATGAAGAGCTTAGTGATGATGAGGAAGAGATTGAAAACAAAACCTTTATGGCTTTCACTGAAGATGATTTGAAGAGCTCCTTTGAAAAGGATATCAAAGAAGCTAAGAGGATGAGTGTTCATACTGATTGGGATTCCACTCAGTTGTACAAGGTGAGTTCCTTTCAAACTTATTCAGTGAATGAAAAAGAAAAGATTTTTGAGTATATGATTGTTGATCTTAAAACTTTAGTACAGAGAGAAAAAGCTTTAAAATTAACAATTCTTGAACTTGAAAGGGTAAACAATGAACATTTAGATAAATTAGCAAAATTTAAAGATTTAGAATTAAATTTTTTAAACTTACAAGACATGAACCAAAGATTAGCTGATAAAGCTCATTTACACAAATTAGAAAAAGAAAAATTTGAAAATCAGTGTAAATCTTGGGGAAATGCATCTATTAAATTAAATAAATGTCTAAATCAACAATTTCCTGAAAATGTGAGGGTTGCACTTGGTGTTGATCCTCAGTTAAAAAATAGAAATAATTTTGCTGATTTATTTGAAGAATTTTCTGATATGAACCCTATTCAGTTTGTAAAAGCAAAAACTTTTTGTGAAGTTGGATGTCAACTGAGTCAGATGATGAGGATAAAATTATTTTTGAAAAACCCATAGGCCCTTCCATCTGTTCTAAGTGTTATACTGAACTACAAGAGCTCAGTATTGAATTTCCTGAAAAGGAAATTCCTGATACTGACCTCGAAATTGTTCAGTATGATACATCTGCTGTTCCTCCATTTGAATTATTATTTAACACAACCACTTTTGAGATATATAATGAAAATAAAACCACTTCCACTTCTACTCAAAATGTTATATCTAATACTGAGGTTACAGGAACAGAAAAGTCAACTACTCAAGAATCTAAAGAACCTGTTAAAGTTGTCATTCTAAAACATGATAACCTAAAATCAACTTCAACAGGATCTTCAAGTGGCAAAAACAAGAACTCTAATATTAAAAAGACTTCTCTGCCAAATAAAAAGAAGACACCAGATCCATCTCCTTCTAAACCAGTCAAACATAACATTAAAACACCAATAAAAAATGACAAAAATAACATTTTAAAATCTATTGGTGATCAGATCAAAGTTTTAAGTCAAAAGTTTGCTAAACTTACTCATACTGATCAACCAAGAGTCAAACAATTTTTTAAAATTCCTTATGAAAATATGTTCAGAAACAGACCTAGAAAATGTTATAGATTTCATCATACTGGACATAAAGGAGATGAATGCTGGACTAATCTCTCAAATCCTAGGTACGCAGTAGCATAGAAAAGGAGAGAAACCAAGTCAGTATCACCAAATAAAACCTCCAAGGTTTCTCCTGAAGTGATACTGACCTCTCCAATCAAAGAGATCAAGTCTACCCCTGTTTCTCCTATCAAAGGTCCCATTCAAAAATGGGTTCCTAAAAGGAACTAATTTTTATTTTTGTGTCTTGTGCAGGGTGACAGAAAATTGTACTTAGATAGTGGTTGCTCAAGACACATGACTGGCAGTATGGAATACCTTCTAAACTATACACCAGAGAAGGGTCCTTCTGTCAAGTTTGGGGATGATTCAATTGGAAAAACAAGATGGTATGGTGTAATCAAGGCAGGCAACATAACTTTTAAAAGAGTTGCCTATGTAGAGGGTCTCAAACACAATCTGCTCAATATCAGTCAGTTGTGTGATGATGACAATGAAGCACGTTTCAGGAAGGTTGCAGGAATCATCTACAATGATAAAGGGCAACCTGTACTCATTGCTAGAAGAGAAAAAGATGTCTATGTAGTCAACCTATCTGAAATAGACCCTACTATTCGAGTTTGCCTGCTTTCTAAAGTCAAACCAGAACTGCACTGGTTGTGGCACAAGAAGCTCTCTCATATAAATTTCAGAAATATAAATGAGCTCAGTATGAAGAAACGGGTGAGAGGGTTGCCCACTATTACTTATTCAAAAGATAAGTTATGCTCAGCATGTGAAATGGGCAAGCAGGAGAAGAGTTCATTCAAATCAAAGGTCAATCATTCCATTAATGAACCTCTTACAATGATACATATGGATCTTTTTGGCCCCATCAGCACACCATCATTGGCAAAAAGATCTATACCTTAGTCTTGGTTGATGAATTCTCAAGATATACTTGGGTCATCTTTCTTAAGACTAAATCTGATGCAACAACAGAAATCATTGCCTTTATCAAAAGAGAAGAACTACAAAAAGGCAACAAGGTCAAACAACTAAGAAGTGACCATGGTACTGAGTTTAAGAACTCAGTATTAGCAGATTTCTGTGAAGAAAAGGGAATCGTTCAAAACTTCTCTGCAGCTTACACACCACAACAAAATGGTGTTGTAGAAAGAAAGAATAGAACATCAATTGAAGCTGCAAGAACTTTGTTATGCCATGCTGGACTGGCACTGAGCTTCTGGGCAGAAGCTGTCAACTGTGCAAATTTTACTCAGAACAGAGCCACTATAGTCCAGAGACATCAAAAGACTCCTTATGAGTTGTACAATGGCAAGGTTCCTAATGTGGAGTTCTTCCACATCTTTGGGAGTAAATGTTTTGTACTCAGTACTAAACAAAATCTCAACAAATTTGCTCCCAAAGTAAATGAAGGTGTGTTCATGGGCTACTCTCAACACTCTAAAGCTTTCAGAGTGTATATCATCTCAACTAAGATGATTGTAGAATCCATTCATGTTACGTTTGATGAAGATCAGAATGAGCATTCTACCTCAGCAAAAGAAGACATCAGTGGCATAGAAATTCTAAGCAATCCAGAAAACTCAATTGCTGAACAGCCCAAGTCTCACCCATACTATGTTGAACATGGTATGAGTGACACTGATCAAGAAAGAACTCAGTATAACTCGACTGCATCAAATTCTGAGGTTCCCATATCTGAGAACCCCAATACTTGATCTGAACAACTCCACCTATGAAGAAGGTGAATCTTCTAGTACATTTCAAGAATCCACCTCAGAACTACAAAATCAAGAAGAACAGCAACCTGAACTGTCTAATACTGACCAGAATTCAGCTCAGTATCAGGCAGACAACACATCAGTTCAACAAGATATTGTTGACCTTGCTTCAAATGCTTCCTTGGGAAACAATTTAAGGGAACACAGAGATCATTCACATTCTAATATTATTGGTCCTATTGAACAAGGTGTCCAAACAAGAAGAAGATTAGAGTTTGAACCCCAAGCAACTGCAAACTTTTGCTTCTTTTCAAGTTTTTTATCTACCATGGACCCAAAGAAAGCTGATGAAGCTTTATTAGATGAACACTGGGAAGAAGCTATGCAAGAAGAACTGACAGAGTTTGAAAGAAACAAAGTTTGGAACTTAGTACCACCTCCTGCTGGAAAAACTATTATTGGTACTAAGTGGGTGTTCAGAAACAAGATGGACAAGGATGGTGTTGTCATTAGAAACAAAGCTAGACTGGTTGCTCAGGGTTACAGGCAAGAAGAAGGCATTGACTATGATGAAACTTTTGCACCAGTTGCAAGAATTGAAGCTATTAGGCTTTATCTTGCATATGCAGCTTTCAAGAACTTCAAAGTTTATCAGATGGATGTCAAGAGTGCTTTCCTCAATAGAAAACTACAGGAGGAAGTTTATGTTAAACAACCACCAGGTTTTGTTGATCCTAAATTTCCTAATTATGTTTTCAAGCTTGATAAAGCTTTATATGGGCTCAAACAAGCTCCAAGAGCCTGGTATGATACCATGTCTGAGTACTTAATTGAAAATAAATTTATAAGAGGTAAAATTGACAAAACACTATTTTCAAAAAGGAAAGGTTCTGACATCTTACTTATTCAGATATATGTAGATGACATCATCTTTGGCTCCACTGACAAGTCAATGTGTGACTGGTTTGCTAAAATAATGTCATCTCAGTATCAGATGAGTATGATGGGTGAACTTACTTACTTTCTTGGTTTACAAGTTGATCAAAAGCTTGATGGCACTTTTATAAATCAAAGTAAGTATGTGCAAGACATGCTCAAGAAATATAAATTTAAAAATTTATCTTCCATGCACACTCCTATGGGTACTCAGGATAAAATAAGTAAAGATGAAACTGGTAAACCAGTATGTCAATCCACATACAGAGGTATGATTGGTTCTTTACTTTACTTAACAGCTAGCAGGCTTGATATCATGTTTGCAAGTTGTTTGTGTGCTCGGTATCAGGATGATCCTAAAGAATCACATATGAAAGTTGTTAAGCGCATTTTTAGATATCTTTCAGGTACTCCTAACATGGGTCTTTGGTATCCAAAAGACTCAAACTTTGACCTTGAAGGGTATACAGATGCAGATTTTGCAGGTTGTAGGTTGGACAGGAAAAGTACAAGTGGAGGATGTCAATTCCTCGGTGGTAGACTAGTTGGTTGGTCATCCAAGAAGCAAAATTCATTAGCAACTTCCACTGCAGAAGCAGAATATGTTGCTGCAGGAAGTTGTTGTGCTCAACTCTTGTGGATGCAGTATCAACTAATGGACTATAGGTTAAATTTCCAGAAGACACCTATTCATTGTGATAACAAGAGTGCTATTGCTATCACTGAAAACCCAGTCCACCACTCAAGAACAAAGCACATTGATATCAGACACCACTTTATTCGAGATAATGTGGAAAAGGGTAAAGTTGAGGTAGATTTTGTTCCTACAGATAACCAATTGGCCGATGTATCTACTAAACCTCTCTCTGAGGAAAGGTTTATGTATTTACTAGGATAATTGGGTATGCTGAATCCTTAATTTTCCTTAAAATTTTCTGATACTGACCTCTCAGTATTGATTCCAATACTAACCCACTCAGTATCACTCGTCTGATTTATCAAATGTTAATAATTTTTATTTTTTATTAATTTATGGATTAAATTAAATGTTTTTATAATTTTTAATATTTTTTTAACTCGGTATTGAAGTTCTGGAGTGGTAAAACTGACTTTTAATCTTCATACTCCCCAATGGTAACCTTTTCTTAATAAGAAAGTTACCGTTGGAACAGGATAAGGCTGTAAAATCAGCCGGTTTTACTTCCCAATACCGTAATTATCTCTAATTAAGTATAAATAACCGTTTCTTTTCTTTCTTTCAAATTTTCTAACAGTTATTTCATACTTTCTCTTTCAATTCACTCTGCGATTAACGATTCTACTTTCTATTTGCAAGCAAAATTCTTAATCACAATCGCAGATGGCAAACTACAGATTCTTTGCACCGGAGGCTGCACCGGCGACTCAATTTAGAAAGGACGAATTACCCAAGTTTGCGAGGAACAACATAACTGCTAATTTCAACATTCCTCAAGCGTGGGCTTGTCCTGAATTCACTCACATCGTCACTTATTTGAAGCACTGTCCTATCACTCGAGCGTTGATTCTATCTCCTCGAACGATATATCCAGAGATGTTGTGTGAATTTTGGTACTCTGCATAACTCGATTCACCAGACATGATTACTGGTTGGATTATCCGAGATCAACATCGAGCTTTTGTTTCAACTGCTATCATTTGGGAAACACTGAGTCTTCCTGCTCACGCTCAGTATGAACCCTTTGTTGATCGAACAGAGGCTCGATCAGTGTTACCATTAATTGGACGAAGAGGAACAACGGGCATAATAAAAAGGAACGAGTTTGGTCCATTGTGGGGTGTTCTAATTTCTACACTCATTCGGTGTATGACTCACAAGACAGGAGCTTTGGATCAAATCAATGACTTCGGGATGCAGATTGTCCATGCCATGTACCATGGTCGAGACATTGATTATGCCAGACTCATATTTAATGAACTTGACTCTCTGGTTCAAGCTCAAATCAGAGAGATTAATGTTCCTTTTTGCAGATTTTTATCTCTCATTTTTCAGAATTCTATGCCTGCTCATGTATATGATGAATTCAATAGTCCAAGAGCAGACCTTCCTCCCTTACATGAGAAGATATATTCTTACAGGCCAAGGGAGAGAGAGCCTGTACTGAGTCACTCCATGTGGGCTATTGCACAGGCACACATTAATGATGAAGAACATTCTGATACTGAATCAGAAAATGATGATGATGAAGATAATGATGATGATAGTGGTGATGGTGGAAATGCTGATAAAGATATTGATACTGAACCAGAACCGGCACAAGAACCACCACACATTCCTCAAATTACACAGGATCCTGATGCTCCTCATACTGCATCAGATCCTGATACTGAGTCAACAGGAAGACACACATGTTGTCTTGCGAAGAAGAAGAAGAAGAAATTTATCTCCCGTGATAATGGGGGTTTTATCATCAGAAGAGATGCCACCCACACATGTTCCATCTTTGACTGCATCTTTTCAAGCACAGAGTCTTGTTGCAGCCACCGCTGACCTTCCAGGTCCTGAACTAGAACCTATTGCTCAACAAATTGAGGAACCTCATGTTCCTCTTGATGTGGAGATTCAGTTTGAGCAAAACATACTGGAAGGTGCACATGATCGAAGAGAAGAGGCTCCTGAAGGTGATGGTGCCTCAAATCAAAATACAGATGATCCAGCACCGACCTCTGCAGATGCTCGAAGGGAATCTGGCAAAGTCTCAGGTATGAATTTCTAAAATGCTCTCAAACTTTTTTATATATATATTTTTCCCAAATAGAGACTAAGTATTGGCCAGTACCAACTCAATACTGACCAAAGTCACAACCGAACTTTCAAATATATCAAATTATGGCCAACATAGTTAGCCCACTGCTGCTATGCAAAATTCATATACTGAGCAATTACATGATCATTGTCAGTCTACAGTTGTCTCAACATTTTAAGAGACAATGGTGGTGAAGTTATACTGACACCCACTGGTGCTGCTTGGATGATGTCCTACTTATTTTGAGTAGGGTCACATAATTCAAGAAATGATCACAAACCTTTTAAGCCACATAAGCCAAAATTTTCCATGGGTTTAAGCCACATTTCTGTTATCACTCTAATACCGAGTGATAAACATTGAAAATAACAAGAAGCACATCCCAGGCTTCGATTAGCCAAACCAAAACCTTTTAGTAAATGTGACCTATCCTATACCGAGCTACTAAAATATTCACACTCAATTTTACTAAATACTTCTTACACATGTTATGCACAAGTTCACAATATTTCATCATATACCAGATGAAATACAGACTTCTAAATTCTGTTTACATGATTATAGAATTTAACAACACCACACTTCTATTTGATAAACCTTTCATTCTAACCAGTTTACATTTTGTTTTCTTTAGCACCATCTGTGCAGGGTCAGAGAGCACAAGCCACTCAGTCTCAGGAAGTGAAAGGGGCTCTACAAACAATTCTCAACCAGATCCTGGCCATGCAGAACACTCAAAATAATATTCTGGCCAGGATGGATGCAATGAGTAATGAGATAGACTCATTAAAACAGTCGGTGGCACTCCTTCAACAACAACAACAGCCTCCACCACCTCCACAGTCTCCACTTGGTGGTAACAATGATGAAGAAGGCCCTGATAATGAGCCCAGAAGATCACCCTCCCATGCCAATACTGAGGGTGAACATGATGCTGCTACTGAACCTATGCCCTCCCCAACTCCTGATAATCAACAAGGGGATATAGGTGGTGATACTGAACCTCTTCCCTCCCCATCAAATGATAACAATAAGGGGGAGAGGAGACAAAGAGAAGAAGAGGTTGATAAACCTGAGCCATCTGCTCAGGGGGAGAAAAGAAGAAAGTTAAATGAAGATCAACCTCAACAGCAACAACAACAACATCATCAAACTCCTCATACTGAACCACTTAGGTTTCAGTATGAAAGAAGAAGACAAAGAGGAAAGTCAGTTCTGGAATTACTTGAAGAGTTATCTGAGTCATCTGCTCAGGGGGAGACTGAAACTGACCAACCACAGCAAGTTGATACTGAGCCTCCTGCTCAAGAACCAAACAACTTGCAGATTATAGTCTATAGGCCTTTTATCTGGCCTATTGCTGATGATGATGAAGAACATCCGGTGCCATCTCAAAACTTTCTAAACTTTGCACTGGATGTAGCCCCTAAACCCTTCATCATCATCCTCAGATGATGAAGAGCCTCCTAGAAAACCAATCTCTCCTCAAGCTGAAGGACCTTCTAGAGTTCCTAGAAGACCAATAACCAGAAGAATGTCGAAAGTGGTTATGTCCTCAGAATCAAGTGAAGAACCAGATCCAGCTCCTCTGATTTCTAGACCAAGAAGATCTACTCAGTATACTGAGGAAAAGAGTGATGCTGAGGATGAGATTGAGGCTCAGAGATTCTTCCCTGTTAAGGAAGAGGATCCTGACACTGAGTCTGATGCAGATGTTCCAAGGAAATCTCATAAAGTCAGGAGAACATGAGATGAACTTCTCCAACAATACTGGAACATTGTTGCTCAAAGAACAAGGTATAGGGAAACCAGGATGAGTATGCTGAGGAATAGGGTATTCCCAAATGTAAAGGAGATAAACTGGCTGAACTTGTATGTCAACAAAATAAAAGTCAAAACCGTTGACCAGTCCATAGTTGCATCCTGCACTGGACCAGTCAGTCCTCCTATGAAGATTTTTCTTCATGACATTCAGAATATGGGACTCCAAGACTGGGTGAAGATTGACAGATTAATCAAAGAGTTAACATCAAGATCCTCAGAAACCCAAGTAATGATGGATGAAATCTGGGCTGTTTCTGCTGTATGCTTTGAACAAGGCATACTGTATCAAGCAGACTATAGGGCACTCAGTGTAATGACTGAGGCTGTAAAGAACAACAAGCATGAGTGCCTTAATACTTTCAGGATCTTTAACTCATACTCTGTTCCCCCTAACTTAATCTTTCAGGATCAAAAGGGCACCATATATCCAACCTCTGGATATATGTACACTGACTCAGAAGATAGGGAATGCTTCATTACTGAAGCAGATCTGCCAAAGGCCCCTATTAGTCATTTGGTGGGCTTGAAATGGATGATAACCAAGAAGGAGGACTCTTGGTTCAGAAAGAAGATTTTTGTTGTACTGAACAATAGGCAGGATGAACTGAAAAAAAGAGAAGAGTTCATCCACATAAAGAAAGAAGTCTTCTATGAGTTTGAATCAATCAACAAGCACTGAAAAAGAAGACTATGCTACCTGATTTTTTGTTTTGTACTATTCTCTTTGTAAATTGTTTTGTTATAATTAGATAGGGGGAGATTGTTAAGGCAAAATCCTTACCCCTTTGGAATCTTTAGATAACAAAACAACCTAGACTAGCTTAAGATAGATAGTAGATTTTACTTGCTAAGTTTAGGAGTGATACTGAGTTTGGCCAGTATTGGCCACTCAGTATCAGCACTCAGTATTAGAAATCCAATACTGAGTAGAAGGACTGAGTTACACTCAGTATTGTAACTGACTAAGATCAAATCCCTTGATCTTAGTCATTTCCTTAGTTTAGTCCTTCGGTTACTCCTTTGCCCATTATGAAAGATCTCTATATTGTTATAAATAGAGATCATCTTGCAAAGGAGAACTTACCAATTCACTTTACACTTTCATATCTTATTGTAATTGATCAGTGGTATTGCTATTCCGCAGCATACCATACTTAGTGGAATTATACATTGACTAAAATCTTGTTATAAACATTATTTGTCTTAAGTATTAATAATCCAATCAATTAACTAAGTAATCCAGGGTTGTTGTGACCTAACAAATATAGTTTCTGGGTACCCGCCGCCGCATTGCGCGGGTACCCTGCTAGTCTTTTTAAAACTTGAGCAAAATGTTTCCTTCATAAATTTAGGGATTTAATCATTAAAAAAAAGAGTAAATATATTGTTATATAGTGGTCTTCACCAAAATTTTAAAGTCTCAAGGAACAAATTCTAATCATTGAATTAAAATGATCAAGATCAAATCACAGGTGTTTCAAGTCGCGACCACCACCGCCAGTCACCACCACCGACCACCGCCGGCCGCCACATCTGGCCGCCGTCCGCTGCCGTCCCTGGCCGCCGGAGGTGGGTGTGGAATTGATGTATTGAATCACATGTGTTTGTAGTGGTGGTGGTTTAAATCTTGATCTTAACCTTTGATTTTTTCTTGATACACATCATTGATATCATTTATTTTTACTTTAAAATTAATATCAGTTCAAATAGAATAACAACTATACTCAATTTTGCCAAAGAGAGGAAATGGTGATGTTTGAAATAAAAGCTATAATAGTATTACTATTTGGTAGGGGTGAACATGGTACGGTACCACGCATATTTTTCTCATACCGCGTACCGTACCAACTATAATTGGTACACTGATTTATCTACCATTACCATACCAAGTTTACTTGGTACCAATTTGTTTGGCTACCAACAATATTGGTTGGTACAAATTGGTAATGGTATATACCAACATCACTAACTCATATGAAATTAAAAAAATTAATAACAAAAGAACAATGATATTTTATTATTATCGACCAGTTAAACATATTAACAAGTGTTCCGAACATAGAAACAAAATAAGCAAAATGATATAATATGTTACGTGCTATATAAACATAATCTAGTACGATAAAGTAACAAAAGATGTAGCTATCTTGTCGTAACTGAATCACTGATTTGTGTGAATGTACATATAAAATATTATATTTTCAAAGATGTTTTTAGTTTTAAAGTTAAAATAAGTATGTCTTATTATATTATATTAGTTTCAGAGATATTTTTTGGGCACATCTATAATTTAAATAAAATATCGTATATTTTAATATCTAATTGGAATCTTGGGCAAATAGGTTGCTAGTTTGTTATAATATATTAAACTAAAAATCATATAATATATATCTTGGTTGGTACGGTATACCGTGGTATTTAAAATTTGTGTACCATTACCGTACCATGATTACACAATTGGTACGGTATTACCAACCAAACATGTTGGCTACCAACATATTGGCTACCAACTATACTTGGTATGGTTGGTAGCATGTTGGCTGTTTTGTTCGGTACAAATTTGACACCCCTACTATTTGGGTAATACGTCTTATTTTTAGGCAAATTAAAGCTTAAAAAGCTCAACTTGAGATCGTAAACTTAGAATTTTTTTAGTTCTAACCCAAACTCGAGTATGCAAACTCAAATTCAGAAATCACTAATGTTTGATTTGAACAAGCACGAGACGAGTTCATCCTAGTGAATATAAATTCACTTTTTTTGGATAATCTGAGTTTTAACTTACTCTGCGAGTTGATTAATATTAGAGCAACCATCCGCTTTGCTGCAACTCGGAGTCAGCACATGTAAACCTTCATGGCAAACTCACGGTTATATACATATACATATACATATACATATACATATACATATACTTATACTGATATACACATACACATACTTACATACATGTACGTATACATATGTACAAACATACACGCACATGCACACATTTTACACACACAAAGTTTGACTCATTTACAAAACTAATTTAGCCCTTGATAAAATTAGAGTAAGAAAAAGAGATTAGTTACTTGGGCAATCAGTGATGCTCGCGTTAACAATCTTACAAGCCGATGGCAACTGAAGTAACCGACTTTCTTGAATCTTCATCTTTTGCAACATCGGATTTGTACCGTTATGAATTTGTTGTATAATAAAACACAAACAAGCCGGATTACTATCTTTCATTTCCTTAACAGAATCACAACATTTTTGTTGTGGGGACGCCTCTTTTCCCGTGGCAAATGCAACGCAAGTCATCACCGCCGTTAGCTTTGACGCACACTGCTCCGCTAGTGGCTGTTCTGCCGCCCTAACGCCAGCGCATAGTACCGCCATGAAAACCACCATCAGAGTATAGCTTTTGCACCACATTTTGTAGACCTTCTTTTTGTGTCTTAATTTGTGGATTATGTATAGAAATGGAGAGTGAGATGTGGGTAATGAGAGGTTGTTATAGGAAGTTAATGGTGGTGGCAGAAAGTTGGTTGGTGCTATTTATATCGATTTTAATTCATGCTATTATTGTTGTCCTTAATAAAAATAAAAAACTGAGTAATGCATATTTGGATCAAATTATAAGCCTAGACAATTAGGGGTGAGTGGTCTAAAACCTAACCGATCGAACCGAAACCGAAACCAGAAACGATGAATTTTCAAAATCAAAACCGAACCGATTACACTCTAATAACTGGATATAGTAAGTAGAATGTCCTGTATTGATAAACAGAGGGTTAGTGAACAATAAAACTTGGTTACTGAAATCACACATGGCATCTTATCTAGACTGTTATACACTTATCTATTAAATATAATAAAAGAAACATTAGGGTGCCACGTGGCATCTTTTTAGCCCACATTTTTGCCACATGGCAGCGTACTATTGGCCAGCTTTCATATTTTGCCGCCCAAACTAGGAGAGTTTTGTATACCACCAGCATTTAATTCTAGATCCGCTGGTTATTCTGTTTCCACTTTTTGACGGTTAATTTGCTATTAAAAATGAGTAATTATGAAAGTTTCCATACTTAAGTCTGCCATGAGTTAAATGCCACCCTATAATACCTTCATCTTTTAGTAGTCAGGCTGGCATTCAAAATTTTCGTAAGGAAACAAAATTTTCGTATACAATTAAGGACACAATCAAAATTCTATCGAAAAATTTCAATCACCAATTAATGACCCTAAATTAACGGGTAGAGAGTTACAGATATATTATGGAGACCCAAAACTTTTGTAGACAAACAAAGACCCTAAAAACATCAATTCAGAATTTTTCCTTAAATACATGTTTCTAAATTACAATTATTTCTAAACTGTATTTCTAAATTACTCTGTTTTCCTCCCGATCATTTTTCTCTGATTTATCATTATCTTTCCGCAAAAACATAGTACGTCGATGTTTTGGTTTACTCTGTTTTCCTCCCGATCATTTTCCTCCGATTCATCATTATCTGATTCCTCTGATCAAGCTATTAGTTGATTATATCTTTTGGTTTATCACCATTATGTTTTGGCCGAAGAGGACGGAGCACTGATGCGTCTCTTCTTCAATATGATAAATCTCAATTTTATTAGTTTCTATTTTGATTTACAAAGAAGTACTTTGATGCGTTATTTGGCAATTAAAACTAAGGAGAAAGATAAATTCAAAGAGAAGAATGGTTTGGTACATTATAATGATGTAATTATTATTTTGAGTATTGTATGCCTTCAATTTCCATTTGAATTAGCATATGCATATTTGTATGAAAGCACTACAACTCATTACATCAAGTAAGCATCTTAATTGTGTATTATGTTTTTATGCAACTAAAAGTATTTGTTTATTATAAATAATTTCTTTATTCTTTTATTATAAATAACATTGAACACAAATTTTAGGAAGGTGTCTGTGATGTTAATAAAGGATGAAAGAATGAGAACACCGAGTAAAGAGCTTACCGTTTAATTTATTAGGTTAGAACCAATGTTCTAAAAAGCATAAGGTGTGTTGTGGACACCATCAAGTTTTAAACTATGATGTTTTTCAATGAGTCAAATTTATTGATTATTGGTTACTTATTAATCTTCTCCTATATATGACCTTACGTTTGAATTACTTTTGCCAACTAGGCAGTTTAAAGCTATCCCATTCGTTGATAATGCCAGGTGTAATTCTACTCGAGTAATAACGAGAGGTTAAGATAGAACTCGACGGATAGGGAGAGGATTTCGAACCTCGTTTTCTGGCCAACTTCCATCTGACATGTAATCCCAGGCATGCCATCTGTCATCGTAAATTCAAAATTCCGCATCCCCTTTATAATGCCCTAATTCATATGCATGATAACGTATCTCCAGCACCGCCGATTCCCTTCAATCTCCTATGGCCAATTCTAAAGATCTGACAAATTACTCGGAACAACTGCATTACTCAACTCTCGATCAATTTCTTCTACTTCTTCCTCCAAGGCGTCAATTTGTGCTCTATCGTTAACAGTTAAACTCAAATTGCATCGGCTCCAATAATTCTTGTAATTTTCAGGTAATTCTAGACTCTTGCAATTTTACAACATTAATCTCTTATGACTGTTAATCGTTTGATGAATTTCGTGAAAACGTTATCACATATGTTACGATTTGTACTTTGAATTTGTGATCTGATTCATCATTGGTGATGAATAATCACCTATTGCTTTCGATAGTGACAATTAGTGAATCTGAATCATTATATAACTTGGAATTTGCAGCAAATTTTGTTTGCAGAAATTGTTTAGCTTTATGAGGAATTTTGTGCAAATTTTGTGATTACTAATTACCTATTTCTGCAAATTTTTTAAATTCCCTGAATTATGTGTTTCTTCAAATTTTGTAATTGGCAATTAATGAATCCTTACAATTTTGCATATGCTCTTGATTTTATTAAACTAAATTTGGATGAATTAAAACAAATATGGATAAATTTGGTTTTCAAATTTTGTTATTAGTAAGTTGGCTTTGAAAATATCGATAGAAACATATAGACTGATAAACAACATTAGCCTTAAGCCATATAAATAGGGAAATGCCATATTTAAAACTAAAATCATATTGACTAATTGATGTAAATATGAAAATATCATATTTACATCAACCAGTCAATTAGTAATTAGCTAATTGCTGCCACCCAGACGCCAATTACTGTTTCAAGTAAGCAATCATGCATAACAGTCTTGATTATATGATAATAATTCATCAGTTTGTATATTCAATTTATATATGATAGGTTTTGGAAGAATTGGAAGATTGTATTCATAATATTAACATTTAAATATGATATTGATTTCGTTGCAGTAAGTTTCTTTGTCACAATTGCATATAGATTCATGGCCTTGGTGGACGGGTTAGTAATAGGTAAAAACATGTTCCGGACAAAATGGGTTATTTTTACGGTTTAAAATGGGTCGGGCCATCTTGACCCGAAACACATTTTGTCCACATTTTTATATTTTATAATAAATAAATAATAATAAGCAAAAAAAATTGGTCGCCAAAAATTCCTTAGATTGACATTGATTCACGTGAACTGGTTCTATTTTGATGCTTACATATGATATCATTCTTAACGATGTCCTGAATCAAGAGTAAGGATTTACATTTTGTAAGGATCCTACGTGAATTTAATAAGACTTAACATTGATAAATTGTAAAAGAGTAATGGTATTTAGTCCTACCATTTGGTCATATTCATAGTCCTACTCATTAGATGAAGACATGTGTCAAAATCAAGGGATAATATTAAGAGAGAGAATTAGTTGAGTACACATGTCATCATATCTAAGACTATTATGAGTAAATATCATTTCTCACTGTAAAATACTCCGTCCCAAGTTTATTGTCCACTAGACAAAAGGCACACAATTTTAAGAAAATGCAATTATTGTACAGTCCACCAATAAAATCTCATATTTACCCACTTATAATTCATATGATTGGTTGTAATTTGGAATGACACTTATTTTGGGACAAACTAAAATAATAAGGTGGACAATAAAAATGGGACGGAGGTAGTATTATATTGAGAAACCAAACATGGTTCATGTGCAAGAAACCAAATATGTATCTCCTTTGATCATTATCTTTATGTCATTACTATTCTTCCACTAAAGTCAACAGAGATACTTTTTATGCAAAGTTGTGGCACTTATATGCATCTTTACCAATCTTAAATAATGAAGAATCACATAACCCTTTTCTTCAAAATGTAACATACTTGTACGAAGTACATATGATTTGGAGCAGAAATTGTGTCAAACTTGTACGAAGTATAAAGATGACAACTATGAGTGGTTCTCATGCAATTGATGTTGGATTTATGAGAGGTATTATTCCTTTGCATTAACCTTAAATGTATAAAATTTTCAATAAATAAAATACTATTGAAGAAAGTAAAGGATGCTTGCATATGAAGGAAAAAAAAAGGTTCCCATAGGTACTTGGGTCAACCCATGACCCACTCTGGTTTAAATAGGGTTTAGATACTGATAATTTAATTATTTATTTTGTTTTATGCAGATACAAAGGACATATTTACTCAAGATTAAAAGGATGACAGACTTAATATTCTTCTTCTAGGTGAGATTTATATGAAGTTTGTTAAGGTTTTATTTGCATCTAAGTATTTATGCAATTACTTTTTATGTGCATAGGTGTGAGAACAGGGGAACATACGATTGATACGTGGTAGGTATTTGATGATGAACAGATGGATTTAGTTGAAAACCCCATAAAAATATTAAGGAACACAAAGAATAATGCATGTTTTTTGGGGTATATGTTTGGAAAATGGAAGAACAAGGGCGATGCTTAATTTTTGTTCTTGCTTAAATGTAATTGTAAAATGTAAATTAACCAATAAATACTAACCCTAAATTTCATTAACCACCTTTGAGTAGTTGTGTTTTCTTAATTGTACATTAACCATTTTAACCATTCTTAACATTGTCTTAAGGGCAATAGTTAGCAACTCCCTATATGTTTTAGTAATAGTGGCTAATCATTTTTGTGATGGTATTGTGCAGGTAACGGTTTATAAACACTACAAAAACTAGATGATGTGTTGATGTAAAAGGTTGTTCATTGTATTGTTAGATTATATTGACTATTTCTATTAGTCGTAGTTAGTGTCTTTTATAATCCCCGTTTTAATGTTACGGTCAATGATGTGTTGTGTTATATTGACAGATTTTATTAGACATAGTTTTAAGTTTTTAGTAATGTCTTATGACTTTTGTGTTTTGTTCATTATCAGCCTATTCAACCTATAAACTCTAATTTTTAGATTATTTTTTCTTTGGCATGCATCATTTCGTTTCATTAGGTTTTTTGTTACGTGGCATAATTAAGAAAAATGATATTGATGTCGGTACTATATATGTTTACTTTATGTGCCCACTTACTGCAAGATGACGTATAATACATTGATTTTCTTTTCTCATAATAATTTTATTTTAATTAAATTTGTTAATTTTTTTAGGATTTAAAAAAGTGTGACCTTTATGTCTATACCATTAGTAACAATTCAATTCCATAATCTGCGTTACAAAGGTATTATATAATTTTTTATCGTATACGGATTCATATTTTTAATGAATCATTCATTTATAACAAAATGTTTATTATCATTTTAATAAAAATTGACTATGTGATTTCCTATGTTATTCTCATTATTACTCAGTTTATATCTTAAAGCATGCCCGTCCATCGGGCGGGCTTTGAAGCTAGTATAAATATAACGGAGGAGTTAGAAGAGTTTCACAAATTGAAGCCCCAAAAATAGGCAAGGTGAAAGGACATTCAAGATAAAAGTGTAGTGATTGTTAGCTAAACTTAAATACATATTTAAACTTCTTTTATTTTAGATTCATTTGACATGTTCGTTTTAACTTAATTTTTTATTTCTAAACGTGTAGAATCCAATCTACTAGGATGATGAATATTGAGTATCTCTATTGAATTTTTTCTCTCATATTTAACCCATTTTATCCGTTTAAATTTTAACGTTGTTTTTTTATTCTACCAATTCATTTGGAATACCATATGTTAAAATATGGTATACTGTGTATTGTAATATAATTCAATCAAACATATGATTCATTCAACTCGCTTTATTAGTTAAACTTTACTACATATTTAGGATATTTTTATTTTAGACCCATTTTTCCCGTTTGTTTATAATTTAAAAGATACATTCAATAAATTTTAACCACCCGTTAAATTCACGGGTTATAACTTATAAACCTTACGATGTAGGAACATATATTTTTATAAATTTGACCTGTTCCAGACTTACGTTATAAAAGCATTATAGTAGTATAATATTTTATCATATATATAATAATCATACAATTAACAGATCAGATTTTTCTTCTATAAAACTCACATTCAACAAATAAACAACTACCCGTGATTTTTCACGGATCATAACCTAGTGTATTTATAACTTGAGCTTTGCTAATATGTGCATACAAACATACAATAACAAGTATTTAATTAATTAAAATTTCTTTAATTAGTGTGAAATGATATAGACCAATTTTATCCTTATAATGATTGAAAATAAAACGTTCTGATGAATTAAATGCAATAGGATACAAGATATTTGGTATTTACTATCATGTACCCCTATGCACATACTTGAAAAACCATTATAACTTGTATGTGCACTTTTATACAATTTTAAAGAGAAATTTGTCACAAGCATGAGAACATTATTAGAGTACACCAGTTCTATACTTTTATATATACATTTTTTTTTCAAAGAGAGGTACGTTACAAAAAGAACTTCATCCTATCATCGTTCCTCATAGCACTATATACTGCTCGAACCTATAAAAAAAAATACGAATTTTTACACATCATTGCGATTTTTTTTCTCACGAAGCACTATATAATTGCCAAAGAACGTTATCGTGAGTTACAAAACAGCTAATAAAATTTACGTACTATGCAAGAAGTAAACTCTAATATAAACAAGAACGGAAAACATATGATTTGACTTCTATACTTTTATCCTACCTCTTCTCGTCCTACCACCGATTTCGATCGTGATGAAGAGCGTACCGATAGCGATGATAATTAGTTTGTTAAATATTTGAATATGTTAAACTTTAATGTTATTAACTTTGAAACATAAACATTGTGTTAACTTGCTACTAGTTGTGTTTGAAATGATTATGCTTAAATATTTGATTGTGTTGTGGTTTGTTTGAAACAGAAGTAGTAGCATAATCATTTCTATTATAATACTTATTATAAAAGTGAAAGGTGCAAAACAGAGGCAACCACCGGCAGCCTATAACTGCCGCCACCCCCGCAACTTCTGGCACCGCCATAACTGCCACCGTAACTGCCGATAACCGCCACAACTAACTGTCGTGACTGTTCATACGCACCTGTTCGATTACTATAAATAGATATAGATTTCATCTCTGTAAATCATTCCGATGTGTAGATTCGAGAATCACAATAGAAGTGTAGATGATGAATCAGAAATGTATAAAATCTTATAAATCAATGAAATTTTGCTTTGATTAAATCTGTGTTTAATGTTATGTTTATAAGATCCTATTAATTGGTATCAGAGCTTTGGTAATTAATCAAAGCAATTCATCATCTACTAGACAAAAAGAAAGACTTCGGCGCCAATTTGCAATCATCAAAAGTCACTGCAAAAAGAGCGAAGGCAACACAGATCGCAAACAACAGGGACTCCCAGGGTGGCTAATCAAAGATGATCTACCACCGAACTGGCACCCACCGATTAAGATAAAAACTAACCTTATCGGAGAAGACGACCGGAGCAAGTACGAACAGCAGCGGACAGAGCCGCAAGTTCGAAATTAGGGCACAAGTGCCGCCCGATAGCGACGACCAAAGGGGGACAAATCGGATCCGCCACCGTCGCAAACACCACTGAAACAAACCATCGCCGGAAAAGAGATCCGACGATGAACGGCAAAGAAGACGAACCGTGAAAGTTCGAAATTAGGGCACAACTAGCGTCGCCCAAAACAACTACTGCAGATCCATAGTCAAATAGATGGATTTAGAAAAGAAAATCGTAGCAAATCGGCAAAAATTATCGCCGCCGATTAACAGAAGAACAAAACGGCCAAAGAGAGAAAAGAAAACGAAAACACACACTAGTGTGTGTAGTCTTTCTTTTCCCAGCCAATACACGTTTTTGCTTTCCCAATACAAGAAAATGCATTTTTCGAAAATTCAAAGGAAACCATACAGTTTCTTTATCCCATACACATTACACGTTTTCTTTAATAATTTTTTATAAAAAAAATATGGAACTTTTGTTTCTTTTATTTATAATATAATATACTTTATTAAAAGGAATATTTATATTACAAATAATTATTAATTATAAATAATATTCCGCAGTTAATAAATTATTTCATAGAATCTTTATAAAATTTATAAATAAAGTTTTATAAAATGACGGGGAAGGAAAATAATCGGAACTTCAATCGTGTCATACAATTAAAGCACATAAGCCAGTGTGATGCGGTAACAACCTGTGAAAAGATGTGTGATGCATCTACAAGAAAAATCTAAGTGATTTAGATTATTCATAAATCCGTGTGAGATAGATTTAAGTCATGTGATATGACAAATAATAAAATGATTGTGTGACTCAATCAAAATCAAAGGAATTAGTCAACCGGGATGGACGTTTGATTAAAGGATTACAGGTTCAGTAGGAGATATCAGAGCCGGAGAACAAGAGGATCTCAACAAAGAAGGAGGTCATAACAAAAGCATACGGATGGAGTAAATGCTTGACAAGACATCGGTGGAGTGAACCAACATGAAGCTCAAATGAAGAACGTGAACAAATGACTTGATATTTAAGGGGGAGTGTTGGAATTAAATATCATTGTCATTTGTTAAATATAAGTATTTATATTATAATACTTATTATAAAAGTGAAAGGTGCAAAACAGAGGCAACCACCGGCAGCCTATAACTGCCGCCACCCCCGCAACTTCTGGCACCGCCATAACTGCCACCGTAACTGCCGATAACCGCCACAACTAACCGTCGTGACTGTTCATACGCACCTGTTCGATTACTATAAATAGATATAGATTTCATCTCTGTAAATCATTCCGATGTGTAGATTCGAGAATCACAATAGAAGTGTAGATGATGAATCAGAAATGTATAAAATCTTATAAATCAATGAAATTTTGCTTTGATTAAATCTGTGTTTAATTTTATGTTTATAAGATCCTATTAAAAATAACAGCAAAAATAACAGCAAGAATAACAGTAAAAATAACAGCAAAAATAACAGCAAAAAAAAAAAACAGAAAACTAGATGGAATACAAGAAAAACAGCAAAAAAAAAAAAAAGAAAAAAAAAACTTTTTGCGGCGATCCGGTCGCCGCAAAAACTCGCCACAAAACGTAAATGCTACATCATGTATATCGCCACAAAAAGCTCGCCGCAAAAAATATCGCCGTGAAAAGCTCGGCGTAAAAGACATAATATGATGTCGCGTATAGAAACGTCGTCGTTTGAATCTCGCCGCAAAAGCTGGAAAATGATCACCGCAAAAACGTTTTAGACACGAATCTTTCCCGGCGATCCTTTTGCGGCGAACTCTCGACTCAAAAAACATATAGCGGCGACAGTTTTGGCTTTTGCGGCGATTCCGGTCGCCGCAAAAAGTCTTTTTTCTTGTAGTGGTTGGGTTGAGCCGGCCCAAATCACTTCTTGTTCAACCTTTTTTTTAACGGCATAAAATCTGAGTCAGTCATTAAAGCCATGGTCGGTGCATTGTCTTTAATATCCGACATTCGTCACTTACAAGAGATAACCAAAAAGATACTGTGTTTAGGAGTTGGTGGTGGAATTTTAATAAGTAAAGGTGACATACTGACATTCGTCACTTACAAGAGATAACCAAAAAGATGTTACGGCTTTAGCCCAATTTGAGTTTGGTTTACAAATGAATAAACTAGTTGAGATAATTAAAGGTGATGTGAATGAGAATAGCAAGATGAAAAGAAGTTGTTTTATGATGCAATAATGGTTTATATTGTTTTTTCAGATTGCTATGAAAGGATGTGTAGAGAATTTGTTTAGGAATAATGGAATATATATGATATCGGTTCGAAATATTCTAAACATGGAAGGAATCTTGTTAGTTAATGTTGTTTCCCCTGATTTAGAATTTTTTTATAAGTTTAATAAGCATGCTAAAAAATCATTGCTAAGGTTTATAAAATCTAAATCGGTTATGATAAGAAAGTTTATTTTGTTTGGTGCTAAAGTTAGAAAGAAAAAAAAAAGATGATAAGCTGAGAAAATGGATAATGGATGATGAAGTTTGAGCTAAAGATGATGATGAAAGTGTACCTAAAAAATATGAGGAAAACAAGTTCTTGCAGAAACTACATCCCAATAGTCTTTTTAGACTCTATCTTGAAGATACGAGGTAAAATTATAAGTAATTCTCTTTATAAATCCAACAATATTATAATTGTTCCGGAAAGTGGAAATCTCTTGTTGATAATTGATATGTAGATTGCCATTTTCTTGCCGGTTTTGTCAACTTAATTTAGGCTGACGTTTTATTTTATTTTTGTTGATTTTGTAGGGAATGATTCTAGATTGACTGTTTGATATTTAAATTGACCACAATTTTACTTGTTTTTAATGTTTTACCTTAATGGCTTTCATTTTGTTAAAAGACGTTATTGTAGTTGTAAGTGATACCGTAAGTTATAAGAGAAGTAATTCAGAACCCTTATAATTAAATATATTACATGTTCATTTGTTTATTTGTGATTTTTTTTTCTTAAATAAAAGTTTTTAGTTTAAGAATTTTAAAAAAAAAGAAGAAATGAAAAATGACTTTTTTACCCTCATGTGCATGAGGTAATTGAACATAAAAAATTAACGTCAGTTTGTGTAAAGGACCATCAGTGTAATTTTTGAAACTAAATGACCATTGGTGAAATTTGCTACAAACTTAAAGGACCATACGTGTAATTTACTCTTAATTAAAAAAGCTCAAAGACAATAAAGCACATACATCAGAAAGTAAGTGCTATCAAATTGCAGGCCCAACAACAGGCTTCTAATGCTCTAGTTTTGAACAAAGAGATATTATAGGTTGTATGTATGCATTTAAAACATATTATATCCGATTTTTTAGCTCGTTTTTTAGTTACTTCTTTGTTTTACCCATCTGCATTCCCGACTCCATTGAATCTACAAAAGTTCTGCTTTAGTCGGTCACATTGTACCCAAAAATCGCACCTTTTGGTAGGTGTTTTTAACTAAAATTTGTTTAACTCAGAAATAGAAAGATAAAGAGAACCTGTTCTCTGGACACAACATGAATGGGTCCGATGTTCACGGAGACATATTTTCCTCCAGATGACACTCTTTTCGTCACATGGCCCTGTTGTTAAATTATGAACGGGCCAATTGGGTTATCTCAAAAACATGTAAATAAATATAAAAAGAACTACTTGAAGGAAACAAGTAAAACTACTAGAAACTTGGAAGTATATTTTTACAGCATAAAACCTCGTAAATGTATTTTTATTAAAAGAATTAGATTATTAGAGTAACTAAGATGATTGTTGTAATTATATTTGACACATTTGTTACTTATAAAAATTTCAAAAATCTTTGATAAAATGTGTTGCCCGACCCATCTCGCCACGGGCAAAAAGTACCCGTTTTGATCTGAATCGGAAGCCCGTTTTGCCACATCTACTTAGAGCAAGCTACATCCTACATGTACCTGTGGGACCGGATGTTGAATAACTGATTCCACGGCAAGTACCATAGATTTCACAAAATCATCACCTCCAAGCCCAATTGCTGTAAACCGCCGAACACTCGGGTAAGTGTTTACCTGCGATGTTGATTAAAAGCGGTTATTTCTTGAAATATTCTTTAAAAATATCAAACGCCAATAGATATAAGATATATGTAGATCAGATTACTTAACCAACAAGTTGGAAGTGGTAATTTTGACTACTTATTGCATAGTTTCTTGGTCATAAAAATTATTAAGGCTACTTTAATTCTTTTACAAGAAAAAGGTTCATTTTGGCTTTTGAGGTCAAGTTATAAATATAGGCTTATGCATATCGTTCGTTATTAACTTAATTATAATATTGGTTGTGCTAACCATATGGCAATGATATAGTGATAAAAACGACTAAAATGGTCTCTTAAAGGACATGAGTACCATCTGTTTACTAGTTAAACATTTACTAGATACTAATATTTCATCTTAACATAGTATATCTAGTTTGGAAAGAGTTGTTACTAACGAGTATAAAAAAATATAGTAACAATAATATACCTTTTGGTCAAGAGTGAGCCACTCGCCAGTCGCATGATCAATCAATGTACTTCCAAAAGTCGTATTTGTGGTTTGCCCGACATTTCTTTCGGTCTTTGAAGTGTCTAAAATTAGTCTCAAAAGTTAGTCTCACCATGTCTTCAATTACTCATGCCTAATTTTTTGCAATTGCTAGCTAAATTCCGCCAATGGTCAATGATTAGAAATATATTTTTTTATCTTTTGTCTAGTTTTGGCACTTTTAGATTTTTGATCTGCTTTGTTAATTACTCCGTATAAGATTCGAAAATACATATTTTCTTAATACAAATTACCAAATTAGCTCGTTTCGAAAATATATAACTATAAACAATGTACCCAAGAAAAAAATATATTGCTATTTTATAATAGGTTTTTCTAACTCATGCCCTTAGATAAGAAGTGTTTAATGAACCAAATTTATCATACTTATTTACAAATGCATTGAATACATGTAAAAAATAGAATTTAGTAATATGAAATAAGGAAATTTTGAGTTCATTAAATACTTCTTATCTCATGCCCCAAGAGTTAGCCAAACCCTTTATAACATCCAACAATAATATTGACGATGAAATTAGGGTTACATATTAGTACCTGAAATAGCCTCAAGATCAACTTCTTGAGTCGACTCCTTAATATTCTCATTAACTATTGATGGCGATGACGATATATTTTCATCACGAAAGGAATTCTGGTTATTAATTCGTCTTCCCGAGCAAAAATCTCGAACTCTGGTCACAATTCTATATCTACATATCAAATTCGAAACAGAATTCCCAAATTTCTGCCTGTTAGAAAATAATGGAAAAGAGGAACGATTAATTGATGTCCGCCATGATTGCGTTAGAATCACTGCTTCAATTATTGCACTACGCGCCATTTTCATTTGGTTTTTCTAAAATATGTGAAATCTGATTGAAGTTTTTCCTACAGTTTATGCTGATTTTCGCGCCAAAGAATGGTGGAGAGACTTTGAAGGAAGTTTCTTCAAAAGACATATTTGCCCTTTATGACATTTAGAGGGTAAATTTGTAAATATGCAGGTGAAGTCGGAGATTCCCAATTTCCGGCCACATATAAAAGAAAAAAGATTTGCTTTGTTGAAGATTAAACCCTAATTTCTTTCTGTTCGATTCAAACAGAATTATACATCAAATGTACGGATCCGATAGCGTAAACGAAGATTCAGAGCGAACGGCCTTTCGAAAAACTGAAAAGAAGTACAAGCTATATTATGATCCGAATTCAAAATCTTCAAAAAAGTAAGGAATTCGTTCATTAATCTGTTTCTGTGCTATTATTTACAGTTAATTTAAAGTTATTAAGTTAATTTGTTGTTTTGATTTGTTTAATTTTTTAGGAAGAAGCAACTGAGGCCAGTAGATTTATCGGAGGTTATCGATTTTAAATCTATTTCAGAATCGTTTGCTAGAAATGGTGATCTTCCGATTGGAGTTTGGAAGCTTCATTGTCAGTTTGATAAGCCTGTTTTCTGCTTGGATAATTGCCCTGGTATGCTGATAATTTCTTCTGATTTCGTTTCTTGTACTTGAGTTTAGGGGAAAGCTTATTAGTGGGGCTGGGTATGGATCAATAGAAAAGCGTCCTTATTTGAAGAAGTTGAAGAAGCAATGCATTTTCGTAAAATATACGTATATGTATACATATACATACATATATGTATATATACATATATATTAATACCATAGATTTATATATGTGCATCTTCATGCCCGATATATATGTATATATACACATATATAAACACATGAATTTTACGTAACTTGCACTTTCAGTCGTAACTTGCATTTTCAATCGGAACTTGCATTTTCATTTACGAAAATGCATATGCATACCGTATATATGTGTGCATATACATACATATATACGGTATAAATATGAACGTATGTATATCTATGGTATGAATATATATGTATATAATACATATATGTATGTATATGTATACATATATGTATTTTTTACGAAAATGTATTGCTTCTTCAACTTCTTCAAATAAGGATGTTTCTTTCTTGATCCTTTTTTAAGCTTATTAGCTTATTAAGCTTAAAAATACATGCTTATTTGAGCTTAATATTGCACCAAAATAAAGCTAACTTTCATCATATTGTCATTGTAAGTAATGAACTGTTATTCAGTTACAGAAACAACTCATTAGCTTATGCAGTATCCAGGAGATGGTGTTTGGATAGCTTACTAAAATATAGAGTAAATTACACGGAAGGTTCCGGTATATCACTAATTGCAACATCAGTCCTTGAACTTCGTTAATTACACCGGTCCCTGATGTATGTACTTTGTTACACCGGTGGTCCCTAGTCCCTACAACCATTACAATTTTTTAAATGACCAAACACCCTTTTAGCCTTTTGCAATAAAGGACTGTGAATGTAATAAGTGAAGTCACATAGTTCACGGTTCGCTCCGGTGCGGAAAAGTGAACCCGGAGCGGTTCGATCATTTCAAAAAATCGGGGGGTAGGCTCATTCTGGTTCGCCTCGGCACAATGTACCATATATCTCGGCACGGTGTACCATATATCAAGGAGGTTCGATGTACCCAACTAATAATAATGTACCAAAGTTCAAATATATTAATATTCAAATTTCAAAAGATAGTAACCGGTAGTCCGGTACAAAGTACAAACATAAATTAAACCTCACCAACTCAACTTCCAAATCTCAAGTCTTCTAATTTTCAACAAGATTTTCCTATTGCATGTCTTCTAATCAGACCCTTCTATATAAGTACT
Organism: Calendula officinalis; assembly: GCA_963853835.1. Lineage (NCBI taxonomy): Eukaryota > Viridiplantae > Streptophyta > Magnoliopsida > Asterales > Asteraceae > Calendula > Calendula officinalis. Next base: position 53,158,418 of record OY970822.1, read on the forward strand.
TCCAGGATTCATATCCCATTTCTTTTGTGGCCCTTCTTTGTAAGTCTCTGAAAACCTTGATTGTAGACGAATATTCGAATGTATATATACTAACTTGTCAGCCCTCTTGTTGTTTAACCGGCTCCTCTTCACACTTTGAATAAAGGAATAGGTACTCCAGTTTCTCTCTGCAGAAGAACTACTTATGGTTTGTGATAAGACTTTTTTGGCCACCTCTGTTAATTCCGGAGTTTCAGCACCGTACGTTGAGCACCAGTCAATTGCATCCATAGTAACAACATCTATTTGAGCCCCTGGTAAAGCATACATACCCTTTTTCATAGTGAAAGTTGCAAATAGTCCTCTTAACAATATTTGTTCATCTTGATTTTCAGCAATTCCTTAAAAAGATTCCATTACCACTCATGACTTCTTTGTCGAGATTAGGGGCTTCTCTAGCAACTCCACCGGGAGCTATGTTTTTTAGATAATGTGTACCATAGAACCGTTGAGTTAATGCAAAACCCAAGCAATGCAATGGGATTGTCATTTTCTCCCATCTCGCTAAGAAATGTTGTGGTATATTGGCGAGAAATGCTGTTGATCTTAAGATCATGAGGTGTCTAGACGCAAATGGGATTCCGTTCAATGTTTTACGTAATACTCAATTTCATCAGATGGTTAGTGCAATTTAAAAGGCTCCTCCCGGTTACAAGGCACCGTCAAGTGAAAAGGCGAGAATTGTTTTGCTCGATGAATGTGCACGTGATGTTGAAAAAGATTTGACTCCAATTACGTACACATGGTTTACACAAGGTGTTTTTGTTGTATCAGATGGTTGGTCCAATGTGAAATGAAACCCGCTAATCAACGTGTTTGCTGTCAACAGTCGTGGTGCGACTTTTATGTATGTTGATGACTTCTCAGGAGCGGAAAAAGCGGAAAAAACTGGTGTAGCAATAGCAAAGTTTTTGTTCGCAACTATTGAGAATATAGGACTGAGTAAAGTCCTTCAAGTTGTAACAGACAACACAGCCAATTGAAAAGCAGCGGGAAAAGAGATTGAAAACGTATATAAATACATTTTTTTGGCGAGATGGGAGAAAATGACAATCCCATTGCATTGCTTGGGTTTTACATTAACTCAACGGCTCTATAGTACACGTTATCTAAAAAACATAGCTTCCGGTGGAGTTGCTAGAAAAGCCCCTAATCTCGACAAAGAAGTCATGAGTGGTGTAATGGAATCTTTTTAAGGAATTGTTGAAAATCAAGATGAACAAATATTGTTAAGAGGGCAATTTGCAACTTTCACCATGAAAAAGGGTATGTATGCTTTACCCGGGGCTCAAATAGATATGGTTACTATGGATGCAATTGACTGGTGTTCAACGTACGGTGCCAAAACTCCGGAATTAACAGAGGTGGCCAAAAAAGTTTTATCACAACCCATAAGTAGTTCTTCTGCAAAGAGAAACTGGAGTACCTATTCCTTTATTCAAAGTGTGAAGAAGAACCGGTTAAACAACAAGAGGGATGACAAGTTAGTATATATACATTCGAATATTCGTCTACAATCAAGGTTTTTTGAGACTTACAAAGAAGGGCCACAAAAGAAATGCGATATGAATCATGGAAGTATTTATATAGAAGGGTCTGCATCAAGATTAGAAGACATGCAATAGGAAAATCTTGTTGAAGATTAGAAGACTTGAGATTCGGAAGTTGAGTTGGTGAAGTTTAAGTTTTCAAGTATGTTTATATGTAATAAACAAAGTTCAAGGACTAAGGTTGTAGAAAGTGATGTACCATGAGGACCTTCTGTGTAATTTACTCTAGAATATAAAACAACTTAAACATGTTGAGCTTAAGCTGAATGACTCCATCCAAACACTCAGAAGAGCTGTATCAAAATGCAATAAGCTAATCAGTTTTTTTAAATAAGCTGACGTGGCACACTGTTGTGTTCTCTGAGTGTAGGTTTCTATTTCATCCCTGCAGCATTGAATACCGATGAACAAATCAGATGGATCAAGGAAAGTTTATCAAGTTTCCCTCAGCCACCAAACAGAACTAATCACAATGCTATTTATGGATCCATACATGATTTATTTAATAATGCAAAAGATAAACGCGTGTTAGTTGAAGATGAGATGATACCTGATGATGATGATAATGTTTGTAGTCATAAGTGGGTTTGTTCTGAAGAACTCAGTTCATTGTTAAATGGGAATAATTGTAAATCAATATCAGCATCTGTTTTGTTAAGGAAGTTGAGATGGAGTACTGTCGGTCTGCAATTTGACTGGTCAAAGGTAAAAAAAAAAAAAAAAAAACTTTTCTTGTTCTTGTTAATTAACTAACAAAATTTCCAACCTATTTATTCATGTAGAGGAGTTATAATGTTTCCCTCCCTCACAACAAAATTCCCGATGAACTTTGTAAATTAGCTAATAAAATGGCAGCTTTTGCAATGCCAGCTGGCGAAGAATTCCATCCAGAAGCTGCAATTGTTAATTATTTTGGTTCAGGTATTGTTTCCCCATATTTCTAAATCATTACTAATTGTGAATAGTATTCAGTTTACGGTCTCAAATTGATTATCTAGATTATTGTTTTATAATTTTAGATAATCAAAACTAATTATCTAATGGTTGTCTAGAATTACCTAATTACCCGTTATTTTAACCTAATCGTGAGAGATTTGTCTGTCCTTTATTCACAAAATATATTTTTTTAATATACTAATTCCTTAAATTGTCAAAATTCTCAAACACTATCATATCTGATTAGTTAAACTTAAAACTCTAGTAAAAAAAATGGTGAAAAAAAATAGTGGTAGTAATCTTATAATTTCTTAGGTGATATGTTGGGTGGTCATCTTGATGACATGGAGGCAGATTGGAGCAAACCTATTGTAAGCATGAGGTCAGTCTCTGGTTATATTACATCATCAATTTTGTCCGTTTCATATATATTTGACCTAACGTTGACTTTTTTTTTTGTAATTTAAGTTTGGGATGCAAAGCTATATTTCTTCTTGGAGGAAAATCCAGAAATGATCAACCATTGGCTATGTTCCTCCGTAGTGGCGATATTGTATTAATGTCTGGGGAAGCAAGGGAACGTTTTCATGGTCAGTATCAGAAACTATTAAAACTTGCATAAATTATTAATGCGTCAAATAAAATTGCAAAAAGTTATATTATTTCATTAATAATCCATTCTTTTATATAAAATGATTTGAGACATTTTATTCATTAAAAGTATACAGGTGTGCCTCGAATTTTCACGGATACTGAAAATGCAGACATTGGGGGTTTAGAAAAGCAGCTCTCAGATGAAGATGATATTTGTTACTTGGACTACATTAGAACCTCCAGAATTAACATTAATATCAGACAAGTTTTTTAATTTCATTTTAATTAACTGAAATTGATATAAACTTCTTTACGTAAGATGTCATAGATCTTGTTGAATTTTGGCATGGGGGTTACATGGTTTCAAGGTCCTGTTGTTATTCACTTATTCTCTCAGTCTTGTACTTGATATTCTTTATTTGACTAATTTTTGTGTTGAAATTAGTTAATGATATTTTTGCAAAATTAGGTAATGTTTCATAAGAATTTTTGGTACAATAAGTGTTGGTCAACAATACAATAAGTATTGTTATTACCGCGCGTTGCAGCGGAGTTTTAGATCTAATTTTTTAACTTAAAAAGTAAATTCTTATTTCAATCAATAATATTTCTATGTTAAGATGTAGTTTATTTATGATTCGAATCAATAATAATAAAAATAATAATAATAATAATAACAATACTTATCATGTTAATTCTGATAACATTTCTATATATATATATTTAATATATATATCGTGAATCTTTTAGCAGATAGCAAAAATATTTGGTAAAATAAATACACAAATCGATCATTTTTTACATTAAATGATTTTATAATATCCAAAAGATGATCTGCACACAAACCAACTAAGTCAAACTAAGCATGTGGTTCTTTTCAACTATTGTTTGCTTCCACTTACATAACGCATGTTTGCTTCCACTTACAAAACGCCGTTTCTTTTTAAAATCCCGTTTACTTGTTTTCTAATGAACAGTACTGTTGTATGCGTATTGTATATATAGAGGAATATAGCTCTTTTTTGTTTTGGCATGGGGTAGTATTTGAATGTGTAATTTTCATTTCTTTGTATAAAACTAGCATATGTTAAATTTTTTTTCTTTTCAAGAGAGTATTCTCGTTATAATGGATTATTCTGGGTGGTCTAGTTTTGCTTGTAATGTATGTGGTTAACTGTTGTCGTGATCGTTTATGGATCTTTATCTAGGCATATTAATGTTTGCTCAAGACACTTACCATTAAGTTATCATCAGATGATTTAATACTTTGATATGGATAAATGTTCTTTAGATTCTATTTGTATCATATGTAATTTCACAAAATTTGTAGGAGTACTTTAAGGCATTAATAAGAAAATTACTATATGCATTGTAATTAGTTTTAGAAATGAAATTGTTTATTTAAAGATGGGTACGGAAATGCATGGAGACGGTCACTATGAGCATAGTTCGACCACGCCAAGATAAACGTTATAAACATGAATATCTAAAAAAAACCTAGAAGTACAAAATTTTGTATAAACATATAACATTATTTAAAGTCAAAATAGTTATTCTCAGTTGTCCATTAGTCGATTTTCGTTCTAACCAATCTCACGGTTATCATAATTATTTGACCGACCAACCAACGAACTCAGCCATTCGATCACCGGAAAACAATAACAATCCTCTACAAAACAAGAGGACGAGAAATATTCACAAGCAAAATCACAACACAATCCTCGTAAAAATATACACTAAATTACAAAAAAAAGAAAAAGAAAACCAAAAATAAAAACACCTCCGTTTTCACACGATTTTACGTGTACATATTCACAACCACTTCATTTCTCCAAATTTGTAAAAACCAAATTATCCTGACTACAAAAACAAAAACAAAAACAAAAACAAAAATATTAATTCTCAACTCAATTCTTGAATATTGAACATGGGTCCGATTGTGTTAACCAGTCTTAGCATGCTAGCCGGAGCGGCCCTTTTGAAGTCGGTTATGGACCACAATTCCATGATGGGTCCCGGGTCGGATCAGTTCCCAAAGTGCTCTCGGTGCAACGGCACCGGCAGAGTCACTTGTCTTTGTAACCGGTGGTCGGACGGTGACCGTGGCTGCCGCACGTGTGCAGGTTCAGGCCGGATGGTGTGTAGTAGCTGTGGTGGCACCGGAACAGGTCGTCCTCTTCCGGTTCAGATATCGGTTCGTCCTCCGAACCGGTCGTATTAATAGTGGTAAGTTAATTGGGTAGCGGTGAATGGTAATGTAATTAATTATGTGATATTACTTTCATATTTCAGATATATAAATTAATTATGAAAAATTATATGTGATATTTAATAATTATAATTTGATAATACCTAAAGGTTGTGAATTCAAATATCATTGAAAAATATAATATATATATTATTTATATTAGTTGTAGTTTTTTCTTTTTTAATAAAAATACAATTAATAATAAGTTGTAAGAATAACTTTGATGAAGTTGCATGTTTAACACGTTCTAATTATGTAAATAATTTTAGATTATCCTTTGATAACTAGTTTTTGGTTCAACTATTGATAAGCGGATTATTAAGTAATTAATAAATGAATCATTGTACTTCTTAACCTAACTTTAGTAGGGAATTACAAGTTTACAACTTCAAGTTATGTTTACGTTTGTTTATTGACTTAAAGTGTTATATTTAAGCTTAGCATTTATATATCCACACATTCATGTATAAGGCTTAAAGACATATTTCCTTTTTGTATAAAATAGACACCATCCACACAATGTCTCAACGCACCATCAAGATTTTAACACAAACTTCATACCATAGGAGTGTTGGGATATCTTTTGCTATGTGTTGATACATGTGACACATTATATACGAATTTAAAAGAGCATGACCCATAAATTAGTTTAGTGTATGTAACATTATATTGGTAATATAGTAAATGTTGATTGCTGCATTTGACAATGCATGATTATCAAGTTGATTTTGAGTTTTCGAAAGAAGGACGAAGCATATGGTTGACATTTTATATATTATGGTACTATATTCGTTTCTAGTCGACTAAATTGAATTAAAATCATAAAGAAGGAACAAAGAAGTGGTGGAAACTTGGGAAGAAAAAGGTTAAAAAAAGTTACATGCACAATAACTGACCAGGGGAAATGTAATGACGCTAGGAAAAAGGCCTTGCTCGAGGTCGTTAGAGCGAACCGGGAGATAAGAACAAATCTTGCTTTTCACATGTGGTATTTATTCAAATAGAGAAGCACATAGTAACCTTTCTACCTAAAAAGGTTCCCACAACCAATGGCGGACCCAGAGAAAAAGTTGAGGAGTGTCACTGGTTGTACATTTTTTCTCAGGGGTGTCACATACACTAATAAAATAAAAAATTAAAATTTTTAACACTAATTTATCACTATTTGAACAAAATTCAGGGGTTACACGGGTAATCCGGTGCACCATACTAGGTCCACCACTGCCCACAACTGCATGTTAAGTCAATTGAAGGTCTTAATAACTAGATTGCATAAAGGTATTATTGTGTACATCTCATTTCCCACATATCTTGCATTTGGTGATATCGTGTATCATTGTTGTTGAGCTTCTCAATAACTACACTATATAGAACGTGTGAGAACAACCAAAAGGGTTCACCAATTAAGCACCTTGGTTATAAACGAGTTAATAAAATCCATAAAAATATAACCTTAAAGTGTGTGTTGTTTTTTGATGATGTTTTATGGTATGCACATGCAAAGTGCAAAGTTTATGGCAACACATTGTACAACAACTTAAACGTGTCCCTCCCACTACGCAACACCAATCACTACTACAATTAAGGGCTTTTTGTAACACCCAAATTCATTACAAAAAGGTCAAAATTCGTTACAATAGGTCTATTGTAACACTATTTTATCTATTACATTTGTTGGCATTACAATAGGTCTATTGTAACAATTTTGTAACGGTAGAAGAGCTATTGTAACGCCTTTGTAACACTATTTTTCCTACCCAATGTACCGTTACAATAGGCTTCTCTACTGTTACAATAGATCTATTGTAACGGTTGTGGCAAATGTAACACCAATATACATATTGTAACGCCACTATCTATTGTAACACTATTTGCAAATGTAACACCAATATGCCCATTGTTACGCCACTACCTATTGTAACGCCAATTCCAAATGTAACACTAATATACCTATTGTAACGCATTTGACGAACGTAATACCCATTTCCTAATCCACCTATTTTAACGAATATATATTTGAAATAATATAACAAAAATCTACATAAAAACATTAATATCTAAATAAGATTGATATTAGAATCAAATTTATTACAATAATAAGTTCTAGCATTTAATCAATACAAAATCTTCAAAGCAATTAAATAACAAGTTGTTGAAATGTGTTCGAACTACATTTTGTAGAGTTCCTTTCTTCTTTAAGGTTGCAAAACTGGACCTCAATGATTTGTCTTCTATTTGATCCACTTGGAGCACCTTCTCCCAATAGTTGCAAATGTTCCAAAATATTCTATTGATTTATCTTCATAAGATTTTAATTCTGAAATACCTTGGGTCTTTTATCAGAAGATGTTTCACAGGCTGTAAAACACATATCCAAGTTTTGATTCCCCTTTGAACTGTCTATAGTAGGAGAAACCCTTGAGATTAAGATTGTAACCACTTTCTGCAAAACAATTATTTTTTCTAAATTATTAGCGAATATTAATATAAAGTAGTTATAACTTATAAGTAACAAGTACATGGCTTCCAAACTTACATCTTCCCCATAGATGCTTGGCTCAAAGTTAGTAACAACTTCCCTGCAGTTACATGTAATGGCTCAAAATTTAAGGTGTATTTGTATACCCACCTATTTTGGTTCTTCAATTAACACGGGCTGGAATCTACAGGCCAATGCTTGATCTTTGTCAAAATGCATTCTGTACTCGTCCATAGTTGTAGATGCAATACACTAGAAAAAAAAATCTTGCTTAAAAACAGTATTGTGATTATAATATAAAAAATATATAGTGAAATCACTTTCGTAAATTAGTATGCTTTACTTTAATTAATAACATAAAAGTTCACTGTTTTTGCAATGGGTTGTCCGCAACATCTTCTGAACCTTCTCTGATACCAATATTTGTGCTACAGTTGGAATTCCATTAAGAATTTAAGTGATGGTAAAAAAATATCTTTTTCCATTGTTTAAAAAACTTTTTATAAAAAAGACTAGAAATGTACCCTTCTTCAAGATATAGGAATTCAAGGGTAGCTTTATCAGTCTCTATCTCATATATGATGTCACCAACTTCAATCTGTTAAATAGAGATAAATTAAAACAAAAGAAAAATAATTCAGATTTGTAAATTAATTTATGATCAAATCTCAATTTCAATGAAAATAAATCTATGTGCATTTTCACAGATGCTATGTTAAATAGGACTAACCTTGTCACCTTCCTTTTTCCTCCACATCGCTATATTAGTTCAGGTGCATAATTCGGCCCTTTCGGCTTCTTGCGCAGCCACTTGTTTTGCTTCAATAGCATTAGTAAACTCCCATTGTAAACTTATAATTGAAACTCTCATTGTAGTTCATCTGCAACAGGACGATTAAGGACTCTAAGATGATCAATCAATTAAATTATGTAAGCCTTTTGCACCCATATGATCAATAAAGTAGTTGTATTAACACAAATACACAACCCTAATTACCACAAGTTCCCAACAATAACATAAATATCATATGATAAGATTAATGAAACCAATTAAGCATAATACATACCCGTTTTGGCCCATTACCAATCTGCACCACCCATCCATATTGCTACCTCTATAGCTTTACATGAAAATATTAATTATTATAAATAAAGGTAGTTATTAGTAGCAGTGTAGTACCAACTACCAACCTCCATAGTCGTCTCCTGAAGATATTTGTAAGGAAGAACACCAGATGATGCATATAAATGTTTTGGGTTTGATTGGCTGCCTTACATTTCTATGACCATTTGGATGAATTTTATTTGCTGCAACTGGATCAAAATTCTTGAGACTACTATAATTGTAAGTTTATAACTATGATTTTCTAGCTCATATATACGTTAAATATGTGGTTGTTTATCATAATTATAGAAATTAATCATGTTTACAAAAAATGGTTTTTTGATCAGTAACTCATTTCATTTTTACCCTTTAAAATTTTTAAATTTAAACGTTTAACATAAGTTTCATCCAATCACCTTTCATGTACCAGAAATCGGCTTTCAATGATGTTTAATGATAGAATTTAATTTTGAATCTATAAGTAATAAACAGTTCAAATGATCAATCTTAAACTGCTTATGGGAAAATTTTATTTCTTATAAGCAAATAAATATAAAATATATTTACATTTATTCAAACGCATAAAACAAACACTTAAAAGCGTTTTGCCTATTACAAACACTACTAAAATTAAGAGGTTTTTGTAACACATAAATTCATTACATAAAGCTCAAAATTCGTTACAATAGGTCTATTGTAACGCCATTTTGCCCATTACATTCGCTGCCATTACAATTGTAACGCTTTTTGTAACGGTAGCAGGGCTATTGTAACGCTTTTGTAACACTATTCTGCCCACGCAATTTACTGTTACAATAGGTTTATATGCCGTTACAATAGACCTATTGTAACGCCACTACTTATTGTAACGCCAATATACATACCTATGGTAACGCCACTACCTATTGTAACACCAATATACCTATAGTAACATCACTACCTATTGTAACGCCAATATACCTATTGTAACACCAATATATCTATGGTAACGCTACTACCTATTGTAACGCCTCTATACATATATTATATATAACATCAATAATACAAAAAAGATCTACATAAATACATTAATATCCAAATAAGATTTGATATTAGAATAAAATTCTTTACAATAGTATGTTCTACCATTCAATATATTCAACATATACAAAACAGTCAAATAATAAATTCTTTACAATAATAAGTAAGTTTTACAAACCAAAATGTGTAATGTAGCAATTATAGTAAGAAGACAAGGCAAAAGTGGCCCTAGTGATATCAGATCTATTTTTGTTGCGGATTTTTACAGTCACTTTAAACTCATTGTGGTTTAAGCCACTCTAAAACCTTGCTACCAGTTCATTTACTTAACCACTTTTATCTCATCAATCTTTTTTCTTCCACCTCCCACTTTCACAACATCACCATTGTTTCCATTGCAGTTTTCCCTTTTGTTTTGTTGGAGGTGGTGAATTGATGTTTACGTATTGATGGGATCGCATGTCTTGATAAGTCAACAGGCCTAACTTCAGTAGGTTTGACCTAAGGATACACGATGCAACATTGCAACTCAAAAGAGAAATGGAGGTGATAATATTTACCATTTTAGATGAAATAATCTTTGGAATCCCACAAATAAAAATCTACAAAAACGAAACCATATGCACTTTTTACAATAAGTAATGCAGTAATTTTACAATAAAAATCTCCTAAACGAAACTGCACCTAATTGTACTAACGATGAAAGCAAGGGCGTAATTCTCAAATGTAGTCCTAAAAAGACATCATTACTAATACATTAACGGGCGAACAACTAATGATTTATAACTATCATATCAATTAAAGCAAACAACAACAACCTTTTTATTCATAGTCCAAACAACCATATGAATTAAAGCAAACAATAACAAAATTCATTTAACTGAAAAAGGGATTACCTCAGCTCGATGTCTATTGAAAAGAGTTGAAATCCAGTGCAATGGTTTAATCTGAGTGGCCTCATATTCACTAGACGACTGTCTGTTATATTAAGAGAAAAACATTCAAACAAGAATTTAATCAAACACCTTATCTACATATACATACACATCTACATATTGCAATTTCGATTTCAAACCTCCTTTCTTCTTATTATTATCTCTGCTCTTGATGATCCACAAAGCTACTTCTCCGGCGTCGTTTAACGCCATGAACAACATCTATGTTCCAAAAACTTAAGTATAAAGATTATGGACGGATAAGTAAAGATCACAAAATTAAGTAATATTTTACCACCTAAAATGTCATACAAATTCATATAGAAAAAGTAGAACATATATGTTTAGTTATAGGAGATATCAAATTGCAAGGAAAAACTGAGCAGTACTAATAAGTTTCACTTCTGAAAAATATATTATCAAATATACTAACAGCAACAGTTTAACTGCTGGTCCAGAATACCAGACCAATTTGAAAATCAGCAGCAGCTGCTCAAAATAACATGTGATAAGCAGCCAAAATCATGTGATCAGCAGCAACTACTGGAAATCATAGCTCATAAGTTTCAATTGTGCATGTAAACACAGTGTGAGAACGACTACTTGCATAACTGCATCATCCTTAAGCTGACTGTAGCTTCTAAGAAGCCTTTACCTTAACCAACTTACCTCCGGCAACAAATTTCTTTAAGCTGAGTTGACAACGTCTTCTTAAAATTCGCGTGTAGATTATTATGCTTCTCTTCGATGAACTTAGCAATCGCATACTGACTCGAACCAGTTTTCTCCTTCAACGTAACAATGGCGTCCTTAATCATCTGCACATTCAATCAAACAACGGAATCAGATCAATAAACTGATATACTCAATCATTTAGCTTCAATAACACCTCAATTTCACATAAACAAACGAAATGTAATAGAATACCTCGAAGTAAGGAGGATTTCTAGGTTTCCTCGGAGCAGGAGCTTTCTTCGTTTCCTTCACATCGGTTTCAGCCGGAGGATTTTCCTCCGCCGTTGCAGCAGGTGCCTCCGCCTCCTCAGCGCCCAGTGGCGTCGGGACAATTGGTTCTTCGGTGGCCATTGACTAGAGCTAGGGTTAGGGTTTTGATATTGGATCGAATATTGCAGGTATGAGAGGATGATGAAATTGTTTGGAAAAGTTGGGAGAAAAGAAGCGTCTGATACACAGATTTCAAAATTTTGGGGAAAAATTTGAACGGATAGGATTAATAATACAAGTGATATTATAATAATAATTATAAATTATTATTTAATATTAAAATTTTAAGCCGTTACAATAGATAAAAAAACCCGTTACATTAGATTAGGACTATTAGGAGTGTTACAATAGAACTATGGCCGTTACAATAGAGAATAGATGTTATAATTAGACGTGGCAAATGGGTCGTGTCGTGTCGGGTTCGTGTCGTGTCGAGACTTTAAACGTGTTGAGACCCCTAAACCCAAACCCGACACGTTTAATAAACAGGTTCAAAATGTTAACCCAAACCCGACACGGTTATTTTCGTGTCAACCCAACCCGATTAACCCGTTTAAGCCATGAAAATCCGCATATAACGATTAAACATAATAAAAATTCAACAAAAATATAATACAAATCCAACCAAAAAACGTAATAAAAACCCAACAAAAACTTAATAAAATTGTACCTATGAAATTAGGATAAACAATATTAACAATTTCAAATCTAATAAGATTAAGCCCAAAATATTATAAGAACCCAGGTGTTTCTACTACCACTAATAAGATATAATATTTACATATAATATATTTAAATATATTAAATATTAAATTTATTAAGACATATTCGTACATAAACGGGTTATTCGGGTTACCTTCGAGTTGAAAATGTTGACACTAACCCAATCCGTTTAACTTTCGTGTCGTGTCGTGTAAACCCGTTTACTTAAACGTGTCGAAACCTCTAACCCAAACCCACTAATTTCGTGTCGGGTTCGTGTCGAGTTCTCGTGTCGTGTCTGATTTTGCCAGGTCTAGTTATAATAGAGAAGTAGGTGTTACAATATATAAAGTCTATTGTAACATTGTTTGTTCATTTGTAACACATGGTGGTAATTATGCTAAGCGTTACAATGTTGTTACATTAGACGTACCTATTGTAACACATTTATAGGCTGTTACAATTTTGGTGTTACAATAACCCTTTAATTGTAATAGTGAAATATACCGATAAACTAGGTGTTTAACTGTTTAAGTAGGCAAATGGGCTTATCTTCCATGTATAACCAAACCTATTTACTAAGATTCTTTGGGCTCCATGCGGGCTATCACAGAATCTAATCTGAACAACGAGTTACCTTAAAACAACCAAATTCAGACCTTTCAATTATAAGCAAGAAAGTAAAAAAAACTAGAATATATCAAAGTGCCAATGGCCTAACGGTAAAAGTGTTTCAATCTTGAGGTTGAGAGTTAAAATCTCATAATGAACATAGGTAGATTTATGAGTAGCTTAGGATTGTCATTCTAAAAATAAATAAATTATGGAAGTTAATTCTTACATAGTAACTTTTATTTAGAAAAAGCTATCAAATGATAATTATGTCCTTAGTATGAGGGATAAAATACAAAGTATGTTAAAAGGAAATTAAGGACATAATTGTCCTTTAACATTAAATTACTCTGTATAAATAAAAGGTCAAAATAGATTTTAGTACCCTAAACTTAGTTAACTGGGTGTTCTACAAGTCATCGAGATTATGCGGTACTTCAAAGAAGACGAAAGGTGAGTCCTAGTAAATTATACATTCTTAAATGTCAGAATTTCGTTGTATTTTAATCTAATTCCACTAACCACTGAATACATAAAAAGTTTTTATAGTTATTTTTGTCAAATGTCATATGATAGTGTGCTTATGGATTCCATTTTTAGAGCGTACACATGTATAATTTAATTTTAAAACCCTATTGTTTGACCAAACCGACCTCATTGCCTGCGTAAAAATCCTAACAAATTCAATTAACTTCTACCAATTTCTCATTCTTTTGGACCTATTGTTTGAAGAAATTTTATTCATTTCCGGTTTATACCTATGGTTCGAGGGAATTGAGATTTTTGGTGGATTTTTTTAGAGTGATGGAGTTTTGCTCCCCACAAATTCATAATGGAAGAAAGACACGTGAGAAACATGTGACCGAGTTAAGTGAGTCAGGGTATTAAAATTACCATTTTGCCAAGTTCGGGAGTGTGGTGGCTCAAGCCAAAGCGCCAAATCAGCGTCATCTAAGCGACACATCATTATTTCACATTTTACATTCAAAACCCCAAATACCCCCTCTACAATAACTAACCAATAATAATCTTTTGTGACCCAGCAAAATACCCCTTGTGAATGTCCATGTCAGACTCGAACCATTAACTAACTAATTTGCTGTTAAAAAAAAAAAGAATAATCCCAGTTTTTTTTTGTTTTTTTGAACGGCAAGCTTTTATTAAAACAAAAAACAGACTAGTAAGATGCTAGAAAACAACAACAGAGACAATCAAAAACACGACATTGGGTTTGAGCACCAATCGGCCCATCTATTGACTAAATGACAAGAGGGAGCCCTATATTTAATCCAAAAAATGAAATCGCCTGAAGGTATCCAACCTTGGTGCATTTAAGGAATTCATCATGAGATTTAAACACCTTACCATTTCGATATCTTCAGGTATCCAAAAATAAATGTAAAGGACACTAAGCAGCCCCTTCTTCTCCGCTGCCTTCATATTTGCACCATCCACCCAATCAAATATGTTTTGAACTGACCGGAAACCCGAGCAATCAATGCTCCACCAAGAACAAAGGTCATGAAACAAAGGCTTGGAAAACAGACACACCAAAAATAGATGATCTTGATCGTCGTCAACACAGTCGCATAGCGGGCAAAGTTGCGAGAGACATGTTATATCCTTTTTAAGTAAATTCGGTTTAATAGGGAGCCTGTTGTGGACGATACGCCAAGCCAGAATATTAATTTTTGCGGGAACCCAATTAACCAATCGTGTTGGTCTACTAGCATTAGACCGCAAAAAAAGATCATCAAAAGCCACTCGATGGGAAGAAATAGTGAACCCATTGTTGTCTAGAGCCCAAAGAGATGTTCGAATTCCCATTGACCCGGAACCAATTGTTAATTGGCAAGTTAACCTTATCAAAATCTCGCTGAATTTTGGGAGTGTTTCGCCAACTACCTGTGGATTTACCTCCTTTGATCGGGTTAGACAAACCGCCGTCATCACCATGGAGAGAGGTTTAGCGCTTTCAAACCCCCGATACCTAATCCCCTTTTTCTTTTTCTGCAATGGCGGTTTGCCATCTAATCCAAAAGATTTTTATGTTCACTCACGTAGAACCCCAAAAGAAATTTAGCATAATACTTTCCAGTTTGTCAATAACTTTTTTAGGAGCTTTAATGGAAAAAAATACAGACCAAGACTACCGAGAACTGTTTTAACGAGTAACAATCTGCCTCCAAAAGAAAGGGTTTTGGATCAACGTTGAATTTGCTTATAACGGGCGCCCATAACTCAGATATGTTTAGAGAAGCTCCGATTGGAAGCCCTAGGTAGTTGAAGGGGAATTGGCTGACCCGACAATGAATGCGGGCAGCCAGATGCTGAATGGCAGCTTCTTCCACCGCGACTCCCAAAATACTCCTTTTTTCCAAGGTTAATTTTCAGCCCTAATGTAACTTGAGAACATCTCAAAATTCTGATTAAGTTAAGAACATTGAAGGTAGCCAATCACCTGCAAAAATAATCGGGCAAGTTAACAATAATCGGGCATGAACTAGGCAATTTAACTCCGTGGAGGTAGAACAATCCCAACTTTTGATTATATTATTTTTTATTCACAATTATAAGGTTGGAAATGAAAAGGCTATGGAACCAATGGGTTGCCTAGATCTTGTCTCGACCTTTTTTTTATAGCCAACACAATAATTAACCTAACTACATACAATTATCACTTTTATTCTATCAATTTAGCCATACGTCTATGCATACATGACAAGATCTAGTAAATCTAATCTCATATCATACACTTTTCTTATTCTTCATGTTGTTTTTAAAAGGCTAAATTATATTAAAAAGAAGCAGTCTAGCAAGAGGCTAGAAAATTAAAAAGTATTTGGCTTATTGCTATGGTGTTCACCTCATAACTTTAAGGTTGGGGTTCAAATCCCATCATGGACATATATAGAAAATAGGTATATATTAGGATTTGCCGTTCAAAATTAAAGGAAGAGGCTAGAAAGCAACAATATATAATAAGAAGTTTCCATTAGTTAGTAATTGTTATCAGTCAGCAATTCTGCATTACACGTGAACGTATAAAACTAATTAGTCTAGATTAATTGATCACCAATGGTAGCCTTGGGGTTTTCCTTTAAGAAGTCTTGAGTTCAAGTTTTGTTGGAAGTAAAACTTGGAGATTAAAAGGTGGTGGGATTTATTCCCCATATGCGGAGGGTTCGAGGAAAGGCATACTGCTTCTTGTGGATGTTATTGTTTAGACTCGAATCACTAACTTACTAACTTGCCGTTCAAAAAAAAAAAAAAACATGAATATATAATACTTCCTCCGTTTCAAAATAAGTGATACACTTTTTATTTTTGGGTGTTTCAAAATAAGTAATACACTTGAAACTTTCCTTATTTGGTAAAATATAGTGGGATCCATACCCACTAACTATCTCCTTTAATAAAGTGAAATAACTCATTTACCATTACTTTTATTTTTAAATATCATTAAACTCACTTTAATCATAATATGTGGGACCTATCACCCATTAACTATCAAATTTAATCTAATTTAACATCATTATAATCTTTTGACTCAAAGAACGTGAAAGCTAATTTGTATCATTTATTTTGAAACGGATGAAGTATTGGTTTTAGAATTGCCATCTCTTTTTTCATCAAGACAAATTAAAAGTTATTTACATTTATCCTCACAATTATTTTACCATCTTTAAATTACATAAACCCTAAGCCCATAATTAATTTATTAATGCGTCTTGTATCGACCTCTTTATCACCTACGTACGGCTGACACTATCTCACATCAATCTCGCAAGTAACAGTGCAATGAATTAACATGTATATGACTCATATGAAGGCTCGTGTTTGTATTGAACAAGTAATTTTTTAGCCGCGCATTACTGCGGATTTTTATCGGTTTATCATTTAGATAGTGTTTGATTTATATCACTTGTTTCAATTTTCAATCAAAGAATATTTAATAAAAGATAATTTATTTTTGCACCACAGTTTTAGTGCCTATATCACATAGTATAAATTTTATATCTAACTGCACAACCACCTAAAGCAATAACTGTGATATATCCACTAAAAATTATGATGTATATATCAACACCTATTATAAAGTACTCATATTAATTTTCATATATTATATAAAACGGGAGTTTCTAAGCAAAATTGTAATAAGGGAATTTCTAAGCAAAATTGCGAATGACACTTACTGGAAAATGTGGCCCACAACCCCACTGGCCCACCATCAAATAATAAAGAATATTTCAGTAGATTACAATGAGTGACACCCAAACTGATTTTACAATGAGTGACACCCAAACTGATTTTACTCATATTAACATAAAAGTTTGAGGGCAGACTGAAAATTCATTATGAACAGTAACTTAATAATATAAAATATATCATGATTGTATAATACAAGAAATATACTCGCGTGTAGAAGCGGATTTTTAGATCCTACATTTTTACGCAAATTAAAATTTCTATCAAATAGAGTTTATTCTTTTTTTATTTTTTTACTCAGATATAGAATAACAGCAGCAATAGTGAGTTATAATGCACATTGTAATAATTAAAATAATAATTAGGTTTTTTTAATGTATGTTATATAGGTACACGATAAAATGATTTATTTTTAAATTTTTAAATTAAATTAAATTATAATATATAAATCTAATACATCATCGATAAAAAGTAAGTATGGATTTTTTAAAGTTATATTTTTTGACGTTTTGGATCCAAAATAGAAGTTTTATGTTTATTGTGAACATAATTTAAAAGAATCTCCGTTAGCATTTACTAAAATAAATTCTACTTTGTTTGTGCAAAAATTAAATTAATGTAACATTTGTTATTTTTTGTCATTATTAATTGGTTAAGGGTTTAGAATGAAATATCAATAAAAGTTTACCCGCGTTTGTTTTTGGGGCCTTTTTGGACAATTCTACAAACTCTTTTAACTATTCCATAACGGCGTTTCCTTGTATCATCTTTTTCAAAATGGGTTTTCAAATGTAAATTCTTATTTCAACGATTTTGATTATTATATTAAGATGTAGTTTATTTGTAATTCGAATTAAAATAAAAGCTAATTAATCAAATAAAATATTTTTGTGTAAAACTAATTGTGTTCAATTATATGAAGTAAGTATATAGTATCATAAATTTAAAAAGAAAATGTAGTTGATAAAAATTTAAATATTTATATAATAAATAATAGTCGTAAAAAGTTTAAAAGTATATATTCTATAAATAAATATCTATTTTGTTCTTTCAAAACTATACGTGACAACCCTTGCAATCGAGTATTTGACCTGACATTTTTTGTTACCCATTTTATCTTAGTACAATAATCTCATTAATAAAAGCATTCATAACCATTACATTTTGTGTTGACTGACACACGCATTTAGCAAGTTAATGACTCAACGTAAACTCTAACCGAACATGAAGATATAATTATTATAATTGGCAATGATACACTAACTCAGCCGAATAAATCAATACGAAAGTAATGCACAAAATACCATACGTGATTTAACAAACAAATAATAAATTAAAAATCCATCTTATCTCCTCTCTAGTCTACACGTGCAACAATTCCACAACTACATATCCGATTTCCTTTGGATTTTCTAGTAATTTTCGTGATTTTATCAAACACCCACGATAGCCATTATCACAATTCTCTTACTTCCTCCGATTCAAATTAAGTGATACATTTTCCTTTTTGGAGTGTATCAAAATAAGTGATATACTTTGAAAAATTACCTTATTTGGCAAAAAATAGTGGGACTCACACCCACTAACTATCTACTTTAACAAAGTGAAAAGACCTCTTTACCCTTACTTTTACTTTTAAACATCATTAACTCCACTTTATTCAAAAAGTGTGGGACCCATTTCTCACTAACCATAAAATTAATCTAATTTAACCATCATTATAAACTTTTGCCTCAAAATCCGTGAAATCCAAAGTGTATCACTTATTTTGAATCGGAGGAAGTATTAAACTCAAATTAACTTCTCATTCTTCACCATCAACCATACGTAAATTTACATAAAAAACCTCTCTATCTCTCGAACTACCGAACCATCGCAACATCTTCATCTCTATCACTCGTTTCTCACTATCTACGGAGATAATCAGAGGACTATTACCATTGCTCTATCATTTACACCCACTTGCGATCAGAAGAGATTTCCGGCGACACTGAATATTTTTGCGAAGGTATTCTCGAACCTTTTCCTTTTTAATACTACATGTTTGTGTTTCGTAATATATATTGTTTCTCAACCGGCATACTTCCTGTTCAGTTTTACTCTCCACCTTCGGTAGCACCAGAAACGTTTTTCCGGCGATCACCTTGGTTCTCCGGCGATAGCTCGACGTTCTGACAATCTCCGGCACTCGGTCTCTCTTCGTCTCGCTCCGTATGATATCTTGATTGTTTAGTTATTATTATAAATAAAGTTTTTCTAAATTATTTAATTAATAATTTAATAATTTATACTTATTTAAGTTTAAATTATTATTTATGGTACAACTAACAGGTTACTTTCAATCAAAGTGAAATTTATTTATCACAACTTATGTATTATAAACAAACATATATTTTAGATATGCGCGCGAACACTTTATAATGTCACCAACGTATCGCTCGGGTCAAATTTTCTTTTAGGAAATCGTTTTGCATCATTTAGCATAGACGAGTCATAGAGACCGTCACTTATACATTTACTTCTATGCATTAGGTCACTAGAAGTCATTTGGTTGGATCGTGCATTTTGTGAAATTTCATTTTGGAAGAGTTGCATCAGGTGAGTTCACACCCCCACTTTTTACCGCATTTTATTTACCGTTTTATAACTTTGGGGTGAAAAACATAACTATTTTTATAAATCTATTTGTGACTATAAGTTCACAACCTCTCTTTTACTACTATACGTTTTAACTATTTCACTGTTGGAGTGAAAAACATATCAACTATTTTATAAATGTTTACAATATATTATAAACATTTACTATATTGTGATGAAAACTATTTTTGGGAACTAGACAACGAATCCTTATGCTTGGACTAAGTTTAGAGGTACATGGAAGTGCGTATATGTTACCTACATAATCATTTACTAGTTGCGACTAGGCCGATTAATTCTATTTACAAGCTACCAATATATACACGTTTACATCCGATATAGATAGGAACTATATCTAGCACAATAATAACTAACTAATATAAATATCTACTATATTTAATTTACAATGTCTAACACTCCCCCGCAGTCGAAACGGGAGGAGACCGGATGTTGAGACTGTCTCTAAAATCTTCAAATAGAATCAATGGAAGTCCATTTGTAAATATATCAGCAATTTGGTGTCTCGAAGGAACATGCATGACACGAACTTCACCACGTGCGACCTTTTCTCGAACAAAATGAATGTCCATTTCAATATGTTTAGTACGTCGGTGTTGCACGAGATTGCCCGATAGATATATAGCACTCACATTATCACAATAGACGAGAGTAGCCTTGGCGATGGGGCAATGAAGTTCAACGAGTAGATTCCGAAGCCAACATGACTCAGAAACTACATTAGCAACCCCTCTATATTCAGATTCTGCGCTTGATCGGGAGAGAGTGGGTTGCCTTTTGGATGACCAAGAGAGAAGATTATCACCCATGAATACACAATAACCCGAGGTTGAGCGGCGAGTATCGGGGCAGCCTGCCCAATCAGCATCCGTAAACGAGATCAAAGTGTTAATGGATGATGGATATAAATGAAGGCCATGATGAATTGTGCCTTTAATATATCTTATGATACGTTTAACTGCCTGCATGCGTGTCTCCATAGGATTGTGCATAAAGAGGCAAATTTGTTGCACTGCATAAATAATATCGGGGCGGGTAAATGTCAAATATTGAAGAGCACCCGCAAGACTCCGATAAAATGACGGGTCTGAACAAGAAATGTCGTAATGAGCACTCAGTTTAGGTTTCGTGTCAACCGGAGTAGGTGACGGCTTGCATGCCGACATACCAGCTCGCTCAATTATTTCTTCAGCATATTTGCGTTGTGATAAAAACAGTCCACCTTTATGGCGAGCAACCGAAATACCCAAGAAATAATGTAATGGACCAAGATCCTTCATGGCAAATTCCGATCCAAGCATAGTTATGATCGATGTACGTAACGCATCGGAAGAAGCTGTAAGAATTATATCATCTACATAGAGTAGAAGATATGCCATGTCAGTACCTCGTTTAAAAATAAATAACGAGTGATCGGTTTCGCTGTTTGTGAACCCAATCTGAGAAACGTAATCGGCAAATCTACGATACCATGCCCTCGGGGCTTGTTTGAGTCCATATAAGGACTTCTTCAATAAGCAAACGTGATCGGGTAAATGAGGATCTCGGTAACCAATAGGTTGATGCATGTACACGGTCTCCTTAAGTTCCTCATGCAAGAATGCATTTTTAACATCTAGTTGGTGTAAGTTCCAACCTTTTGATAATGACAAACTTAGAACCGTGCGAATCGTGGCGGGTTTAACCACCGGGCTAAAAGTCTCCCCGCAATCAATACCCACTTGTTGAGTTTTGCCATCTCCAACAAGGCGAGCCTTATATCGTTCAAAAGATCCATCTGCATTAGTCTTATGTGCAAAAATCCACATTAACCGAATAATATTAGTATTAGATGGACTGGAACCAACTCCCACGTCTTATTTTTAATAAGAGCATTATATTCATCATCCATAGCCATTTTCCAATTCGGGTCACGAAGGGCAGTCACGGGGTTTTTAGGAATCGGAGATCTAGTAACTGTGGAATTTAGAGATTCAACTTTCTTATTTCTATAAATCCCATGTTGACTACGTGTGACTGGAAGGGAGCCCTGAGGAGGATGAGGAAGAGATGTGCGAACAGGTTGGTGTGGCGGGTGGACACCCACGGATGGCCCAGATCGAGTGAGAGAGGGCGGCCCATCTTGGTTTGGCAATGGAGGCCCAAAAACGGATGCATCACCTTGCACAGGCCCTGAGGAAGTAGTGGCATGTGGTGTGGGCTCCGGTACTGCTGGAGCAGACTGCAGTGGCCCAGACGTAGTGGGCTCAGTGGGCTGAGATGCAGATTGATGCATACTGGGCAAGTCCAAAGGTGACAAAGGTGTGAGGAAGTCATAGGATTGTATATGCGGTGTATGTAGAGATGAAAAAGGAAATTTTAATTCATCAAAAAGGACATGTCTACATACCGTGATTTTCCTAGTTGACAAATCATAGCACTTGTAACCCTATGATTTTGAGGATACCCCAAAAACACGCATGGTGCCGAACGGGGTTGGAGTTTGTCTATGGTGGTGGACGTGTAAAGTGGAAAACACAAACATCCAAATACTCTTAAATGAGAGTAGGACGGGTGTTTTTGGTAAATAACCAGAAGTGGAGACCGATAGGCAAGTGTCTTTGGGTAAGACATTATGAATTGCCATATGAAGAGCATGATGCCAAAACGTGGAAGGGATGGATGCATGAACAAGAAGAGTTCTTACCATATTATTTATGGTACGAATCTTGCGTTCCGATTTACCATTCTGAGATGAGGAATATGGGCAAGAAAACCGAAGTGAAATGCCGTATTGACGACACACATCCCAAAACGGTTTGTTATCAAATTCCCGACCATTATCACATTGGATAGTTTTAATATCCCGCTCAAATTGCGTACGGACATATGCTCGAAATTGAGTTAATGTTGCACACACCTGTGATTTTTTCGATAGAGGAAATGTCCACAAAAAATTAGAATAATCATCCAACCCAACAAGGTAATATCGATGACCAACGGAACTCAAAACACGAGATGTCCAAATATCACAATACAAAATATCAAAAGGCATCAAAGTAGTAGAATTTGAAGCAACAAACGGTAACTTAATGTGTTTTCCAAGGGGACACGAGTGACACCGAGGTAAATCACTCACTTTATTACATTGAATAAATTTATTTTGCCTAAGACTATTTAAAATAGGAGCACCAGGATGACCTAACCGGTCATGCCACAAAGAAGGTGTGATAGCAGCAAAGGTTTGGTGTTGGATGGCGGAAGTGAAAGGATATAAGGATCCTTGACTCTCACATCTCATGATGCGGCTCCCCGTCTGAAATTCCTTCACAGAAAAACCAAATGGATCGAATTCAATAGATACATAATTATCACTGGTGAATTTCCAAACCGAAATAAGATTTTTAATCAGTTTAGGAGCATGAAGGACATTTTTAAGAGTTAATGGATGACTAGGGGATGGTAATTTTGTATGACCATAGCCCTGAATTGGAATTGAATGGCCATTTCCAATGATGATTCCATCTTTTTTGCTCATATTAAAATAAGACGAGAGTTTACCTTGCGAGGAGATCATATGAGAAGTAGCCCCAGTATCCATATACCAGTTGTGATCGGGTGGAGTGAGTCCCAGAGTGTGCATAGCAGCTTCAATATCTGTCTGAGATGGAGGCTCAGAGGCTGCATACGCCTGCGGACGAGGCCTAAGGACACTCGGAGTGGGCTGTGGTGGACGAGGTGTGTACGGTTACCGAGCCCAGCCCGTTGTAGGATACAGACAGGGGGTAAAGCCCACTGACCATATGGCCAGCCCCCCAAGCAGGTTGTTGACCGCTAAACATCCACGGTGGAGTTTGCCCAAACTGTTGTGATTGACCGGAGTATTTTCCATTGCCTCCTCCGTTTTTACCACCGCGACCGCCGCCATTTTTTCCACCAGAGTTACGAATCCACTAAGTGTGGTATGCTGCGGAAAAGCAATACCACTGATCAATTACAAGATATGAACGTGAAAGTGTGAATTGGTAAGTATTCCAAAGCCAAGCGATCTCTATTTATATTGCTCATAGAGATCTTACATTTATGGCATGGAATACTACAAGGACTAAGAAAGGAAAGAGAGCTAAATCAAAGGGATTTGATTTAGTCGAGTAAACTACTCAGTCCTTGTGCTCAGTATCACTATCTGATACTGAGCTCTGATACTGAGTGCCAATACTGATCACTCAGTATCAGACCTAAACATAGCTATTTTAATCTACATTTTATTCTAAGCTAGTCTAGGTTGTTTTGTTATCTTAAGATCCTAAGGGGTAAGGCTTTTTGCCTTAACAATCTCCCCCTATCTAATGATAACAAAACAGTTACAAAGAGATTAAAAAAATAATAATACAGCAGCATGGGTAGCAAGATCTTCTTCTTCATCTGCTGTTGATGGCTTCATTCTTATAGAAGACTTCTTGTTTGATGTGGACAAACTCTTCTCTTCTCATGAGTTCATCCCTTCTACTGTTAAGGACTGCAACAATCTTCTTTCTGAACCAAGAGTCTTCTTTCTTGTTTATCATCCACTTCAGTCCAACAAGATGACTGATTTGGGCTCTTGTCAGATCTTCTTCAGATATGAAGCACACCCTATCCTCTGAATCAGTATACATATATCCAGATGTTGGATATATAACACTCGTTTGATCACGAAAAACAAGGTTAGGAGGAAGAGGGTACTTATGAAGATATTTGTATGTATGAAGGCATTCTGGTATATTGTTGAAGTATGATTCAGTAATCACACATAGTGTTCTATACTCTATCTCATGGAGTAAACCCTTCTCATAACATACTGAAGATACTGCACAGATTTCATCCAAGACTATCTGATCATAAGTTGATTTCTTTGGAAGCTCTTTGATCAGTCTTGTAATCCTTACCCAGTCTTGAAGACCAATTCTTTGAATATCATGAAGAAAAATCTTCATGGGAGGACTGATTAAACCAGTACAAGTGATAACAATTTTTCCTTCTTTGAGATTCACTTTTACTTTATTAACATCCAGATTCAACCAGTGTATCCCCCTTACATTTGGAGATGTTTTGGTCTTCAGAAATTCCTTCCTATTCTCCTTATACTGAGTCCGAGCAGCAACCATATTCCAATAATGTTGAATATTTTCTGGACCCTTTCTAGAGATTCTGTGAGAAGGACCAGGAATATCACTCTCTGGGTCAGACTCTGGTTCTTCTTTGACTCCCATCTCTTGCTCATATAAAAATCTTTCTTGTTCTGCACAGAGTTGTTGAGGAGTCAGTCTTGGAGCCTGCTCAGTATCACTATCCATTGTATGGGCAGGTCTTCTTCGTCTTGTTACTAATGGAGCAGGTTCCTCACTTGATTCAGAAGAAGTAAGAATTGCATTGATAGGTTTTCTTGATAAGAACCTTCTTCTTCTAATCACCAGATTTTCTGGCTCTTCATCATCAGATGATGAAGAGCTTTCTTGTGCTGCCATAGTTAGTGCATAATGGAAAGGATTGTTACTTAGCACTAAACCTGGTTCTTCATCTTCATCATCATCAATAGGCCAGATGAATGACCTATAAACCACAATTTGCAAGTTATTTTCTTCAAGAGTAGGTGGCTCAGTATTAACTTGCTGTGGTTGGTCAGTGTGAGTCTCCCCCTGAGCAGATGGCTCAAGTGTGTCTTCAAATTGTAATACTGACCTATTTCTTTGTCTTCTCCTCTCATACTGAAACTAAAGTGGCTCAGTATGAGGGCTTTGCTGATGTTGTTGTTGTTGCTGTTCTTGTGGTGGAGGTTGATCTTCGTTTAATTTTCTTCTTTTCTCCCCCTGAGCAGATGGCTCAGGTTGATCAACCTCAAAATCATCTCTTTGTCTCTTCTCCTCCTTATTGTTATCATTGGATGCGGAGGGAAGAAGTTCAGTATCACCACCCATGTCCCCGTGTTGTTCTTCAATGGTAGGTGAGGGAATGGGTTCAGTCGCAGCATCAGTAGCACCCTCAATATTTGCATTTGAAGGTGATTTCATTGGCTCAGAAGCATCATCTCCTTCTCTTTCTGCATTGTGTCCACTGTGTGGAGATGGTGGAGGTGATGGAGGTTGATGTGGTTGTTGAAGTAGTGAGACTGACTGTTTGAGAGAGTCAATGTCACTACACATAGTGTCCATTCTGGTCAAAATGGTAGTCTGAGTATGTTTTATGGCCAGAATGTGCTGCATGATTGCTTGCAGAGTCACATGTTCTTCTGCAGCCTGTGGTGCTTGAATACCCTGCACAGATGGTGCTAAAGAAACATAAAAAGAAACTGGTTAGATTGAAAGGTTTATCAAATAGAGTTGTGTTGTTGTTTAACTCTATAATCATATAAACAGAGTTGTGCATAGTATGTGTAAGAAAAGAAATTTAGTAAAGATGAATGTGAAAAATTGAGTAGCTCAGTATAGGAAAGGTCACTTTTACTAAAAGGTTTTGGTTTGGGTGATTGAAGCCTGGGATGTGCTTCTTGTTATGTTCAATGTTTATCACTCAGTATCAGAGTGATAACAGAAATGCGGCTGAACCCCATGGAAAATTTTGGCTATTGTGGTTTAAGGGTTTGTGATCATTTCTTGAATTATGTGACCCAACTCAAAAATAAATGAGACATTATTCAAGCAGCACCAGTGGGTGTCAGTATGACATCAACCACCATTGTCTCTTTAAATGGTGAGACAACTGTAGACTGGCAATGATCATTTAGGTGCTCAGTATATGAATTTTGCATAGCAGCAGTGGGCTAACTATGTTGGCCATAAGTGGATATACTTGAAAGTTCGTTTGAGACTTTGGTCAGTATTGAGTTGGTACTGGCCAATACTTAGTCTCTATTTTGGAATGAAATATATGTATATAAGTTTTAAGGTTTTCTAGAAATTCATACCTGAGACTTTGTCGGATTCTCTTCTTACATCATGAGAGGTCGGTGCTGGATCATCTGTATGTTGATTTGAAGCACCAACACCTTCAGGAACCTCTCCTCTTCTATCATCTGCACCTTCCAATGTTTGTTGCTCATACTGAATTTCGACATCAAGAGGAACATGAGGTTCCTCAATATGTTGAGCAGTTGGTTCTGGTTCAGTTCCTGGAAGGTCAGCGGTGGCTGCAGCTTGACTGTGATGTTGAATAGATGCAGTTAAAGATGGAATCGGAGTATGCTGCATCTCTTCTGATGATAATGCACCAAGAATTACCGGGGATATGTTTCTTCTTCTTCGTCGTAGGACTAGTGGTGTGTCTTCTGAAGATTCAGTATCCGAAGCTGTTTCAATATGAGGAGCATTAGGATCCTGTGCAGGAGGAGAAATGTGTGGTGGTTCTTGTACTGGTTCTTGTTGAGCATCCATCATCTCAATATCTTGATCATTATTTCCACCATCACCACTGTCATCATCATTATCATCATCATCATCTTCATTTTCTGACTCAGTATCATCATCATTGATATGCTCTTGAACAATGGCCCACATAGCATGACTCAGTACAGGCTCCCCTTCCCTTGGCCTGTAAAAGAAAATCTTCTCACTAAGAGGAGGAAGATCAACTCTTGGACTATGAAACTCATCATAGATGTGAGTGGGCATAGAATCCTGGAAGATGAGTGATAAGAATCTGCAGAAAGGAACATTACATTCCCTTGTGTTAGCCGTAACTAAAGCAGCTAATTCATTGAAAACGAGCCGTGCATAATCAATGTCTCTTCCATAATACATAGCATGTACTATTTGCATCCCAAATTCATTTATTTGGTCCAAAGCACCCGTCTTGTGAGTCATACAACGAATAATTGTAGTAATAAGAAGACCCCACATAGGACCAAATTCGTTTCTCTTGATTGTGCCCTTTGTTCCCGTTCGACCTAATAATGGTAGTACTGAGCGTGCCTCTGTTCTGTCAACAAATGAGTCATACTGAGCTTGAGCTGGAAGCCTCAGTGTTTCTCGAATGATAGCCGTAGACACAAATACCCTTCGTTGATTCCTAATTATCCAACCAGTGATCATATCTGGGGAATCAAGTTGGGCAGTATACCAAAATTCACAAAGCATTTCTGGGTAAATTGCTCGAGGGGAACGAGTCAGCGCACGAGCAATCGGGCAATGCTTCATATAAGTGACGATGTTTGTGAATTCTTGGCATTCCCAAGCTTGAGGAATATTGAAATTGGCTGTAATGTTGTTCCTCGCAAACCTGGGCACTTCATCATTGTGGAATGTAATTTCCGATTCAACCTCTGGTACGACGAAGGTGTAATTCGCCATCTGTGATTTAGATTTAAAAATTCTAGCAAAGGAGAGTATGAAATAGTTAATCGCAGAGAGAAATTAAGATCGAAAGTAAGAAATAACTGTTAAAAAGTTTGAAAAAAAAATAAACGGTTATTTATTGTAGATTGACGATAATTAAGGTATTGGGAAGTTAAACCGGCTGATTTGACAGTCTTATCCTGATCCAACGGTAACTTTCCTAGTAGGTAAGGTTACCGTTGGGGAGTATGAGGATTAAACTCGGTTTGAACGCCGCCAGAACCCCAATACTGAGAAAAAAAAATAAAAAAAAAATTAAAGAATATATAGAAAACATTTTAAATTTTAAAAAAAATTAAAAAAATTTAAATTTTGATGATAACAGACTAGTGATACTGAGTGGTCAGTATCAACAGGAGTGATACTGAGCGCCCAGTTTTAGAAAATTTAAGAAAGATTAAGGATTCAGCATACCTAATTGTCCTAGTAAATACATAAACCTTTCCTCAGAAAGGGGTTTAGTAAACACGTCGGCCAATTGGTCATCTGTAGGAACATAATCTACCTCAACCTTACACTTTTCCACATTATCTCGAATAAAGTGGTGTCTGATATCAATGTGCTTTGTCCTTGAATGATGGACTGGGTTTTCAGTGATAGCAATAGCACTCTTGTTATCACAATGAATTGGTGTCTTCTGGAAATTGAACCCATAGTCCATTAGTTGATACTATATCCACAAAAGTTGAGCACAACAACTTCCTGTAGCAACATATTCCGCTTCTGCAGTAGAAGTTGCTACTGAGTTTTGTTTCTTGGATGACCAACCAACTAGTCTACCACCGAGGAATTGACATCCTCCACTTGTACTCTTCCTCTCCAACCTACAACCTGCAAAATCTGCATCTGTATACCCTTCAAGGTCAAAGTTTGAGTCTTTGGGATACCAAAGACCCATGTTAGGAGTACCTG
Source organism: Calendula officinalis (assembly GCA_963853835.1). Lineage (NCBI taxonomy): Eukaryota > Viridiplantae > Streptophyta > Magnoliopsida > Asterales > Asteraceae > Calendula > Calendula officinalis. Next base: position 53,187,767 of record OY970822.1, read on the forward strand.
AAAGATATCTAAAAATGCGCTTAACAGCTTTCATATGTGATTCTTTAGGATCAGCCTGATACCGAGCACACAGACAAGTTGCAAACATGATATCAGGCCTGCTAGCTGTTAAGTTAAGTAAAGAACCAATCATACCTCGGTATGTGGATTGACATACTGGTTTTCCAGTTTCATCTTTACTGATTTTATCCTGAGTACCCATAGGAGTGTGCATGGAAGATAAATTTTCAAATTTATATTTCTTAAGCATGTCATGCACATACTTACTTTGATTTATGAAAGTGACATCAGGCTTTTGTTCAACTTGTAAACCAAGAAAGTAAGTAAGTTCTCCCATCATACTCATCTGATACTGAGATGACATTATCTTAGCAAACCAGTCACACATTGACATTATCATCTACATATATCTGAATGAGTAAAATGTCAGAACCTTTCCTTTTTGAAAATAATGTTTTGTCAATTTTACCTCTTATAAATTTATTTTCAATTAAGTACTCAGACAGGGTATCATACCAGGCTCTTGGAGCTTGTTTGAGCCCATATAGAGCTTTATCAAGTTTAAAAACATAATTAGGAAATTTAGGATCAACAAAACCTGGTGGTTGTTTAACATAAACTTCCTCCTGTAGTTTTCCATTAAGAAAAGCACTCTTGACATCCATCTGATACACTTTGAAGTTCTTGAAAGCTGCATATGCAAGATACAGTCTAATAGCTTCAATTCTTGCAACTGGTGCAAACGTTTCATCATAGTCAATGCCTTCTTCTTACCTTTGACCCTGAGCAACCAATCTTGCTTTGTTTCTGATGACAACACCATCCTTGTCCATCTTGTTTCTGAATACCCACTTAGTACCAATAATAGTTTTACCAGCAGGGGGTGGTACTAAGTTCCAAACTTTGTTCCTCTCAAACTCTGTGAGCTCTTCTTGCATAGCTTCTACCCAGTCTTCATCTAATAAAGCTTCATCAGCTTTCTTTGGTTCCATGGTAGATAGAAAGCTTGAGAAGAAACAAAAGTATGCTGTTGCTTGGGGTTGAAACTCTAACTTTCTTTTTGTTTGGACACCTTCTTCAATAGGACCAATAATATTGGAGTGTGGATGGTCTCTGTGTTCCCTTAAGTTGTTTCCTAAGAGAGCATTTGAAGTAGGATCAACAATATCTTGTTGAATTGGAGTGTTGTCTGTCTGATACTAAGTTGAATGCTGATCAGTATCAGACAGCGCATGTTGCTGTTCATCTTCAGTTTGCAGATTTAATGAAGATTCTTGGGAAGTGTTTGATGTTTCACCTTCTTCATAGATAGAGTGGTTCAGATCATTAGTTGGGAACTCAGTATGAAGGTTCTCTGTTGTGGGAACCTCAGTATTAGTCACATTTGAGTGATACTGAGTTTGAACTTGATCAGTTTCATGCATATTATGGGAATAAAGTATGGAGGAAACTTGGGCTGTTCAGCAGTGGAATTTTCTGGATTGCATAGAATATCTATGCCACTTATGTCTTCACTTGCTGAGGTAGAATGCTCATTCTGATCTTCATCAAATGTAACATGTATTGATTCTACAATCACCTTGGTTGAGATGATATACACTCTGAAGGCTTTAGAGTGTGGAGAGTAGCCCATGAACACACCTTCATTTGCTTTGGGAGCAAATTTGTTGAGATTTTGTTTAGTACTGAGTACAAAACATTTACTCCCAAAGATGTGGAAGTATTCCACATTAGGAATCTTGCCATTATATAACTCATATGGAGTTTTCAGATGTCTCTGGACTATGGTGGCTCTATTTTGAGTGAAGTTTACACAATTTACAGCTTCAGCCCAGAAACTCAGTGCTAGTCCAGCATGGCATAACAAAGTTCTTGCAGCTTCAATCAATGTTCTATTCTTTCTTTCTACAACACCATTTTGTTGTGGTGTGTAGGCTGCAGAGAAGTTTTGAATGATTCCTTTTTCCTCACAGAAATCGGCTAATACTGAGTTCTTAAACTCAGTGCCATGGTCACTTCTTATTTGTTTGACCTTGTTGCCTTTTTGAAGTTCTTCTCTTTTTATAAAGGCCATGATTTCTGTTGTTGCATCTGACTTAGTCTTGAGGAAGATGACCCAAGTATATCTTGAGTATTCATCAACCAAGACTAAGGTATAGATCTTTTTGGCCAAAGATGGTGTGCTGATGGGGCCAAAGAGATCCATATGTATCATAGTAAGAGGTTCATTGATGGAATGATTAACTTTTGACTTGAATGAACTCTTCTTCTGCTTGCCCATTTCACATGCTGAGCATAACTTATCTTTTGAATAAGTAATAATGGGCAGCCCTCTCACCAGTTTCTTGATACTGAGCTCATTTATATTTCTGAAATTTATGTGAGAGAGCTTCTTGTGCCATAACCAATGTAATTCTGGTTTGACTTTAGACAGCAGGCAAACTCGAATAGTAGGGTCTATTTCAGGCAGATTGACCACATAGACATCCTTTTCTCTTCTAGCAACGAGTACAGGTTGCCCTTTATCATTGTAGATGATTCCTGCAATCTTTCTGAAACGAGCTTCATTATCATCATCACACATCTGGCTGATACTGAGCAGATTGTGTTTAAGACCCTCCACATAGGCAACTCTTTTAAAAGTTATATTGCCTGCCTTGATTACTCCATACCCTCTTGTTTTCCCTATAGAATCATCTCCAAACTTGACAGAAGGACCCTTCTCTGGAGTATAGTTGAGAAGGTACTATCTAGGTACCATTTCCTGTCACCCTGCACAAGACACACAATACAGATTAGTTCCTTTTAGGAACCCATTTTTGAATGGGACCTTTGGTAGGAGAAACAGGAGTTGAGTTGATCTCTTTTGTTGGAGAGGTTAGTATCACTTCAGGAGAAACCTTTGAGGTTATCTTTGGTGATACTGACTTAGTTTCTCTCCTTTTCTTGGGTACTGAGTACCTAGGACTTGAGAGGTCAGTCCAACAATCATCTACTTTATGTCCAGTATGATGACATCTATAACATTTTCTAGGTCTGTTTCTAAACATATTTTCATATGGAATTTTAGAAAATTGTTTGACTCTTGGTTGATCAGTATGAGTGAGTTTTGCAAACTTTTGACTTAAGACTTTGATCTGATCACCAATAGATTTTAAAATGTTATTTTTGTCATTCTTTAATGGAGTTTTAATGTTATGTTTGACTGGTTTAGTAGGAGATGGTTCTGGGGTCTTATTTTTATTTGACAAAGAAGTCTTTTTAGCATTAGACTTTTTGTTTTTGCCACTTGAAGATCTTGTTGAAGTTGTTTTCTTGTTATCATGTTTTAGAATGACAACTTGAACAAGTTCTTTAGATTCTTGAGTATTTGACTTTTCTGTTCCTGCAACTTCTGTATTACATGAAACATGTGAGGTAGTAGTTGTCTTATTATCATTATAAATTTCAAAAGTTGTTGTGTTAAATAATAATTCAAAAGGAGGAACAGCAGAAGTGTCATACTGAACTAGTTTGAGGTCAGTATCAGAAATTTCCTTTATAGGAAATTCAATACTGAGTTCTTGTAGCTCAGTATAGCATTTCGAGCAGATGGAGGGACCAATAGGTTTTTCTAAAATATCATTTTCCTCATCATCTGACTCAGTTTGACATCCAACTTCACAAAAGGTTTTAGCTTTTACAAACTGAATAGGGTTCATAGAAAATTCTTCAAATAAATCAGCAAAATTATTCTTATTTTTAAATTGAGGATCAACACCAAGTGCAGCCCTCACATTCTCTGGAAATTGTTGATTTAAACATTTATTTAATTTTATTGATGCATTTCCCCAAGCTTTACACTGTTTTTCAAAATTTTCCTTTTCAAGCTTGTGTAAATGAGCTTTATCAGCTAATCTTTGGTTAATGTCTTTTAAGTCTGAAAAGTTTAATTCTAAATTTTTATATTTTGCTAATTTATCTAAATTTTCATTATTTACCCTTTCAAGTTCTTGTATTGTTAATTTTAAAGCTTTTTCTTTTTGTACATAAGTTTTAAGATCAACAATCATATACTCAAAAATCTTTTCCTTTTCATTCACTGAATAAGTTTGAAAGGAACTTACCTTGTACAACTGAGTGGAATCCCAATCAGTATGAACACTCATCCTCTCAGCTTCTTTGATATCTCTTTCAAAGGAGCTCTTCAAATCTTCTTCAGTAAAAGCCATGAAGGCTTTGTTCTCAATCTCTTCCTCATCATCACTTATCTCCTCATCCATCCAAGCCTCTGAGTAAAGTGCTTGATGAGGTGCTCCATTCCCTGCTGCATTCTTCCCCTTGCTCCAGTTCTTTAGCTTGACATACTTGTCTCTATACCTTTTAGCTCGGTATGCAATCTTGTCATTCTGATCAGTTTCAGTTGACTTAGTATGACAGTTAGCAGCAATGTGCCCAGGCTTTCCACACCTAAAGCAAAGACCTGATCTTGGGTCAGTATTGGAAGAGCTAACACCAAGCCTCTTCTTTTTCAACTGATCCAGCTTTATAGACATAAGAGCCATTTGTGTTTCAAGCTCTTCTGCATCAGCATCAGCAAGATCAACTCCTGGTTCTTCAGGCTCAGTTACAGTGTATGCCTGTTGCACAACTAGAGCCATGTCAGTGGAAGACTTGTCAGTTTTCTTCCAGTTGATCAGTCTTGCAACATTATTCTCCTCATGATTCAACATTAAGCCATACAGAGTTTGAAGAGTGTATGTCTCAATGTTGTTGGCAGCATTGACAGAATTTGTCATGTCAAGAAACTGTTGAGGAAGACTATCCAAGAACTTTTGAACAAGCTCTCCTTCCTCCTTCACAATGCCTACACTGATTAAAATCATGGACAACAGTATTGAACCTGTTGTAGAGAGTAGTGATGTCTTCATTTGGACTAGAGAAGAAGTTTTCATACTTTCTTCTCATGTTTGTTTTCCTCTGCAACTTCACCTTTGGTGTGCCTTCATAAGTGATTGATAGACTATCCCACATAGCCTTTGCTGTTGGCAATTTCATAATTGCATTAAGTATTTATTTGGTAACAGCATTACCAATCACCCCCTTTGCTCTTGAGTCTAGACTGAATAACTGACGGTCAGTATCAGTCCAGGTATGTTTAAGTTTAGGAACTGTTCTTATGCTCTCAGGAGCATCATCAGTAGCAGCAACGGGTTCCACAATTTGTGGAATGATAGGACCATCATTTAGAACAGTGAGCATCTCATGATGAATGGATTCAAGATACCACTGTGCTTTAAGTTTCCATTGATGAAAGTCTTTTCCATCAAAGATGGGTACTCCCTTACCAGACATAACTGGTGCTATGATTGTAGACATTTTGAATTTTTGAGTGTTGGAAGGATAAATATAGGGAATGGCTGCCAGGGTTATAGATCGACTAAATAAGAATTAATTTAGCCTGCTCAGATACCAGTTGTTAGGTCACAACACCCCTGGTTTGTTAGTTAATTGATTAGATTGATTATACAAAAGACAATTAAAGTGTAAAACACAGTATTAGAGTCGGTGTACAAATCCACTAAGTGTGGTATGCTGTGGAAAAGCAATACCACTGATCAATTACAAGATATGAACGTGAAAGTGTGAATTGGAAGTATTCCAAAGCCAAGCGATCTCTATTTATATTGCTCATAGAGATCTTACATTTATGGCATGGAATACTACAAGGACTAAGAAAGGAAAGAGAGCTAAATCAAAGGGATTTGATTTAGTCGAGTAAACTACTCAGTCCTTGTGCTCAGTATCACTATCTGATACTGAGCTCTGATACTGAGTGCCAATACTGATCACTCAGTATCAGACCTAAACTTAGCTATTTTAATCTACATTTTATTCTAAGCTAGTCTAGGTTGTTTTGTTATCTTAAGATCCTAAGGGGTAAGGCTTTTTGCCTTAACAGGGATCACCGTCGATTGTTTCTACTACTGCTATCGGAGCAGGCCAACTTTAACATTTTATATCATCACACTATTTATGCCAACGATGGCAGACGAAAACTATTATTTCTACTATCGCGAGTAAAATCGTACTACTGCTCTCGGAGCAGGTCATTTTTAACGTTTTATATCGTTAAACTATTTTTGCCATGAGTGGCATACAAAAACTATTGTTTCTACTATTGCTTTCGGAGCAAATTGTTTTTAACGTTTTATATCATCAAACTATTTTTGCCATGACATACAAAAACTATGGAACTATTTGAGATCATTAAAACCTGTGAATTCACTCAACAATTTTGTTGATACTTTTACTTATGTTTTTCAGGTATCTAAGCTAGGCATTGAGTCGCATGCATTGAAGTCAAGCTTTCGTTTTGTAAAGATGTCACCTCTAAATTTTAGTTTTTAACTATGTTTTGGTACAACTACTTTGTTTACATTAAATTTTGGTGACATTACTTTTATCAAACATTTATTGTTTACGATAATCATATGCTATGTTTACTCATGATAGTCGCACACCCGTTCTTCCGCAAACCACTTTTGGCGGGGTGTGACAGATTGGTATCAGAGCTATTGGTTATAGTGAACTAGCGAGTCTAGTCTATAACTTCAAAAAGATTTTGGGTCAAAACGTTTTCATTTCATCTAGAGTCTCATTTCATATAGAGTCTCATTTCGTATAGAGTTGCATTAAACATCTAGTTGCATCGCATATAGAGTTGCATTGCATTTCATTCACCCTTAGGTAGAGTGCTTTTATAACATTGAATACTTACACGTGAACCTATAGGAGATACCCATTATAATAGGTCGTCAGGAATTTATTCGAGTTCTCAATATACTCAGTACACTACACTGTTCATTGTACATTTGAACTGCATACTCCACACCTAAACTGGATATCTTACTTACACTTCATTAACCACTTACATGTAATCACGTATTCGAGAACTTCTGCAGAACGTCTACGAGTAACGGAAACTTTGACAACTCAATTCGACTGAACATCGCACATCGCGCATTGTGACACATCAAACGACCTTCAACAAGAAACACATCTACACGTGCACAACATATTTTAATCACACTATATATTCTTCTCACACATTACACCTCTTGTGAGCATTGTCACCTCAACCCTAATTTCCCAATAAACAAATCGTAAAACTCGAAATATTCTTCGCATGACTGACGACTAAACGTCACCCCACTAATCGCAAATGCTACGAAATGAAGTTGCGAAAGGCATCACATTTTATCTCTTTGGTTTTTTTTTAAATGAAACTATAAGCACAACTTTGAAATGCGTATAATCCAGTGTGAAATAAAGATTATAAATTTCCACAGAATCCATTATACAATCCTAGAAATGTCACATACAATAGGAGTATGGGGAAACTCTAGTACTCATGAATGAAAACATGAAGTGATGATGATGATGAAATATTGTATGATGATATTATAAACCGTCTGGCCAACGTGTTTATAATTACATGGTACAATGTGAAATTATCAAAGTCATGGATTAATAAAAGGAACCAATAAATAAACATCCTTAGAAAACTACTATGAAGTAATCCTTAAAACATACTAAAATTTCTACCACCCTTATCAAATTTAATTCAGAACCAAACTAACACCAAAAGCCTCTTTCAAAGCGCGTCAACTTTACCATCAAATCCACTTAAAGTTACCTCATATAATCGTATCAAGAAACTCGAAACAATATATTTAGTTATAATATTTAAAAGGTTTACTAAAGAAATTACAATTGCACTTATATAAAAAAACCACTTAATACTTGAAATGTCGAATGTAAAATTCTTATCATAAAATGGAAGAATCTAATTACCAAATTAGAGGCGTTTAACAGTTTTCTTAAGAACATACCTCCCAAGTCCCAATAGCTTCAATATCATAAATCTTCAAGCCATGTTTAATAAAATAATACATCTATGAATACACAGTTTAATACTATAACAATATGTACACGCTCATTTCTTAGCCCATGGCATCTATATATCGAAATGCCAAGTGTTCACAACATTTTTTCTCTCGATTCTCAACTTAGTAACATAATGTCTTAAATTTCTGGACGAAATTTCTTCAACGAGTGGAGAATGTGACAACCCTCGCAATCGGATATTTGACCTAACATTTTTTGTTACCCATTTTGTCTTAGTACAATAATCTCATTAATAAAAGCATTCATAACCATTACATTTTGTGTTGAGTGACACACATTTAGCAAGTTGATGACTCAACATAAACTCTAACCGAACCTGAAGATATAATTATTATAATTGGCAATGATACACTATCTCAGCCGAATAAATCAATACGAAAGTAATGCACAAAATACAATACGTGATTTAACAAACAAATAATAAATTAAAAATCCATCTTATCTCCTCTCTAGTCTACACGTGCAACTATTCCACCAGAAACGTTTTTCCGGCGATTACCTTGGTTCTCCGGCGATAGCTCGTTCTGACAATCTCCGGCACTCGGTGTCTCTTCGTCTCGCTCGGTATGATATCTTGACTGTTTTGTTTTCTTGTTGTTTTGATCACGCACCGTTAATCGTTTTTCCTTTTACTGTGAATTCCGGTCCCGACTGAACACACACACTAATGTGTGTGTGTTTGTGGGTGTTTCTCGGTGAGAATCCCGTAATCATTTTTAGCCATGTCTGTTTTTATGCAAGTATCCAAACTGTATCAATGATTGTGATCCTCATTGTGTAGTGTACATAATTCGTGTTTTGACTCTAAAAATCCGGTCGCCGGCGAACACCTGTTAAGATGATGCGTACTCAGCCACAAACCAGCAAGTTGATACCTTATATTTCAGTCGCAGGCTACAAACAAATTTAATGGGCCATAACATTGTTTTTACTAAATGGTAAACTAAGTAACTCAAATATTAGCCGAGCCCACCAATTTTACTAAACCCAATACCCATTTTATTTTAGATTAAAATAAAAACAGATTTTTATAACTTTAACAATATTTAGTTATTATTATAAGTAAAGTTTTTCTAAATTATTTAATTAATAATTTAATAATTTATACTTATTTAAGTTTAAATTATTATTTTTGGTACAACTAACCGGTTACTTTCAATCAAAGTGAAATTTATTTATCACAACTTATGTATTATAAACAAACATATATTTTAGATATGCGCTCGAACACTTTATAATGTCACCAACGTATCGCTCGAGTCAAATTTTCTTTTAAGAAATCATTTTGCATCATTTAGCATAGACGAGTCATAGAGACCGTCACTTATACATTTACTTCTATGCATTAGGTCACTAGAAGTCATTTGGTTGGATCGTGCATTTTGTGAAATTGCATTTTGGAAAAATTGCATCAGGTGAGTTCACAACCCCACTTTTTACTGCATTTTATTTACCGTTTTATAACTTTGGGGTGAAAAACATAACTATTTTTATAAATCTATTTGTGACTATAAGTTCACAACCTCTCTTTTACTACTATACGTTTTAACTATTTCACTGTTGGAGTGAAAAACATATCAACTATTTTATAAATGTTTACAATATATTATAAACATTTACTATATTGTGATGAAAATTATTTTTGAGAACTAGACAACGAATCCTTATGCTTGGACTAAGTTTAAAGGTACATGGAAGTGCGTATATATTACCTACATAATCATTTGCTAGTTGCGACTAGGCCCTGGATATGTAAATAGTACTATTGGCGGAGACCTACCCTCCCACGATTTTGATCATTTATCGGTGTTTACCGACCACGAGGAGTGCATATCTAGCACGTTTAAGGTTGTTGATTTGATTATGGACTTAGGGTCAGTATTTTAACTCAAAAGGGTATAGCTAACCTTTTGGGGGATCACCGTCGATTGTTTCTATTACTGCTGTCGGAGCAGGCCAACTTTAACATTTTATATCATTACACTATTTATGCCAACGATGGCAGATGAAAACTATTATTTCTACTATCGCGAGTAAAATCGTACTACTGCTCTCGGAGCAGGTCATTTTTAACGTTTTATATCGTTAAACTATTTTTGCCATGAATGACATACAAAAACTATTGTTTCTACTATTGCTTTCGGAGCAAACTGTTTTTAACGTTCTATATCATCAAACTATTTTTGCCATGACATACAAAAACTATGGAACTATTTGAAATCATTAAAACCTGTGAATTCACTCAACAATTTTGTTGATACTTTTACTTATGTTTCTCAGGTATCTAAGCTAGGCATTGAGTCGCATGCATTGAAGTCAAGCTTTCGTTTTGTAAAGATGTCACCTCTAAATTTTAGTTAAAAACTATGTTTTGGTACAACTACTTTGTTTACATTAAATTTTGGTGACATTAATTTTATCAAACATTTATTGTTTACCATAATCATATGCTATGTTTACTCATGATTGTCGCACACCCGTTTTTCCGCAAACCACTTTTGGCGGTGTGTGACACTATATTGTATTAATATTTATTTATTTTTCATGATTGTCGGATTTCATACGAAAAGCATCATTTATATATGCATAGGAAGATTTTTTTTTTTCTATTTTATAATTTTTTTCACGAGTATAAAAGTATTTGAAATCCACTAAATAAACACTTATCGGAACAATATATAATATCGTGCTATATACATTTGTTTATCTAGTATATCTTTTATAAAACTTAAATAGCAAAAATAGTTACTCGTTAAGGAATTTCAAAAAATATAATACTTTCTCCGTATCAAATTTTTATTTATTTATAATACTTTCTCCGTATCAATATAAGTGAATCACTTTCCTTTCCGGTGAGTATCAAAATAAGTGAATCACTTTAATAACTTATCTTATTTGGTAAGTTTTTATATTTAAAATTATTCATTTACCCTAACTTATATCTCTTTAAACATTATTAAAGTTGTAGGGCCCCATCAATTTTTGTCATCTTCCTAGTAAAAGTAGGGCCCATCCATTCTAATTACCTCATTTAATTTCATTAATCTTTTATTATTTTATTTCGCTTCAATAACCGTAAATCTTAAAGTGATTCACTTATTTTGATACAAATGAATTATATAAAAGTTAGGATGTATAATAAAATTATAAAACGGTGGGGTTGCTAGGACTTCATCATGCAATCATGGGTGACAGAGGCAAACAAATTAACCATTTAAGATGGAAACTTACATGTTACAATTTTTAAACTACATTCACTTAAACTCTGATTTCTCCTAATATTCTAATTATAGCAATCAACTACTTCCTCCGTTCCATTTTTATTATTCACATTATTATTTAGTTTGTCCAAAAATAAGTGTCAATTTCAAATTACGGCCAATCATATGATTTATAAGTGGGTTAATATGAGATTTTATTGGTGGACAGTGTAATAATTATATTTTCTTAAAACCGTGTGCCTTTTGTCTAGTGGACGATAAATTTGGGACGGAGGGAGTATTATACTTTTCAAAAGGGTAAATGTCAGAAATTGTCCCCGTGGTCTTGCATTTTCTGCTTTTTTGTCCCTAAACTTTTTTTTTCCGGGATTTTTGTCCCCGTACTCTTTAAAATTCCGTTTTTCAGTCCTTCCGTCCAAATTTGACTGTTAACTAACCCCACATGCCAAGCATGTGAGAGTATTTCTGTCATTTCCACCATTTAGTTGTACCTCAATCTTTAGAATTTGTACTTTCAAAATTAACTTTTCTTCTCCACCAAAATCATCAACAACCTGAAACTTCATCATCTCCAACAAGAATGCTTCAAACTTCTTTAGAACATCACTGTGACTAAAATACCTCACTCGATCAAACCCTTGTAATTCATCTCACTCCAACAACAAGATCCCGTTCTTCCTAGGGTTCCAATTTCAACTGCCTAAAATAAACTAAACCCTAGATCTCTTATTCTACATTCATATCTTCAGGTAAGTTCAAAATGTAGCGGGCAATGGGGGTATACCCCAAAAGCTCCTGCAGCCTCTAGATGTATTCCGGTGAACCAATTTGGTCTTTAAGAGAGTTAGCACCCGGAGACGAAGATACGACGCTTTTCAGACCCGGCGACTCAGATGATCGATTTTGTTGAATCGAAGGTAGATCCCCACTAATATGGACATTCCGAGTTTGATGGAATTATGTGCACAGTTAGTCAACCTATGATGACACATCCATGCCTACGAAACACTTAAGGGTCACACAAGTGAGTGCATGTAATACGAGTAAGATATGCAATGATACTACGAAGAGGAATGATTCATAAGTATAAAGTTAAGTTCAACGTATTACTAGATTAGTTTAACTAACTAAATAATACAAGTACTTGTACATTTACTAGTTGAGTAAGTATACAATGTGTTAATTAAAGATCATCCATGATATGATTTAAAACTATTAAATCATATAGTGATTGGATAATATTATTGTCTAATTAATTATTAAAGGTATAAAACACAAGTATATATATTTCGTGTACATTGTGTACGAAATATATAAGTGTATAATACTAATGCATTTGATAATTAAGTGTGACAATAATAACTGGTAAAACTATAATGGATCGAAGTGTAAACGGAAAGTTAAATTAAAGATCTAATCTTAATTAAACTAGAGGGTTCTAAGTGCAACTTATTTAACTATAAATAAGAGGCTTAGGGTAACCCTAAAACCCCTTGTACCCTTACACGAAAATCACTCCCTCCCCTCCTCCTTGGGTTCGGCCGAATAGAGCTAAGAACACAAGCTTTGTGTTCTCCGTTCTTCGTTCGTTCTTCGTGTTCTTCGAGTTATGAAGAACAAGTTCATTGCTTAGATCAACTAGAAGGTCGCTCGATTTGTTCATGGACTATCTTAAGCAAGCAATAAGGTATGTTTTGGGAAACCCTTTTCTCCATTCTCCCCTCTTGGACGAATTCGACCAAAGAAACCTCGGGTTCTTTGGTTGATGGTCGACGAACCACACAAGCCATGTGTGTGTTTGAGTTCTTCGTACAAGGTTTCTTTCTTATTAATCAAGTTTGATTTCCAAGGTCCATAATCCTTTAGGGTTTAAGGATTATGTTTAATCCCAGTTCCGCTTTTAGGGATTAAATCAGCTAGTTGGTTTTAACCGGTCAAGAACACCATCATGTTCTTACCAGTATGGTTTGAACCAAGAACTAGGTGGTCGACCCAATGGGTTGATCAGTGTTATGAAACCCTTCAGTATTATCAGAGCGATGGTTTAGAAATCTAAACAAGATTAAAAAAGTTTTTTTTGTTTGTTTAATTTCCAAGTTTTTATTTGTTCGTTCCTTCCTTTTCTTCCCTATGGATTTCGAAAAAGGGTAAGAACCCTAGACCAAGACTATACTAGTTTAGTTTAATTGGTCATAAGTATTCAACCCTAGTAATTTTCGAAAACCATGAAAGAACCCTAGGACCAAAAACATTAAACTAGTTTAGTTTAATTGGTCAAAAGGCTTCTTTCCCTAACCCTAGTAATTTCGAAATTCCAAGAACCATAGGATCAAGAATGTCAAATTTTTTGGTCAAAAGGATTGTTTCCTTATTACTTGATCTTCAAAAATCTAGGACCAAGTATGTTAAACTAAGTTTTGGTTTAGTTGGTTAAAAAAGATTCTTTCCTTTTCCTCCCTAGATTTCGAAAATTAGGAGGAGACTTGGACACCAAGTTTGATTAAACTAGCTTAGTTTAATTGGTGGAAAAGTTTCTTAGGCTTAAGGAAAATTTTCGAAACCCTAGAAGTAATCTAGGACCAAGAACATTAAACTAGTTTAGTTTAATTGGTTAATAGGATTAATCAAGAACATAATATAGAACCTAGAAAATTAAACAAGTTTATGTTTAATGAGGTTTGATTATTGTTTTAATGAATTTATTAAAGCTAGTTCTTTAAATCTAGAAATCTAGACAAAGTTTTGTTTAGAAGATTTAAATGAATAAGTTTAAATAAAATTATTAAAGTGATAATCTATCCTAGAATTTAAACAAAGTTTATAATTGTTTGAATAAGATAAATTAGGATTAATCTTTAACTAAGAGGTGTTATTGATCAAGAATATTGAAACCTAATTTTGATTGATCAAAAACGAGATAAGGGTTTAATTAATTAAATTTAATTAAGGATAAAAGAGAAGTGTTGATTTTAAAGTCTTAAAATTAACAAGATGTATTTATATTATATTATATATAATTTTCAGAAATTTTTAAATATTTAAAAGTGATTTTAAAAGGATAAAATAGTTTGTACGTATTTTAATCAGTCTAAATTAAAATACACATGTACAAATTAGGTGTAATATTCTTATTAAGAATGTTATAAGGTTTTAAAGAAATAAATTATATATATATATATATATATATATATATATATATATATATATATATATATATATATATATATATATATATATATATATATATATTAAATTCAAGATAAAATGGAACATTAAATATATATATATATATATATATATATATATATATATATATATATATATATATATATATATATATATATATATATATATATATATATATTATTATTATTTTGATCATTTAAAGTGTAATATTAAATAACTAGAAATTTGTATTAAGTTATAATTAAACTAGAAATGTACGAAGTTGTAAACAACTTGAAATTGTACAAAGTAAGGTTTTATTATAATTAGATAATAATGCGAAAGTTATAAATATTAGATTGTATAAAGTTATAAGTAATTATAACTAGTTAATTATACAAAGTATATTACGAGTTACGTAAAGTACTAGATTAATGATCAAGGGTTAATGATCAAAGTAAATAAAACAAGTATGTTTTATTAAGATAAGGTTTTTCACAAACCTTAGTAATGTCTTTTTGTACACCTCGTTATAAGGTATACAAGTAAAATCGAACAAATTTAAAACTTAGAGTTTTAAAGGTAATTTTAGAAAGGCGTCTTGTGGAATTAAGTACGCGAATCGCAAGTCTTTTAAAATTAAGGATTAAAATTGGAATAAGGTTTAAGAGTAGTTTAGACTTAAACAAACCCATGAAAATTTTAGATCGAAGTACTATCCACCTAATGGAACACCTCAATTGTTCAACGATATTCATATTGTAAGAAGAAAGAACTTTAGATATGGATTCAAATCATTGCGAGTGTTAGGGTCGTAAGGTTCTGTGATAATCGGGAGTCCCGGCGCAGAGCATCACATTGTCTTAGATGATCTGATCTACTTTGGTGATAATCGTGAGTCCCAGCCCAAAAAGTACTTGAGTAGAATAAACATACTAGACTTTATTTCAACTTAGAAGTGTATGATTAAATTCGTACAAGGTTGTAGTAAGTTATAAGTCTAAAGATTCTACGGCCCCTAGGAATCGTGTCAAGTCTTGGTACGATCGGTAAGGATGTTACCTACCAGAAACAACATGTCTCGTCGGGAAGTGCCCAAACCTTGCGGCGAGAATGTGATATATGGATCCTAGGCCTAAAATACTGATTATGGGTTTATAATATATTTTAGAGAATGTTTATTGATGATTACTAATTAAACTGGGTTTGATTTGTAGATGGCAGCAACAACCATAACGACACGTACCAACAATCTCTCACTACGCTTGTTTCTAGAAAAGGACGAATTGACTAGGTCAATGTTTCTCAATCGGAAGCGTGATCTTCTGATTATGCTTAAGCATGAGAGAAAAGGAAATGTCCTAGAAAGAGCAATACTAAATGCTCCTGCCGCGAATGCTAGAAATGAACCAGGACAAGCATATTACGCTTGTAGAGTGTTCAAATCTTGCAAGGTGGTTAAGGGATCATCGGTGAGTACTCACGTCATGAAAATGAAAGAGCACATGGATCATCTTGAATGACTAGGATACCCAATACTGTTGCAATTAGCAACAGTAATGATACTCAACTCGTTGTCAGATGACTATAAGTCTTATATAGTCAACTACAACATGCATAACATGGAACAATCCATTGTTGAGCTACATTCCGTGCTCAAGACTATTGAGTTGATTTGGGGACCAAGTTTAAGAATGATCTCGTAGTAACCGATGATGGTAGTGATCAGAGAAAGAGGCGCATTGGAAATGGAAAGGATAAAACCGATCCCAGCCATGGCGTGCCTAAAGGGTAAGGGAGTCAAACAAAAGGTCAAGAAGGTAAAGCCAAACAACGCAAGGACCGAGAAACGGTGTCTTGGTTGTGGCAAGGGTCAAAGGGTAGGAAGCCATGCTTGCTACTCAGTTGACTTGACCAACTTCTAGATACTCCTTTCCTACTTGTAAAAGTTATTACGAGTAACTCAACTTTAGCAATCATTTATTGCATGAGATGATGGAAAGTGAGATGGACTAACATGAGATAATAATCCCACGAGCACCACGTTTTTTTAATTCAGTATTTTTCATTTGGATTCAGTAAAACAATTTTCGTTTTTAGTTGTTTTGAACAAAATTACAATTTTTATTTTTATGATAAATTTTCGGTTTTGAGTTTATCATCATTGAATCCATGGTTGAGTTATATTGTGTGTGCATGTGTGTTGATTATACTAGTCATGTTTTGTGACTAGATTATAAAGTCAAGTATTGACTTAATAATAATCTCATTGTTTATATTTGTTTGATTGCTGTAATATCTTAGAAGCTCAAATTACTTAGACACTAGTAATTAGACAGTTTTTATAATGAAAGTATTTAAGAGTTTTTATGGAAAGCATAAAGTTCAAGGTACATTGGACTTGTTTAAAACATCTTAAGTAATAGTTATTTATGATAGTAAGTTTTAAAGTATTAGTATTAATATAGTATGATTATATTGGATATAATTAAGATAGACTTTAAAGAGTGTTATTACAAGTCTTTAACACTTGTGACAAAGGAATTTAATGAAGTCATAATACCCTAATAGGAATAATTGGATATTCGTATAATCCAAGTGGAATGACTTATACATTAAATGAACTCTTAAAAGATCAAACTATATTAAGGTATTTAAGAATTAAAGGTATTAATGCAAGTCTTTTATACTTGTTATAAATACAATATTTGATCAAGTCGTAATTCTCTAATAGGAATGATGGATATTTGAGAAATCCAAGAAATGACTTTGGCATTAAATAAAGTTCTTAAAAGGATACTCATATACATTTAAGAATTGGAAGTATCGTTTCAAGTTTCTTATACTTGTTAGATACAGTGATCAATGAAAGTCATGATTCCCTTAAAAGGAATGTTGGATATTCGCAAGTCCAAGGATGATTTAATAATTGATTGATTCTTAATGGGTTAAACTATAAGTTTTTGACTAGGTCAAAGTAATAGTTTAAGTGATGCTTAAATTCCATAAATTTAGTGGGAGCTATGACTAACATATTCATTAGAGGTATTAATGAATATAGTAAGTTAATAGGATATTAACAGCAAGGTTTTACCAAGTCCTTAGCCAAACAGTTAAGAGAAATAATAAATGATTAGTAATTAGACTATTGCAAACCTAATAGCGTGATCACAAGTCTTGTGATTAATTATTGCATATTTAATAGGTTATTCACACTCCAGTGGATAACATAATCATTTAAGGAAATTTCTTTAACTAGTAACAAGGTATCTACAAATCAAGTAACTAAAAGAGGCTTTAGTTACAAGGTAAATTTTATGAATTCAAGAAACTAAGGAGTTATTTCCAATACTTCTATGTTTATCGAATTGCATAAAAGGAAAGACTGGAATATGATCTAGAATGTTGCAAGAACAAAATCTAGCAAAGACAAAAGTAATAGTGTTTTTCCAAGGACTTGTCTTATGTCTTTAGTATAATAGAAATGACTTGTTTAGTGATAAAAGGTTACAAGTAAAATAAAGTCATTAAGTAATTAACATGAACGAAAGGAATAAGTAATGATGCAGTAATAATTCTGTATCTATGTCCAGTGAGGAATAGTACATGAGTTAGTATCATTGTTATTCAAGACTTTGTATGTGTTACAATATCCATGAATAAAAGTCTCTTTATTCAAAAGATATAATCTGTGAGTACTCGTCTTGGTGGGAACCTTGATGGGACGTTAACACCATCACGGTATTTGGTGGAGATTCGAGTTTTACTCGAAGATAGCTACAACAAGTGTTGTTGTGGACCAAATGTCGGTGATATTCTGTTGGAGGCTCGACGGATATTGGATTGACCACTGTGACAATACTTCGTGGTTGAAAAGTTCAAAAGTATTGTTCACTAGGATTGTCCTTAAGCCTGAGGTATTTGGTTTAGGATACGATGACTAATGTGCTTTGGTTCAACTCAGACAATTCTGAAATACGTTTGTCATACGAGGCGATACTGGGTACAAAGGAAGTTGTATTTTTAAATCGAAATATACAAGATGGCAATTGAACCTCCTCTTTAGGAGAGATATTTATTGGTCCTTTGACATGATAAGAAAACTGGAAAGTGCATGGCCATGCCCAAACGAACTGATTTGTTCTTTGTCGTTTATCACAACAGTTTGAATCAAGAAGTCATGAAATGATTTCGAATACAGGAGTTGATATTTTTTTATACCATGCTCGTATTCGTTATCACAAATATCGTGCTGCAAGGGATGAACCTAACAAAGTTGCCCAAGAAGTAGAGACATGGTGTTCTTTACTAGGAGACGCTATTAAAGAAGTTTTTCAAAAACTATACCTGTGTTACATAAGCTGTTTTTATGGGGTTGGTTACCTACATCCCCATCTAGAATGCCACTGTAGCTCGTGTCATTAAGATAAAGGTTACGAACTTGCACAAGTGGGAGTGTGTTGGAATTATGTGCACATTTAGTCAACCTATGATGACACATCCATGCCTACGAAACATTTAAGGGTCACACCGGTGAGTGCATGTAATACGAGCAAGATATGAAATGATACTACGAAGAGGAATGATTCATAATAGTCATTATGACTCAGTCTAGTATAAGTTAAGTTCAACTTATTACTAGATTAGTATAACTAACTAATTAATACAAGTATTTGTACATTTACTAGTTGAGTAAATATACAATGTGTTAATTAAAGATCATCCATGATATGATTTAAAGCTATTAAATCATATAGTGATTGGATAATATTATTGTCTAATTAATTGTTAACGGTATAAAAAACAAGTATATATATTTTGTGTACATTGTGTACGAAATATATAAGTGTATAATACTAATGCATTTGATAATTAAGTGTGACAATAATAACGGGTAAAACTATAATGGATGGAAGTGTAAAAGGAAAGTTTAATTAAAGATCTAATCTTAATTAAACTAGAGGGTTCTAAGCGCAACTTATTTAACTATAAATAAGAGGCTTAGGGTAACCCTAAAACCCCTTGTACCCTTACACAAAAATCACTCCCTCCCCTCCTCCTTGGGTTCGGCCGAATAGAGCAAAGAACACAAGCTTTGTGTTCTTCGTTCTGCGTTCGTTCTTCGTGTTCTTCGAGTTACGAAGAACAAGTTCATTGCTTAGATCAACTAGAAGGTCTCTCGATTTGTTATGGACTATCTTAAGCAAGCAATAAGGTATGTTTTGGGAACCCTTTTCTCCCTTCTCCCTTCTTGGATGAATTCGACCAAAGAACCCTAGGGTTCTTTGGTTGATGGTCGACGAACCACACAAGCCATGTGTGTGTTCGAGTTCTTCGTACAAGGTTTCTTTCTTGTTAATCAAGTTTGATTTCCAAGGTCCCACAATCCTTTAGGGTTTAAGGATTAGGTTTAATCTCAGTTCCGCTTTTAGGGATTAAATCAGCTAGTTGGTTTTAACCGGTCAAGAACACCATCATGTTCTTACCAGTATGTTTCGAACCAAGAACTAGGCGGTCGACCCAATGGGTTGATCAGTGTTATGAAACCCTTCAGAGTTGAATGCTCATGGTCCGACGAGCTGGAAACGTCGGTAACTTGCGCCGCCGCCAGATTTTCTTTTTCCAGCCAAGAAGAAACAATAAAATCTGGTGGCTTCCGGCCACGATTCCACCTTCTGGCTTTCATATACGTGTGTAGAAGATGATTCCGAGCAAGATGAGAAGAAATCAGAGTGCTTCTGCGGCCAGATTGGCCGGAATTCGGCCACCACGGCAAAACACACACTATGCGCACGTTTTAGGGTTTTCTTTTGGGGAAGAAGAGACAGAAAAGATGAAAATACCCTCACTTGTTTGACATATTTTGTTAGTTAACAGCTAAATTTGACGGAAGGACATAAAAACAGAATTTTAAAGAGTACGGGGACAAAAATCTAGAAAAAGAAAGTTTAGGGACAAAAAAGCAGAAAATGCAAGATCACAGGGACAATTTCTGACATTTACCCTTTTCAAAAATAGCATAAAAATTTTCAATTTTTGCAATTTAAGAAACATTTTACATGGAATGACGATATTCGGTATATTTTAAAATGAGATAGCCGGTTATTTAACTTTTTTTTACCTTTATTCTAAGTAATTTTAAATTGATTTGACCCATAATTCTTAAACGATTCATCCATGTTGGTTGACCTTTTGTTCTTCTTCTATAAAATATTGACTAATGCTGGTACGAGTAAATCGATTCTCAAATTGCAAAAAAATTAAAAATTTAGATAGTTAGTTGTTAGAATTAGAATAACCTAATAGTATGTTTATATTTTATGCAATTTGCCCTTTATAATAAAGCTATTATGGTTACAAATTTTTGAACCAACGACCATCTAAATGGATTCATCAAGGTGGATCGCCTTTTTATTTCTTGTCTCGGGGTACATTTATAACTCTTGAATTATATGTTATTATAATATTTTCTTAGGGGTATTAATTGAAACATTCTAACTCTATTAAGGACGTTAATTGAAACTTCATAAACTATATACCCTATTTTAGAAGTGTTAATTGAAACTTTATGAACTTTCTAGTTTCTACCCCTATTTAAGGGTGTTAATTGAAACATTATAACACATGATCTCTATAACACATTTTTTTCTACCCCTATTTTAGAAGGGAGCTGATTCGTACAGAGCAATTTTTATCCATACAGAGCATATTTATCCAAAATGACAATCATACCCTCCTCTCTTTCCAGCCTTAAATCCCTTCCATTAAAATCTCTTTCTTCTCAAAAGTTACTTAAATTAAACCTTTCAAACCCTTTTGTTGGTGATTCCTTGAATCACGTATGCACATAGATCATTCATAAAACCTAATTCAGATAACCACAATAACAATTAATTAACAGGTACATAACTACAATATGGACAGTTGAACAAGCATCGATCGGCGAAAATGAAGTGTTAGTAATCGATCTTGGTGAACTGAAAACGTTGTAATCGATCTTGGTGAACTGAAATGGATAGTTGAACAAGCATCGGCGAAAATTGGTTCTTCCATCGGGGATCGGTAATGGAGATGGCAAAATTAGTGACGAAATTCCCCGGAAAAGCTTCATAATCTACAAGCTGCACAAGATTCAGCCTTTTAATTTCCTTTTCTTTAACCATATTCAGTGTATCTAGAAAATCAAATTGGAAGCAGCAAACTTGACATATTTTAAAACAACTATTGTTATTTAGGAACGAAACATCATGAAACATAGGGAGGAATTCAACAACGCTAGCCAAAGTAGATACCCCTGCACCACCACCGTCGGGATGCTGTGTGCCGGCGCGAACACCTCAAGAAACTTGATTTATAACAACATTTGAAGTCGAAAAGAAATCTGATTACCCCCATAAACATCCTTATATGTTTTCAAGGGCTTTTTTTCTCGCGTTTCATAAATTTATTCAACATCATTCTAAAATATGATATAACCAAACCAATCCAACAAAATCAGCCAATCACTAACCCTAATTTCATAAATTACCGCACGAAATAGTCTCGCTCAGTCAAGAACTGGAGAGTCGTGAACCTTAATTTTTTGATCTGTGAATGTCAAGAAAGGGATGATGATGATGATAGTACATTTGAGAAGGGGCATAATTGTCCTTTTATTTGGAATTGCTCTGCATTATTAAAAGATGCTCTGTACGAGTCAGCGCCCATTTTAGAAGTGTTAATTGAAACTTATAAAATTTCTAGTTTCTACCCCTACTTTAAGGGTGTTAACTGAAACTTTATAACACACCATTTATGTATAGTTGTACACTTCGTATTTGATAAAACTTAAAACTCTGTTCAAAGATTCCTTAATGAACAGTAACCATTGAATGGTTAATGTATATATATGGGAATACATTTTCCATACATTATATATAAGTAATTAATGAGTTCAAAAATAATGTTACAAAACCTGAATTGTTGAAAGGAAAATTACATCAAACAACATATACAATACTGTTAGTCCCGTAATAAGTGAAATATAACACTTATACGCTTTCACTGACCAATTTAAATTTATCGAGTCACTCAACACTTTTTAAACTTTTCTTTATTTATCAATAATGATACTAGGGGTGAGCATTTGGACCGAAAAAACCGAACCGAACCGAAAACCGACCGAAACCGAACCGAACCAAAACCAATAACATGTTATCCGTTAGGTTTCGGTTTTGAAAACTCATCGTTATCGGTTCTATCGGTTCGGTTTGGTTTTCGGAAAAGGATGAACATTTGGCCTAAAATAACCGTACCGAACCGAAAACCGACCGAAACCGAACCGAACCAAAACCGATAACATGTTATCGGTTCGGTTTCGGTTTTGAAAATTCATCGTTATTGGTTATCGGTTTTATCGGTTCGGTTCGGTTCGGTTTTGGCCCGATAATCACCCCTAAATGATACAATAAATATGCAAGCAGTTTGCGGAATAGCTAAGAACAAATCCCAACTGAACTGCTTGCATGTGATAGAAAACAACATATATTATCTAAGACAAGTTTATGATCAACAAATGATCAAGCATAAGACCAGACACTTTCGTTGTACAGATTCAATTCTCGAATTAGACAACTAGAGTTAACTGGTGGTTTACACTCTGCTCAGAGAAATAAAGTTCTGGAGTAACTTCAGCAGCGTGTAACCTTGTTGGGTGCACACCGGAATCGTAGAGCCAAAGGAATGATCGATCGATTCCACGTATGAGAATTCCGTTGGTGCAGATGATATTTCATGGGACGCGCACGACTAACGGAATTCTGACAGTACTTTCTATCGTCTTGTGATCGCTGATATCTTCTAGAAGATTTGCAAGATATTCCCATAATCAGCGATGCACAAACTTGTGCTTTACGTGTGTCTTTCTATGACACTGAAATTTCCAGCCTATGTGCACTTCTGGTGGCCATGAGTCTTCGGATACTCATGCTTCTTCAGATGGCCTTCAGCTTCTGTGACCTTCACTAAGAGTTTTACTTAGAGAAGTATCTGTTCAATGGTTCAACGTTTTGCCCATTACGCTGAACCCTGTTACACTATGTAATTTGTTAACCAGTATCTGATTTCGCACGCGGGACTGATCGTTGTTTCAGATAGTGTAACTGAGTAACTGAAATCCGATCAGATCAGATATAGTTACCCACAATCTGAGGAACTAATCCTCAGATTGTCTTCCAACTATTTGCCTTTTTGTCTTCATTAAATCTCTTCAGCGGGGGATGCTTTTCAGCGACCCAACAATCTCCCCCTATTTGATATAGACAAATACTTAGGCAACCCCACTGAATATGTGAAGGTTTTATAAACTTAACCTTGAATATTTTTCACAATTCAAAGGGTCTTCGACGTACCTTGAAAACATTACAATATATGGTGATCTGATAAAATCTGATCACATTATAACTTATAACTCATGCTTTCTGTTTGAGTTTTTCTAAGTATTTAGCAAGCAAATAAACTCAAGTATGTCAAAATCATCATCATTGATTGATGATGTTCATTCATCAGACAATAGTAGAGAAATATATATATAGAGTTTCAGTTACAAAACACAAAGGAACTTGAATAACTGTTCTTCACCATTCTTCTTCTTTTGGAGTAAATGGAAGCAAATCGTTCACCTCTTTTTCTTTTTCTTTCATGAGATCCTTGATCAGCTGTCTAATAGCTTCAAGTGAAGGAGTGAACCTGATTGACTTCAGATGATTGAAGGTTGCTCTTTTCAGCTCTGCTATTCTTTGGAACCTCATTTCCTGATGAGCACATGTAAAGAAGAATCCTTCTTCTGGCAGCTCAATGCATTTTCCCTCGATTGGAGCAGGATGAGGAGGCAGTGAAGTGTCTATTCCTTCACAGTTTGGCAATTCCCCTCTATCGATCAACATTTGAATTTCCTTTTCTGCGGAGGTTCTCTTGGTTCGGTTCCTTGGTAGAAGATCAGTTTCAGTTGCATCTGATTCTCTCTTCTTGATGCAATTTTCCTTAACTTCGTTTTATTCTTCGATGAGTCTGTGGATTTCTTTTAAAACTCTCTGAGATGCTTCAGCTTCAGTGAATTTGTGTCGTGCTAGAAGTTCTTTGAGTTCACTTATGCTGAGCCGATTGAGTTTGCTGAAAGATATATAATCCAACTTTTTTTGGGGTCTCTGACTACTTCCACACGAGTACCTTGGGCTTTGGAGTGATGAGTTTTGAACTTTAGGATCGGTTCATCTCCGATTCTGGTTTCTTTTACTTTTAGCCATTCAAGGACCTCCTTTTTCTTTTCGGCTAACTGCTGAGGAATTGTTCTTCTAGACAGCTTTTGTGCATTGACAGCAGAGGCTTTGACATTGTCTTCTAAAGCTATGATTTCAACTTCTCTTGTTCTTTCTTCATCACCAATTTCAGAGTACCACACAAGCAACCTTCCATAGGAAATACCATAGTATTTTATATAGTTTTCCAGAGACATTTGTACGTGTGAGGCAATATTTCTGATGTGTTTGAGCTCATCTGAAGATTTTGGCGGTCTTTTAAGTACTTCCATCACGTTGCTTGTTCCCAGGGCTTTTGAGATCCCTTCTTTTTCATGTTGTGGAGTTTTTCATAGTGATGCCTCTTCTGCTATTTATTCTTGAATTCTGAAGGCGTTATGGCTTCTTCTTTTCTCAGCTAAATCATGACTTATCACGTCAGGGTGTAAGGCGGAGATTCTTGGCGGTCTGACTGGAGGTTTGGGAACAAAAATAGCTGAATCGTTGCTGCTTCCAGTACCAAACAAATTCCTTTCCTCCTCTTGTACGTCCCTGAATTCTGCAAGCGAGAGACCCGCTGCTTGAGCTGCACGCAGACGATCTTTTTCATCTTTTCCAGGCTCATACTTTATTCCTTTTCCTTTATCACCAGGAGCTAATGAGGGGTTCTTTTCTATTGAGAAGACACTTATTGGAGCATGTTCTCTATTTCCACCAAGTGAGATGATGTTTCTTGAGATTAATCTTGGTCTAATAGGATCAACTGCAGCTGTGGTTACAGATACGACTATGTTATCAGTTTTAGTTTCCTCAACTGATTCGATCTGTTCAGATTTCTTTTCAGCCTCTTTTTCTTCTTAAGTCGATACGTTCTTACTTTTATCAGTTTCCATTTCCTCAGTTTCTTTGACCTCAGTTACCACCACTTCTTCAATTTCAAATTTCTTCAGTTTCTTCTGTATCTTCATGAACAATTTGCCTCCTGGCCTTAAAAAGTATCAGAAGATCTTCAACTGTTGTTTGTTGCATTGATTGAAACTCAGCAATTTTTTGACAACAGGATCCTCCATGGGTGGATAGGTGATTCTGAGTATTTTATTTGGCCAAAATCTTTGATACATTCTTTGAAAATTGATGACTTCCACATCAGCACCCTGATCAACCTGCACGCCTATCTCCCCCTGACGAACTAGGGGAGGCACCTCCACAATTTTGACAAGTTGGGGTGCAGACTCAGGTTGCGGAACTGGTTGAATAAAAAATGCGAGGTTTTGAAGTGGCCTAAGGAAGGCTTGCATTTGCTCATTGATTTTATCAAAACCAGCATTCATTTCTGCGCGAACGTCAGAGGACGTTTTTGCAATCTCATCCTTCATATCAGATACCGCAGATGTAAGGTTGCTGACTTGTTCAATCAACTCGTGTTGAGTGGGACAAAGCGCAACATGAGAAGCATTTAATGCATCAATGCATTTTTATTGTTTGGAGTTTACATCATGAACTTCGTCTTGATGTTTAGCCAACGCATCCTGACAGGCCATCATAACATGCTGATATTCATTTGTGGATTTGATGTCATGCATGATGGACACGTTCTATTCTGCAATGGATTGTTGAACGTTGAATACGTCTTGATTTAGTTCACCCAACACTTGCAGGCTTCGTGAGAAGAGACCAGGAATAGTGGAAAGAGTTTCAATACATTGTTCCATACGATCAAAAGAGTTGCGAATGATCATTTGATGAAAGTTTTGCTGATGCTGGATGGTATCCATCTGACTGCAAATTGCAGAAACTGCTCGCTCAGTTTGTTGTTTTCCAGATCAACTTCTTCCCCCTAGTTTGCGGGCCTTCTAAAAAAGACACTGCAACAGGTACTGCTTCAGCAGCGGGATCCTTCGGAATAGTTGCTTGCTCAGTTTTGTTTTTACTGATGGTTTTATCTGTAAGCAGGACGAGTGGATCTGATGAGTCGTCAATGAGATAATTCGATGCAGGGAAGTTGGAGAGCGGTCGACATCCTCATCATCATTAGAGCAGTCTGATGGTCTTTCTAATTGAGCAACATCCTTGTTTAAGTTTTGAATCGGCTTACTTAGGATTCAATTATTTATAGAGAAGTAAAATCACAATCAACTGGAACCTCATCAAAGCTTTCCCGTGGTTCTTCATTATCTGTTTCAGAGATGAGCTCTGGTGGAACTCTTAATAACTCTTCACGAGGTAGCTGCAAAAACTGGTTAAGAACTGGAACAGACTCTAGTGCATGTGCTTCGGTTAGTGTGTGCATACTAGACTCCTGATGAGTTTGGGATAGACCCTGAACTATATCAGTAGTTTGTTGAGAGTGTTAAGGCAAAAAGCCTTGCCCCTTTTGATCTTAAGATAACAAAACAACCTAGACTAGCTTTGAATAATATGTAGAATAATATAGCTAAGTTTAGGTCTGATACTGAGTGATCAGTATTGGAACTCAGTATCAGTACTCAGTATCAGATAGTGATACTGAGTAGAAGGACTGAGTAGAAGGACTGAGTTACCATATGTAACGGACTAAGATCAAATCCCTTGATCTTAGTCATTTTCCTACCTTAGTCCTTCGGTTACTCCTTTACTCATTATGTAAGATCTCTATATCATTATAAATAGAGATCATCTTGCAAAGGAGAAACCACCAATTCACTTTACACTTTCATACCTTTTGTAATTGATCAGTGGTCTTGTTATTCCGCAACAAGCCTAGTGGAATTATACATTTGACTCATATCTTGTTCTTATACAATATTCGTCTTAAAGTTATAATTAACCAATCAATTAACCAACTAAACCAGGGTGTTGTGACCTAACAACTGGTATCAGAGCAGGCTAAATAAACTCTTATTTAGTCGATCTATAACCCTGGCAGCCATCCCTACATCTATCCCTCCAACACTCAAAAATCCAAAATGTCTACCATTGTTGCACCAATTATGTCTGGAAAGGGAGTACCCATCTTTGATGGAAAAGACTTTCATCAATGAAAGCTTAAAGCTCAGTGGTATCTTGAATCTATTCACCATGAGATGCTCACTGTGCTATATGATGGTCCCATCATTCCACAAACTGTGGAACCTGTTGCTGCTACTGAAGATGCTCCTGAGAGCATAAGAACTGTACCTAAACTAAAGCACAACTGGACTGATACTGATCGTCAGTTGTATGCTTTAGACTCCAGAGCTAAAGGGGTGATTGGTAATGCTGTTACTAAAGAGATACTTAATGAAATTGCCAACAGCAAAGGCTATGTGGGATAGCCTATCAGTCACCTATGAAGGCACAGCAAAGGTGAAGTTGCAAAGAAAAAGCAACATGAGAAGGAAATATGAAAACTTCTTCTCAACTCCTAATGAAGACATCACCACTCTCTATAACAGGTTCAATACTGTTATCCATGATTTAATCAGTGTAGGCATTGTGAAAGAAGAAGGAGAGCTTGTTCAAAAGTTCCTGGATAGCCTTCCTCAACAATTTCTTGATATGACAAACTCTGTCAATGCTGCTAACAACATTGAGTCATACACTCTTCAAACTTTGTATGGTCTAATGTTGAATCATGAAGAGAATAATGCTGCAAGACTGATCAACTGGAAGAAAACTGACAAAGCTTCCACTGGCATGGCTCTAGTTGTGCAACAGGCATATACTGTAACTGAGCCAGAAGAACCAGAAGTTGATCTTGCTGACGCTGAGGCAGAAGAGCTTGAAACCCAAATGGCTCTTATGTCTATGAAGCTGGATCAGTTGAAGAAGAAGAGGCTTGGTGTTAGCTCTTCTAATACTGACCCAAGATCAGGTCTTTGCTATAGGTGTGGAAAGCCTGGACATATTGCTGCAAATTGTCATACCAAGTCTTCTGAGACTGACCAAAATGACAAGATTGCATACCGAGCAAAGAGGTATAGAGACAAATATGTCAAGCTGAAGAATTGGAGCAAGGGCAAGAGGGCAGAAGGGAATGGAGCACCTCATCAAGCACTTTACTCAGAAGCCTGGATGGATGAAGACTTAAGTGATGATGAGGAAGAGATTGAGAATAAAGCCTTTATGGCTTTCACTGAAGATGATTTGAAAAGCTCTTTTGAAAAGGATATCAAAGAGGCTGAGAGGATGAGTGTTCATACTGATTGGGATTCCACTCAGTTGTACAAGGTAAGTTCCTTTCAAACTTATTCAGTGAATGAAAAAACTAAGATTTTTGAGTATATGATTGTTGATCTTAAAACTTCTGTGTAAAAAGAAAAAGCTTTAAAATTAACAATTCAAGAACTTGAAAGGGTAAATAATGAAACCTTAGATAAACTAGCAAAGTATAAAGATTTAGAGTTAAATTTTTCAGATTTAAAATATATTAACCAAAGATTAGCTGATAAAGCTCATTTACACAAACTTGAAAAAGAGAAATTTGAAAAACAGTGTAAATCTTGGGGAAATGCTTCAATAAAATTAAGTAAATGTTTAAATCAACAATTCCCAGAAAATGTGAGGGCTGCACTTGGTGTTGATCCTCAATTTAAAAATAGGAACAATTTTGCTGATTTATTTGAAGAGTATTCTACTATGAACCCTATTAATTTTGTAAAAGCTAAAACTTTATGTGAAGTTGGATGTCAAACTGAGTCAGATGATGAGGAAAATGAAATTTTAGAAAAACCTATTGGTCCCTCCATCTGCTCAAAGTGCTATACTGAGCTTCAAGAACTCAGTATTGAATGTCATATAACGGAAATTTCTGATACCGAGCTCCCAATAGTTCAGTATGACACTTCTGCTGTTCCACCTTTTGAATTATTATTTAATACAACAACTTTTGAATTATATAATGATAATAAGACAACTTCTATCTCAAATGCTTCATCTAATACAGAAGTTGCAGGAACAGAAACATCATATACTGAGACATCTAAAGAACCTGTTAAAGTTGTTTCTTCAAAGCATGATAAACAAAAAACAACTTCAACTAGGTCCTTAGTTGGCAGAGACAAGAAGTCTACCACTAATAATATTAGAAAGACTTCTCTGCCAAATAAAAAGATGCAACCAGATCCTTCATCTCCTAAACCAGTTAAAAACAATGTTAATACACCTATTAAAAATGACAAAATTAACATTTTAAAAACACTTGGTGATCAGGTCAAATCTTTAAGTAAACAATTTGCAAAACTTGTTCATACTGACCTACCAAAAGTGAAACGTTTTTCTAAAATACCTTATGAAAATATGTTTAGAAATAGACCTAGAAAATGTTATAGGTGTCATCATACTGGTCATAAGGGAGATGAATGCTGGACTGATCTCTCAAGTCCTAGGTACTCAGTACCAAAGAAAAGGAGAGAAACTAAGTCAGTATCACCAAAGAAAACTTCTAAAGTTTCCCCCGAAGTGATACTGACCTCTCCACATAAAGAGATCAAGTCAAAATATGTTTATCCCACCAAAGGTCCCATTCAAAAATGGGTTCCTAAAAAGAACTAACTCTTATTTTGTGTCTTGTGCAGGGTGACAGAAAATGGTATTTAGATAGTGGCTGCTCAAGACACATGACAGGCAGTATGGAATACCTTCTCAATTATACTCCAGAGAAGGGTCCTTCTGTTAAATTTGGAGATGACTCGGTGGGAAAGACAAGAGGTTATGGTGTGATCACGACAGGCAACATAACTTTTAAAAGAGTTGCCTATGTAGAGGGTCTTAAACACAATCTGCTCAGTATCAGCCAGATGTGTGATGATGACAATGAAGCTCGATTCGGGAAGGTTGCAGGAATCATCTACAATGATAAAGGCCAGCCTGTACTCATTGCTAGAAGAGAAAAAGATGTATATGTGGTCAACCTATCTGAAATAGACCCAACTATTCGAGTATGCCTGCTTTCTAAAGTCAAGCCAGAATTGCATTGGCTATGGCACAAGAAACTCTCTCACATCAACTTTAGAAATATCAACGAGCTCAGTATGAAGAAACTGGTGAGAGGGTTGCCCACTATTACTTATTCAAAAGATAAGTTATGCTCAGCATGTGAAATGGGCAAGCAGAAGAAGAGTTCATTCAAGTCCAAAGTCAATCATTCCATTAATGAACCTATTACTATGATACATATGGATCTTTTTGGCCCCATCAGCACACCATCTTTGGCCAAAAAGATCTATACTCTAGTCTTGGTTGATGAATTTTCAAGATATACTTGGGTCATCTTCCTCAAGACTAAGTCAGATGCAACAACAGAAATCATTGCCTTTATAAAAAGAGAGGAACTTCAAAAAGGCAACAAGGTCAAGGAACTTAGAAGTGACCATGGTACTGAGTTTAAGAACTCAGTATTAGCTGATTTCTGTGAAGAAAAAGGAATCATTCAAAACTTCTCTGCAGCCTACACACCACAACAAAATGGTGTTGTGGAAAGAAAGAATAGAACACTGATTGAAGCTACAAGAACTTTATTATGCCATGCTGGACTGGCACTGAGTTTCTGGGCTGAAGCTGTAAACTGTGCAAACTTCACTCAGAATAGAGCCACTATCGTCCAAAGACATCTGAAGACTCCATATGAGTTATACAATGGCAAGATTCCTAATGTGGAATACTTCCACATCTTTGGGAGTAAATGCTTTGTACTCAGTACAAAACAAAATCTCAACAAATTTGCTCCCAAAGCAAATGAAGGTGTGTTCATGGGCTACTCTCCACACTCTAAAGCTTTCAGAGTGTATATCATCTCAACCAAGATGATTGTAGAATCCATTCATGTCACATTCGATGAAGATCAGAATGAGCATTCTACCTCAGCAAGTGAAGACATAAGTGGCATAGATATTCTATGTAATCCAGAACAATCCATTGCTGAACAGCCCAAGTTTCATCCACACTTTATTCCCAATAAGTTTAATGAAACTGATCAAGTTCAAACTCAGTATCACTCAACTGCGACTAATACTGAGGTTCCCATAACAGAGGACCTCCATACTGAGTTTCCAACTAATGATCTGAACCACTCTACCTATGAAGAAGGTGAAACATCCAACACTTCACAAGAATCCACATCAACTCTGCAAAATGAAGATGAACAGCAACCTGCGCTGTCTAATACTGACCAGAATTCAACTCAGTATCAGACACAAGACACACCAAATCAACAAGATATTGTTGATCCTATTTCAAATGCTCCCTTAGGAAACAATTTAAGGGAACACAGAGACCATCCACACTCAAACATTATTGGTCCTATTGAAGAAGGTGTCCAAACAAGAAGAAAATTAGAATTTCCAACCCAAGCAACTGCAAATTTTTGTTTCTTCTCAAGTTTCCTATCTACCATTGAACCAAAGAAAGCTGATGAAGCTTTATTAGCTGAAGATTGGGTAGAGGCTATGCAAGAAGAGCTCACAAAGTTTGAGAGAAACAAAGTTTGGAACTTAGTACCACCTCCTACTGGCAAAACTATTATTGGTACTAAGTGGGTGTTCAGAAACAAGATTGACAAGGATGGTGTTGTCATCAGAAACAAAGCAAGGTTAGTTGCTCAAGGTTACAGGCAAGAAGAAGGCATTGACTATGATGAAACTTTTGCACCAGTTGCAAGAATTGAAGCTATTAGGTTGTATCTTGCATATGCAGCCTTTAAGAATTTCAAAGTTTATCAGATGGATGTCAAAAGTGCTTTTCTAAATGGAAAACTACAAGAAGAAGTTTATGTTAAACAACCTCCAGGTTTTGTTGATCCTAAATTTCCTAATTATGTTTTCAAGCTTGATAAAGCTCTATATGGGCTCAAACAAGCTCCAAGAGCCTGGTATGACACCCTTTCTGAGTACCTTATTGAAAATAAATTTGCAAGAGGTAAAATTGATAAAACATTATTTTCAAAACGGAAAGGTTCTGACATCTTACTCATTCAGATATATGTAGATGATATTATCTTTGGTGCCACTGACAAGTCAATGTGTGACTGGTTTGCTAAGATAATGTCCACTCAGTATCAGATGAGTATGATGGGAGAACTTACTTACTTTCTTGGTTTACAAGTTGAACAAAAGCCTGATGGCACTTTTATAAATCAAAGTAAGTATGTGCATGACATGTTAAAGAAATACAAATTTGAAAATTTATCTTCCATGCACACTCCTATGGGTACTCAGGATAAGATAAGTAAGGATGAAACTGGTAAACCAGTATGTCAATCCACATACCGAGGTATGATTGGTTCCTTACTTTACTTAACTGCTAGCAGGCCTGATATCATGTTTGCCACATGTTTATGTGCTCGGTATCAGGCTGATCCTAAAGAATCACACATGAAAGCAGTTAAGCGCATCTTTAGATATCTTACAGGTACTCCTAACCTGGGTCTTTGGTATCCCAAAGATTCAAACTTTGACCTTGAAGGGTACACAGATGCAGATTTTGCAGGTTGTAGATTGGACAGAAAGAGCACAAGTGGAGGATGTCAATTCCTAGGTGGAAGACTAGTATGTTGGTCATCCAAGAAGCAAAATTCGGTAGCAACTTCCACAGCAGAAGCAGAATATGTTGCTGCAGGAAGTTGTTGTGCTCAATTATTATGGATGCAGTATCAACTCTTAGACTATGGGTTCAACTTTCATAAGACTCCCATTCATTGTGATAACAAGAGTGCTATTGCTATCACAGAGAACCCAGTCTATCACTCCAAAACGAAGCACATTGATCTCATACACCACTTTATTCGAGATAATGTGGAAAAAGGTAAGGTTGAGGTAGATTATGTACCAACAGATGAACAATTGGCCGATGTGTTTACTAAACCTCTCCCTGAGGAAAGGTTTATGTATTTACTAGGGCAATTAGGTATGTTGAATCCTTAATCTTTCTTAATTTTCTTTAAAACTGAGCGCTCAGTATCACTCCTGTTGATACTGACCACTCAGTATCACTAGTCTGTTATCATCAAAATTTAAAACTTTTATTTTTTTTTATTAATTTCAAGAGTATATTAATTGTTTTTATATTTTTTAAAATTTTTAAAATTAATTTTTTTTAACTCAGTATTGGGGTATGACGGCTCTTACACCGAGCTTAATCCTCATACTGCTCAACGGTAACCTTTCTTAATAAGAAAGTTACCGTTGTCAGAGGATAAGGCAGTCAAATCAGCCGTTTTTACTTCCCAATACCTTAATTATCTTTCAAATCTCCTATAAATAACCGTTTATTTTGACTTCAAATATTTTTCAACAGTTATTTCATTCTTTCATTTAAAATTCTCTCTGCGATTAACGATTTCACTCTTTCTTAGCAAGCACAAACACTTAAATCAAAATCACAGATGGCAAATTACACTTTCGTCGCTCCAGAAGTTGAATCGGAAATCAAATTCCGAAACGATGAACTGCCCAGGTTTGCAAGGAACAACATAATAGCAAACTTCAATATTCCTCAAGCCTGGGTATGCCAAGAATTCACAAACATTGTGACTTTTCTGAAGAATTGCCCAATTGCTCGTGCACTGACCTTGTCTCCTCGAGCAATTTACCCAGAAATGTTATGCGAGTTTTGGTACTCTGCCACACTCGATTCTCCAGATATGATTGCTGGGTGGGTAATTCGAGATCAAAGAAGGGCATTTGTGTCTACCGCCATTATTCGTGAAACACTGAGGCTTCCCGCCCACGCTCAATATGACCCATTTGTTGACAGAACAGAGGCACGCTCAGTATTGCCATTTTTGGGCCGAAGAGGAACAACGGGCATTATCAAAATAAATCAATTTGGTCCTATGTGGGGTATTCTCATTACAACAATAATTCGGTGTATGACCCACAAGACGGGTGCTTTGGACCAAATAAATGAATTTGGGATGCAAATAGTACATGCCTTGTACTATGGAAGAAACATTGATTATGCACGGCTCATTTTCAATGAATTAGCTGCTCTGGTTCGTGCTAACACAAGGGAATGCAATGTCCCTTTCTGCAGATTTTTATCACTCATCTTTCAACACTCAATGCCCACACATACTTATGATGAGTTTCACAGTCCAAGGGTTGATCTTCCTCCTCTTAGTGAGAAGATCTTCTTTTACATGCCAATCGCAGGAGAGCCTCTTCTAAGTCCTTCTATGTGGGCCATTGTTCAAGAACACATAAATGATGAACAAGACATGTCTGATACTGAGTCAGACAATGATGATGATGATGATAATGATGATAATAGTGGTAATGGAGAACAGACAGGTCAAGATGTTGAGATGCAGGATGTTCCACAAGTTCAAGAACCGACTCAACAACATATCTCTCCACCTGCACAGGATCCTGATGCTCCTCATATTGAAACAGTTTTTGATACTGAGTCCTCCGAAGACACACCACTGGTCCTTCAAAGAAGAAGAAGGAATCTTTCCCCTATCATTATGGGCAACTTATCATCTGAGGAGGTGCAGCCTGCAAATGTTCCATCATTAACTGCATCTCTTCAAGCCCAAAGCTTAGTTGCAGCCACCGCTGACCTTCCAGCTCCAGAACTAATTCCAACTGCTCAACCAATTGAGGAACCTCATGTTCCTCTTGATGTGGAGATTCAATATGAGCAAACTACACTGGAAGGTGCTCAGCAAGAAAGACAAGTCGGTATTGAAGATGTTGGTGCTGCACATCAACAATCACATGATCCTGCACCGACCTCTGCAGATGCTAGAAGGGAATCTGACAGAGTCTCAGGTATGAATTTCGAGTGATAAACATTGAAAATAACAAGAAGCACATCCCAGGCTTCGAATACCCAAACCCAAACCTTTTAGTAATGTGACTTATCCTATACTGAGCTACTTAAATTTACACACTCACTTTTACTAAAATCTTCTTACACATGCTATGCACAAGTCCACAATATTTCATCCTAAACCAGATGAAATACAGACTTCACAAACTCTGTTTATATGATTATAGAATTAAACAACACCACAATACTATTTGATAAACCTTTCTTTCTAACCAGTTTTATATTTTTGTTTCTTTAGCACCATCTATGCAGGGTATTCCAGCATCACAGGCTGCAGGAGAACAATTGACTCTGCAAGCAATCATGCAGAATATTCTGGCCATTCAACACACTCAGAATACAATTTTGGCCAGAATGGACACTATGAGTAGGAACATTGACTCCATCAAACAGTCAGTCTCACTACTCCAACAACAGCATAAGCCTCCATCTCCTCCACCATCCTCACATGGTGGACATAATGAAGCAGGAGAAGGCAATGATGATCCTGCACATATGAAATCACCCTCCCATGCCAATACTGAGGGTGATACTGATGCTGCGACTGAGCCCATGCCATCCCCTACCATTGAAGCACCACAAGGGGACATGGGTGGTGATACTGATCCTCTTCCCTCCCCATCCAATGATAACAATAAGGGGGAGAAGAGACAAAGAGATACTGAGGTTGATCAACCTGAGCCATCTGCTCAAGGGGAGAAAAGAAGACGATTAAATAAAGATCAACCTCCACAACAAGAACAACAATATCAGCAAAGCCCTCATACTGAGCCACTTCGGATTCAGTATGAGAGAAGAAGACAAAGAACCAGGTCAGCATTACAAGTTCAAGGTCAACTTGAGCCATCTGCTCAGGGGGAGACTCACACTGACCAACCACAGCAAGCCTATACTGAGCCACCTGCTCAAGAAGAAAATAACTTGCAAATTGTGGTCTATAGGCCTTTTGTGTGGCCTATTGTTGATGATGAAGATGAAGAACATCCTGTGGGATCAGAAGATTTTTTAAACTTTGCACTGGATGAAGCAAATAAAGAAACCTCTTCATCATCATTCTCAGATGATGAAGAGCATACAAGAAAACCTATCTCACCTCAAGCTGAAGGACCTTCTAGAATTCCTAGAAGACCAATAACCAGAAGAATGACAAATGTGGTTATGTCCTCAGAATCTAGTGAAGAACAAGATCCAGCTCCTCTGATCTCAAGACCTAGGAGATCTGCTCAGTTTACTGAGGAAAAGAGTGATGCTGAGGATGAGATTGAGTCCCAGAAATTCTTCCCTGTTAAGGAAGAACCTGAATCTGAGTCTGAAGATGTTCCAAGAAGATCTCATACTGTAAGAAGAACTGGAGATGAATTATTTGAACAGTATTGGAACATTGTGGCACAAAGAACAAGATATAGGGAAACAAGGATGGGTATGCTGAGGAATAAATCATTTCTAAATGTAAGAGACATATACTGGCTAAATGAATTTGTCAACAAAATAAAGGTCAAAACTATTGATAGATCAATTGTTGCAACTTGCACTGGGCCAGTCAGTCCTGCAATGAAGTTTTTCCTCCTTGACATCCAAAATATGGGACTTCAAGATTGGATAAAGATTGCTAGACTGATAAAGGAGATGCCCTCAAAATCCTCTGAAGCCCAAGTGATGATGGATGAAATCTGGGCTGTATCTGCTATATGCTATGAAAAAGGCATTCTTTATGCAGCAGAATACAGGGAACT
Organism: Calendula officinalis; assembly: GCA_963853835.1. NCBI lineage: Eukaryota > Viridiplantae > Streptophyta > Magnoliopsida > Asterales > Asteraceae > Calendula > Calendula officinalis. Next base: position 53,224,898 of record OY970822.1, read on the forward strand.
CAGTGTGATGACTGAAGCTATGAAGAACAACAAACCTGAGTGCCTTAATACTTTCAGAATAATTCCCACATATACTGTTCCCTCTAACCTTATCTTTCAGGATCAAAAGAGTACCATATATCCAACATCTGGATATATGTATACTGACTCAGATGACAGGGAGTGCTTCATTACTGAAGCAGATTTGGCAACAACTCCTATCAGCCATTTGGTGGGTCTTAAATGGATGATAACCAAGAGAGAAGATGCTTGGTTTAGAAAGAAGATAGTTGCTGTACTAAACAACAGGCAAGATGAACTGAAGAAAAGATAAGAGTTCATCCATGTGAAGAAAGAAGTCTTCTACGAGTTTGAGTCGATCAACAAAGACTAAAGAAGAAGACTTTGCAGCCTGTAGCTTATTTTGTTTAGTAACTCTTTGTAGTTGTTTTGTTATCATTAGATAGGGGGAGATTGTTAAGGCAAAAAGCCTTGCCCCTTTGGATCTTAAGATAACAAAACAACCTAGACTAGCTTTGAATAATATGTTGAATAATATAGCTAAGTTTAGGTCTGATACTGAGTGATCAGTATTGGAACTCAGTATCAGTACTCAGTATCAGATAGTGATACTGAGTACAAGGACTGAGTAGAAGGACTGAGTTACCATATGTAACGGACTAAGATCAAATCCCTTGATCTTAGTCATTTTCCTACCTTAGTCCTTCGGTTACTCCTTTACTCATTATGTAAGATCTCTATATCATTATAAATAGAGATCATCTTGCAAAGGAGAAACCACCAATTCACTTTACACTTTCATACCTTTTGTAATTGATCAGTGGTCTTGTTATTCCGCAACAAGCCATTAAGGAATTATACATTTGACTCATATCTTGTTCTTATACAATATTTGTCTTAAAGTTATAATTAACCAATCAATTAACCAACTAAACCAGGGTGTTGTGACCTAACAGAGAGACTGGGATAGAATGAGGTGGAGATCCCATTTTCTCATCAGATACCATCTCAGTATCTGATGGGGATGGTAAGGGTTGATTATCCTTGGTTATAAGGTTTTTCTTAGTGACAAGTCTGGCCCGTTTGGTTCTGGCGTACCCTTTTGTGAGGGACACTCCAGTTGGTGGTTTTTGCATAGAGCGAGTTAGAGATTTGTGTGGTGTGGAGACTTGGTCAGAATCTGATGGGTTTTTCTGATTCATGGTCTCTTTGGAGAAAGAGCCGGTATCCGAAGAGTCTGAAGGATGTGCGTGCGAAGCCACATTTTCAGTCCCCGTCTAATCCTCGTTAGAGGGACTGGGTTCAGGGATTAAGGAAGTAAAGATCAACATACCTTGTGGAAGAGGTTTGGTCTCCTTGACAGAAACGCCTGAGAAGTTTGCGCCCCCCACCATGCCGGAAAAATATCGTCCACGTTGGCTGATAATCTCGTATTGCTCTTTTCCAACGAAGTGTTCAAAGATCAAAGATAAGAATCGTGGAAAGGGCACAATGAAGTCTCGCTTGTTTGATTTGACTTTTGACACTAGTTTGTCAAAGACTAGTTTTCCAAAATCAACTCTTCGGGTGTATATGAGGGATTCGACAAGATTAGATCATGTGCATAGACATATTCCATACCCCCTGCTTTGGTTGTTAGACATTGAGATATTGTCATGAAGAAAGTGGACCAGATGCTGGACATGCCCTGTCTTTTTATATTTTGGGAGCGGTCTTTGCCGTATGAAATTAGGGCTAAGATGGATTTGTTTGCTTCCACCAGAGTTGGTGGAGATTCATAGTTTGATGCTTCATCGCCATAGTAGTTCATGCTTGTGATTCTTCTGAAGGATTCAAGATTGAAGGAGATGGTTCACCGCCTAAGATTGTACCTGTTATGATATCATCACCGTCATTGGTTGTTGAGTGTGTACATGAGTACCAGAATTCGACGAGTAGGTATTTTGATATAGGAATATCCTAATGAAGAGCCGTTTTCAAGGGATGTTCGTTAAAGAGTCGTAAAATAGCCTGGAAATCAGGATGTACTACTCGTGGGTTTACATTACTCCGACGATTGTTTTTCGTTAGCTTGATTGACGAAATGGTGAAATCGTCTTGAATGTGTGGAGCTTTGTGAACCTTTGCTAAGAGTTCAACGCCATGAGGGTCAATTGATTCTTTCTTTGGAGCCATTAGAATTTTGAGGTTGAGAGAGGAAGAGATATACGAAATGGAGGATGAATGAGAGCAACGAATTTGAGAAGCAAGAATCAGCAGAGGGTTTAGGGTTCTTATATGAGGTGAGGGGGAGATTAGTACGATAGAAATCAACGGATGAGATTTGAGTGAATAAATCGAACGGTGTATCCTAAAAGGACAGTTGAGTTTTAGCCCACGATGAAGTTGTCCAATCAAAACAAAAGAAAATGGGGCGGGAGAGGACGTTAAGGTGTCCGCATTAATTGCGTACACTGACAGCTTGGCAGAATGACAATGGGTCCAATAAAACTGTTCCACCTCATCAGATCTATGTTAGAGGAATACGACAAGTGTTTCTGTCTGATGAGGTCCAATGCTGAATAACCTATCTATCTGATGATATTCAGTTATATCTGATGATATTTAGTTATATCTGATGATATTTAGCTATATCTGATGATATTTAGTTATCAGATAGGAACAAGCATGTTACGCTGAAACCACAAATTATTTTTTATTAATTTTTTTATTTTTTTATAACAGTTTTATATATATATATATATATATATATATATATATATATATATATATATATATATATATAGGAATGAGTTCCTTTGAGAATTAATATATTGGGGGAGAATGTGAGAATAGATCTCAGCCATTGATCTGGGTGGATTTGGGGCTCACGGCCCGAAAAAATCTGCCGCGCGGCGCAAGGGGGCACATGTGCCCTGTTTAATCATCGATGATTACACTAATTCTCACATTCTTACTTTTTTTCCAATTCTCAAAGAAACCCTCCCATATATATATATATATATATATATATATATATGTGAGCATATGGACTTTTAGCAGATCTCAGAGACATCACCTGAAGAGATGTCTTCCATGCTCAGCTGCTTGGAGTTTTTAAGTGCATTTAGGCACCCATTGAGGAACGGATGTTGAAGAGGTCTTGGTGTTTTCTACCTGAGTCTTTTCTTGCTTTGATGTATCTGGTGGATTATCAGACTCTGTAGATGAGGTTTTCTTGAGAGCTTGATTTGGGCAATCTTTGGCTTCATGACTTTTATCGTTACAATGATAACATTTCCTTTTGTGGACCAGGGATGGTGAGAGGGTGATTTTTGGATCCGGTTGAGTCTTGACATTTTGAACTTTTTTTAAGGTCTGAGTTAATGTATTGATATGTTTGGTGACCTTGACTCCTTTGGTCTTTATTGTTGGCTCAATTGTCTTTGTTGCTGAAGATTTTTCAGGTACTGAAATTTCAGGCTTAGCTTCAGTTTCTTCTCCTTTAGGGGCATCATGTTTTTGAGATCCTGATGAATTTGTTTCTTCTGGTTCTGAGCTTGGGATATTTTTAATATTTTCTTTAAATTCAGTACTGTGGGTATTTAGAATTAATTCACATGTTTTGACGAAGAAATTTTCTTTGGTGTTTGAAGCATGTGATTTGGGAGTGTAATCCTTTGGTGGTCTGAACATGGGATTTGTGTGACTTGAGCTTGGTTTGAATACCTCGAGAAGAACTGCAGCGGTTTTGTAATTCCCCCCAAGAATTGCTTGAACTTGAGCTGGAATTTGTTCTTCTAAAATTTGTTTAGACAAGTTTGAGGATTTTGACCATGAGTCACAAATTCTTTGGAGAGTTTCACTTTTCTTTATTAGCTCAACGTTATGCTTTCTCAATGTTTTGTTTATCGTCTGAAGTTCAGCGATTTTATGCTTCGACTCTTTTAATTAAGAAGATTCTTGTTTGAGCTTTTCTACTTCACCGGTTAGTTTCTACATAGTAATTTCAGATTCAGTATATCGATTATGAGCACATACCAGATTTCGAGTGAGCACTTGAAATAGAGATGTCTTTTCTTCATCAGAAGCTTTATGAAATTTTCTTACTCTTTTTAACGTTTATGCGTCCCATTTCTTAGAAGATGAAGTTACTTGCCATTTTAGATTCTTGGGAAATGTTTGATGACTGCTGTATCTCTTATTCTTCGGTTATGGCCATTAGGCATTTTATGATTTTGTGATTCTCTGGCTTGGTTTCATATTTTTCTTTTGATGAAGTAAGAACTACTTTATCGTTGAATGTATCTTCATCACTTGATTCTGAGTAGCTTGCCCAGGATTCAATAGTAGCTTTAAAAGCCTTTGCATCTTTCTCAGCCTTTGCCATTTGTGCCTTCAGTTCCAGGTACTTTTTCTTAGTATCTTCATACCTCTTCTTATATTTTGAGGGAGAGCTTGAGCTTGATTTTTCAGACCCAGAATTCTCTTTATCTCTGCAGTCAGCTTTAATGTGACCTGCTCTTCCACACTTAAGATATATCATCTCTTCTCTGTCATTTTGCCCTCGTGGTTTGTTTTGATTTAGAAACCTTTTATATCTTGTAGATAACAGAGCCATACTTTCAGAAAGTTCATTTATGTCACTATTATTACATTCTTCTGAGTTACATTCTTGATCTTCGAGATCACTATCTTCAAATCTTTTATTATTGGCATCATTTGTGTCGACAACACATTCACCATTTGTTCTTTTCATTTTTCGAGATGATTTGGAGGAGCTTGCGACGAGAGCGGCTGAGAAAGAGGTATCATTCATATCATCATACATTTTGTTCTCATTTTCAAAATTCATCAGTGTGCTGTAGAGACTGCTCGTATTCATGTTTCTAATCTGACCGGAAGACCTTAACACCGTGGACATGACAACCCAATCTTTTGGAAGAATTTCCAAAAACTTGTACATTAACTCTTGAACATCTTTGTGAATGCCAAACTCCCTTAATTCATGTATGAGAATGGTGAACCTTCTGTAGGACATGTTGAGTGTTTCACCTTTGATGACCTTGAATGCTTCATACTTTCGTTTCAATATTGCTATTCTGCTAGCTTTAACTTCATTGGTTCCTTCATACGATGTTAACAGGAAATCCCAAATCTCTTTCGCAGTTTTACACTCTTTTACAGTGATAAGGATGTGATTTGGGAGGGATGTTTGAAGGAGGAACCGGATTTCAGCATCTAAGCCCGCTAGCTTTTTGTCTGCCTCTGACCATTGATCTTTTGGTTTGGGTTCTTCAACATCGGAAAGTGTTAAGGCAAAAAGCCTTGCCCCTTTGGATCTTAAGATAACAAAACAACCTAGACTAGCTTTGATTTATATGTAGAATAATATAGCTAAGTTTAGGTCTGATACTGAGTGATCAGTATTGGAACTCAGTATCAGTACTCAGTATCAGATAGTGATACTGAGTACAAGGACTGAGTAGAAGGACTGAGTGATACTCAGTATAGTAACGGACTAAGATCAAATCCCTTGATCTTAGTCATTTTTCCTTACTTAGTCCTTCGGTTACTCCTTTGCTCATCATGTAAGATCTCTATAACATTATAAATAGAGATCATCTTGCAAAGGAGTACTTACCAATTTACTTTACACTTTCACATATTTGTAATTGATCAGTGGTATTGCTTTTCCGCAGCATACCACACTTAGTGGATTTGTACACCGACTCAAATACTGTGTTTTACACTTTAATTGTCTTTTGTATAAATCAATCTATTCATTAACTAACAAACCAGGGGTGTTGTGACCTAACAACTGGTATCAGAGCAGGCTAAATAAACTCTTATTTAGTCGATCTATAACCCTGGCAGCCATTTCCTACATCTATCCCTCCAATACTCAAAAATCCAAAATGTCTACAATTGTTGCACCAATTATGTCAGGAAAGGGAGTACCCATCTTTGATGGAAAAGACTTCCATCAATGGAAGCTCAAAGCTCAGTGGTATCTTGAATGTATTCACCATGAGATGCTCACTGTGCTAAATGATGGTCCCATCATTCCACAAACTGTGGAACCTGTTGCTGCTACTGATGATGCTCCTGAGGGCATAAGATCTGTACCTAAACTAAAGCACAACTGGACTGATACTGACCGTCAGTTGTATGCTTTAGACTCCAGAGCTAAAGGGGTGATTGGTAATGCTATTACCAAAGAGATACTTAATGCAATTATGAAATTACCAACAGCAAAGGCTATGTGGGATAGTCTATCAGTCACCTATGAAGGCACAGCAAAGGTGAAGTTGCAAAGAAAAAGCAACATGAGAAGGAAATATGAAAATTTCTTTTCAACTCCAAATGAAGACATCACCACTCTCTATAACAGGTTTAATACTGTTATCCATGATTTAATCAGTGTAGGCATTGTGAAAGAGGAAGGAGAGCTTGTTCAAAAGTTCCTGGATAGTCTTCCTCAACAATTTCTTGACATGACAAATTCTGTCAATGCTGCTAACAACATTGAATCATACACTCTTCAAACTTTGTATGGTCTAATGTTGAATCATGAGGAGAATAATGCTGCAAGACTGATCAACTGGAAGAAAACTGACAAGTCTTCCACTGGCATGGATCTAGTTGTGCAACAGGCCTATACTGTGACTGAGCCAGATGAACCAGAAGTTGATCTTGCTGATGCTGAGGCAGAAGAGCTTGAAACTCAAATGGCTCTTATGTCTATGAAGCTGGATCAGTTGAAGAAGAAGAGGCTTGGTGTTAGCTCTTCTAATACTGACCCAAGATCAGGTCTGTGCTATAGGTGTGGAAAGCCTGGACATATTGCTGCAAATTGTCATACCAAGTCTTCTGAGACTGACCAAAATGACAAGATTGCATACCGAGCAAAAAGGTATAGAGACAAATATGTCAAGCTGAAGAATTGGAGCAAGGGAAAGAGGGCAGAAGGGAATGGAGCACCTCATCAAGCACTTTACTCAGAAGCCTGGATGGATGAAGAATTAAGTGATGACGAAGAAGAGATTGAGAATAAAGCCTTTATGGCTTTCACTGAAGATGATTTGAAGAGCTCCTTTGAAAAGGACATCAAAGAGGCTGAGAGGATGAGTGTTCATACTGATTGGGATTCCACTCAGTTGTACAAGGTAAGTTCCTTTCAAACTTATTCAGTGAATGAAAAAACCAAGACTTTTGAGTATATGCTTGTTGATCTTAAAACTTCTGTACAAAAAGAAAAAGCTTTAAAATTAACAATTAAAGAACTTGAAAGGGTAAATAATGAAAACTTGGATAAATTAGCAAAATATAAAGATTTAGAACTAAACTTTTCAGATTTAAAAGACATTAACCAAAGATTAGCTGATAAAGCTCATTTACACAAACTTGAAAAAGAGAAATTTGAAAAACAGTGTAAATCTTGGGGAAATGCTTCAATAAAATTAAATAAATGTTTAAATCAACAATTCCCAGAAAATGTGAGGGCTGCACTTGGTGTTGATCCTCAATTTAAAAACAGGAACAATTTTGCTGATTTATTTGAAGAGTTTTCTACTATGAACCCTATTAATTTTATAAAAGCTAAAACTTTATGTGAAGTTGGATGTCAAACTGAGTCAGATGATGAGGAAAATGAAATTTTAGAAAAACCTATTGGTCCTTCCATCTGCTCAAAGTGCTATACTGAGCTACAAGAACTCAGTATTGAATTTCAAATAACAGAAATTTCTGATACCGAGCTACCAATAGTTCAGTATGACACTTCTGCTGTTCCACCTTTTGAATTATAATTTAATACAACAACTTTTGAATTATATAATGATAATAAGACAACTTCTATCTCACATGTTTCATCAAATACAGAAGTTGCAGGAACAGAAACATCATATACTGAGAAATCTAAAGAACCTGTTAAAGTTGTTTCTTCAAAACATGATAAACAAAAACCAATTTTAACTAGGTCTTTAGATGGTAGAGACAAGAAGTCTAGCACTAGTAATATTAGAAACACTTTTCTGCCAAATAAAAAGAAGCAATCAGTTTCATCATCCTTTAAACCAGTAAAACAAAATGTTAATACACCTATTAAAAATAACAAAAATAACATTTTAAAAACACTTGGTGATCAGGTCAAATCTTTAAGTAAACAATTTGCAACACTTGTTCATACTGACTTACCAAAAGTGAAACATTTTTCTAAAATACCTTATGAAAATATGTTTAGAAATAGACCTAGAAAATGTTATAGATGTCATCATACTGGTCATAAGGGAGATGAATGCTGGACTGATCTCTCTAGTCCTAGGTATTCAGTACCAAAGAAAAGGAGAGAAACTAAGTCAGTATCACCAAAGAAAACTTCTAAAGTAACCCCCGAAGTGATACTGACCTCTCCACATAAAGAGATCAAGTCAAAATATGTTTATCCCACCAAAGGTCCCATTCAAAAATGGGTTCCTAAAAGGAACTAACTCTTATTTTGTGTCTTGTGCAGGGTGACAGAAAGTGGTATTTAGATAGTGGCTGCTCAAGACACATGACAGGCAGTATGGAGTACCTTCTCAATTATACTCCAGAGAAGGGTCCTTCTGTCAAGTTTGGAGATGACTCGGTGGGAAAGACAAGAGGTTATGGTGTGATCAAGGCAGGCAACATAACTTTTAAAAGAGTTGCCTATGTAGAGGGTCTTAAACACAATCTGCTCAGTATTAGTCAGATGTGTGATGATGACAATGAAGCTCGATTCAGGAAGGTTGCAGGCATCATCTACAATGATAAAGGGCATCCTGTACTCATTGCTAGAAGAGAAAAGGATGTATATGTGGTCAACCTATCTGAAATAGACCCAACTATTCGAGTATGCCTGCTTTCTAAGGTCAAGCCAGAATTACATTGGCTATGGCACAAGAAACTCTCTCACATCAATTTTAGAAATATCAACGAGCTCAGCATGGAGAAACTGATGAGAGGATTGCCCACTATTACTTATTCAAAAGATAAGTTATGCTCAGCATGTGAAATGGGCAAGCAGAAAAAGAGTTCATTCAAGTCCAAAGTTAATCATTCCATCAATGAACCTCTTACTATGATACATATGGATCTTTTTGGCCCTATCAGCACACCATCTTTGGCCAAAAAGATCTATACTTTAGTCTTAGTTGATGAATTCTCAAGATACACTTGGGTCATCTTCCTCAAGACTAAGTCAGATGCAACAACAGAAATCATTGCCTTTATAAAAAGAGAGGAACTTCAAAAAGGCAACAAGGTCAAGCAACTTAGAAGTGACCATGGTACTGAGTTTAAGAACTCAGTATTAGCTGATTTCTGTGAAGAAAAAGGAATCATTCAAAACTTCTCTGCAGCTTATACACCACAACAAAATGGTGTTGTAGAAAGAAAGAACAGAACACTGATTGAAGCTGCAAGAACTTTATTATGCCATGCAGGACTGGCACTGAGTTTCTGGGCTGAAGCTATAAACTGTGCAAACTTCACTCAGAATAGAGCCACTATAGTCCAAAGACATCTGAAGACTCCAAATGAGTTATACAATGGCAAGATTCCTAATGTGGAATATTTTCACATCTTTGGGAGTAAATGCTTTGTACTCAGTACAAAACAAAATCTCAATAAATTTGCTCCCAAAGCAAATGAAGGTGTGTTCATGGGCTACTCTCCACACTCTAAAGCTTTCAGAGTGTATATCATCTCAACCAAGATGATTGTAGAATCCATTCATGTCACATTCGATGAAGATCAGAATGAGCATTCTACCTCAGCAAGTGAAGACATAAGTGGCATAGATATTCTATGCAATCCAGAACACTCCATTGCTGAACAGCCTAAGTTTCATCCACACTTTATTCCTAATAAGTTTAATGAAACTGATCAAGTTCAAACTCAGTATCACTCAAATGAGACTAATACTGAGGTTCCCATAACAGAGGACCTTCATACTGAGTTTCCAACTAATGATCTGAATCATTCTATCTATGAAGAAGGTGAAACATCCAACACTTCACAAGAATCCACATCAACTCTGCAAAATGAAGATGAACAACAACCTGCACTGTCTAATACTGATCAGAATTCCACTCAGTATCAGACAGACAACACACCAAATCAACAAGATATTGTTGATTCTATTTCAAATGCTCCCTTAGGAAACAATTTAAGGGAACACAGAGACCATCCACACTCCAACATTATTGGTCCTATTGAAGAAGGTGTCCAAACAAGAAGAAAATTAGAATTTCCAACCCAAGCCACTGCAAATTTTTGTTTCTTCTCAAGTTTCTTATCTACCATTGAACCAAAGAAAGCTGATGAAGCTTTACTAGATGAAGATTGGGTAGAAGCTATGCAAGAAGAGCTCACAGAGTTTGAGAGAAACAAAGTTTGGAACTTAGTGCCACCTCCTTCTGGTAAAACTATCATTGGTACTAAGTGGGTGTTCAGAAACAAGATGGACAAGGATGGTGTTGTCATCAGAAACAAAGCAAGGTTAGTTGCTCAAGGTTACAGGCAAGAAGAAGGCATTGACTATGATGAAACTTTTGCACCAGTTGCAAGAATGGAAGCTATTAGGTTGTATCTTGCATATGCAGCCTTTAAGAATTTCAAAGTTTATCAGATGGATGTCAAAAGTGCTTTTCTAAATGGAAAACTGCAAGAAGAAGTTTATGTTAAACAACCTCCAGGTTTTGTTGATCCCAATTTCCTCATTATGTTTTCAAGCTTGATAAAGCTCTATATGGGCTCAAACAAGCTCCAAGAGCCTGGTATGACACCTTGTCTGAGTATCTTATTGAAAATAAATTTACAAGAGGTAAAATTGATAAAACATTATTTTCAAAAAGGAAAGGTTCTGACATCTTACTCATTCAGATATATGTAGATGATATTATCTTTGGTTCCACTGACAAGTCAATGTGTGACTGGTTTGCTAAGATAATGTCAACTCAGTATCAGATGAGTATGATGGGAGAACTTACTTACTTTCTTGGTTTACAAGTTGAACAAAAGCCTGATGGCACTTTTATAAATCAAAGTAAGTATGTGCATGACATGTTAAAGAAATACAAATTTGAAAATTTATCTTCCATGCACACTCCTATGGGTACTCAGGATAAGATAAGTAAGGATGAAACTGGTAAACCAGTATGTCAATCCACATACCGAGGTATGATTGGTTCCTTACTTTACTTAACTGCTAGTAGGCCTGATATTATGTTTGCCACATGTTTGTGTGCTCGGTATCAGGCTGATCCTAAAGAATCACACATGAAAGCAGTTAAGCGCATCTTTAGATATCTTACAGGTACTCCTAACCTGGGTCTTTGGTATCCCAAAGACTCAAACTTTGACCTTGAAGGGTACACAGATGCAGATTTTGCAGGTTGTAGATTGGACAGAAAGAGCAGAAGTGGAGGATGTCAATTCCTAGGTGGAAGACTAGTTGGCTGGTCATCCAAGAAACAAAATTCGGTAGCAACTTCCACAGCAGAAGCAGAATATGTTGCTGCAGGAAGTTGTTGTGCTCAATTATTATGGATGCAGTATCAACTCTTAGACTATGGGTTCAACTTTCATAAGACTCCTATTCATTGTGATAACAAGAGTGCTATTGCTATCACAGAGAACCCAGTCTATCACTCCAAAACCAAGCACATTGATATCAGACATCACTTTATTCGAGATAATGTGGAAAAAGGTAAGGTTGAAGTAGATTATGTACCAACAAATGAACAATTGGCTGATGTGTTTACTAAACCTCTTCCTGAGGAAAGGTTTATGTATTTACTAGGGCAATTAGGTATGTTGAATCCTTAATCTTTCTTAAATTTCTTTAAAACTGAGCGCTCAGTATCACTCCTGTTGATACTGACCACTCAGTATCACTAGTCTGTTATCATCAAAATTTAAAATTTTTATTTTTTTTATTAATTTCAAGAGTAAATTAATTGTTTTTATATTTTTTTAAAATTTTTTAAAAATTAATTTTTTTTTAACTCGGTATTGGGGTATGACGGCTCTTACACCGAGCTTAATCCTCATTCTGCTCAAACGGTAACCTTTCTTAATAAGAAAGTTACCGTTGGCAGAGGATAAGGCAGTCAAATCAGCCGTTTTTACTTCCCAATACCTTAATTATATTTCAAATCTCCTATAAATAACCGTTTATTTTTACTTCAAATTTTTTAACTGTTATTTCTTTCTTTCATTTTCAATTCTCTCTGCAATTAACGATTTCACTTTCTCTTAGCAAGCAAATTATTTTTCAAATCACAATCACAGATGGCGAATTACACTTTTGTTGCTCCAAACGTTGAATCGGAAATCCAATTCCGAAATAATGAAGTACCCAGGTTTGCGAGGAACAACATCACAGCATATTTCAATATTCCTCAAGCCTGGGTATGCCAAGATTTCACGAATATCGTGACTTTTATGAAGCATTGCCCAATTGCTCGTGCACTGACATTATCTCCTCGAGCAATTTACCCAGAAATGTTATGCGAGTTTTGGTACTCTGCCACACTCGATTCTCCAGATATGATTGCTGGATGGGTAATTAGGGATCAAAGAAGAGCTTTTGTTTCTACTGCAATCATTCGTGAAGCACTGAGACTTCCCGCCCAAGCTCAGTATGACCCATTTGTTGATAGATCAGAGGCACGCTCTGTACTGCCATTTCTGGGTCGAAGAGGAACAACGGGCACAATCAAAAGAAATGAATTTGGTCCTATGTGGGGTATTCTCATCACAACAATAATTCGATGTATGACCCACAAGACGGGAGCTTTGGACCAAATAAACGAATTTGGGATGCAAATAGTACATGCTCTGTACTATGGAAGAAATATTGATTATGCTCGCCTAATTTTCAATGAATTAGCTACTCTGGTTCGAGCAAACATAAGGGAATGCAATGTCCCTTTCTGCAGATTTCTATCACTCATCTTTCAACACTCAATGCCCACACACATTTATGATGATTTTCATAGTCCAAGAGTTGATCTTCCTCCGCTTAGTGAGAAGATTTTCTTTTACAGGCCAAGAGAAGGAGAGCCTCTTCTAAGTCCTCCTATGTGGGCCATTGTTCAAGAACATATAAATGATGAAGAAGATATGTCTGATACTGAGTCAGACAATGATGGTGATGATGATAATGATGATAATAGTGGCAATGGAGCCCAGGCTAGTCAAGATATTGAGATGCAGGATGTTCCACAAGTTCAAGAACCAACTATCTCTCCACCTGCACAAGATCCTGCTGCACGAGATCCTGCTGCTCCTCATATTGAAACCGTTTTTGAAACTGAGTCCTCAGAAGACACACCATTGGTTCTTCATAGACGAAGAAGGAATCTCTCTCCTATCATTATGGGAAACTTATCATCTGAGGAGGTGCAGCCTGCAAATGTTCCATCATTGACTGCATCTCTTCAAGCCCAAAGCCTAGTTGCAGCCACCGCTGACCTTCCAGGTCCAGAACTAGCTCCATCTGCTCAACCAATTGAGGAACCTCATGTTCCTCTTGATGTGGAGATTCAGTATGCACAAACTACAATGGAAGGTGCTCAGCATGACATAGAGGTCGGTATTGAAGATGTTTGTGCTGCACATCAACAAACACATGATCCTGCACCGACCTCTGCAGATGCTAGAAGGGAATCTGACAGAGTCTCAGGTATGAATTTCTAAAAAGCCCTTAAACTTATATATATATATATTTCATTCCCAAATAGAGACTAAGTATTGGCCAGTACCAACTCAATACTTACCAAAGTCTCAAACGATCTTTCAAATATATATCCTTTTATGGCCAACATAGCTAGCCCACTGCTGCTATGCAAAATTCATATACTGAGCACACAACATTGATCATTGTCAGTCTACAGTTGTCTCAACATTTAAAGAGACAATGGTGGTTGATGTCATACTGACACCCACTGGTGCTGCTTGAATAATGTCCAACTTATTTTTGAGTTGGGTAGCATCATTTAAGAAATGATCACAAACCCTTAAGCCACAAAATCCAAATATTTCCCATGGGGTTTAGCCACATTTCTGTTATCACTCTAATACCGAGTGATAAACATTGAAAATATCAAGAAGCACATCCCAGGCTTCGAATTCCCAAACCCAAACCTTTTAGTAAATGTGACTTATCCTATACTGAGCTACTTAAATTTTCACACTCATTTTTACTAAAATCTTCTTACACATACTATGCACAAGTTCATAGTATTTCATCATAAACCAGATGAAATACAGACTTCACAAACTCTGTTTATATGATTGTAGAATTAAACAACACCACAATTCTATTTGATAAACATTTCTTTCTAACCAGTTTTATATTTGTGTTTCTTTAGCACCATCTGTGCAGGGCATTCAGGCATCTCAGGCTGCAGCAGACCAAGTGACTCTGCAAGCAATCATGCAGCACATTCTGGCCATCCAACAAACTCAAAATACAATACTAGCCAGAATGGACAAGATGAGTGGTGATATTGACTCTATCAAACAGTCAGTCTCACTACTTCAACAACCACAGCAGCCACCACATACTCCACCAGGTTCACATGGTGACCACAATGAAGAAGGAGAAGGAGAAGGAGGTGCTGGTGATACTGATGCTGCAACTGAGCCCATGCCCTCCCCTACTCTTGAACAACATGAGGGGGACATGGGTGGTGATACTGATCCTCTTCCCTCCTCATCAAATGACAACAAAAGGGGGGAGAAGAGACAAAGAGATACTGAGGTTGATCAAACTGAGCCATCTGCTCAGGGGGAGAAAAGAAGAAGATTGAATGAAGATCAACCTCCACATCAACAACATCAGCAAAGTCCTCATACTGAGCCATTTCGCATTCAGTATGAGAGAAGAAGACAAAGAACTAGGTCAGCATCTACTCAGGGGGAGACTCATACTGACCAACCACAGCAAATTCATTCTGAGCCACCTGCTCTTGAAGAGAATAATTTGCAAATTGTGGTCTATAGGCCTTTCATCTGGCCTATTGCTGATGATGAAGATGAAGAACCAGATTTAGTAAACTATGCACTATATCTGGTAGAACAAGAAAGTTCTTCATCATCATCCTCGGATGATGAAGAACCAGAAAATCTGGTAATTAGAAGAAGGAGCTCCTTATCAAGAAGACCTATCAATGCTGTTCTTACTTCTTCTGAATCAAGTGAGGAATATGCTCCCTTGGTAACAAGACAAAGAAGACCTGTTCATACAAGGGACAGTGATACCGAGCAGGTTCCAAGACTGACTCCTCAACAACTCTGGGCAGAACAAGAAAGATTTTTATATGAGCAAGAGTTGGGAGTCAAAACTGAACCAGAATCTGACCCAGATACTGATACTCCTGGTCCTTCACATAGAATCTCAAGAAAGGGTCCATACCATATTCAACATTATTGGAATATGGTTGCTGCTAGGACTCAGTATAAGGAACAAAGGAAGGAATTATTGAGGACCAAAACATTTCAAAATGTAAGGGGAATACATTGGTTAAATCTGAATGTCAATAAAGTAAAAGTGAAGCTCAAAGAAGGAAGAATCACTATTACTTGTACTGGCTTAACCAGTCCCCCCATGAAGATATTTATTCATGATATTCAAAAGATTGACTTCAAGACTGGGTGAAGATCACAAGACTGATCAAAGAGCTTCCAAAGAAATCGACTTATGATCAAATAGTCTTGGATGAGATCTGTGCAGTAGCTGCAGTATGTTATGAGAAGGACTTACTTCATGAAATAGAGTACAGAACACTCAGTGTGATGACTGAGGCTTACTCAAACAACAGACCAGAATGCCTTCATACATACAAGTATCTTAGAAAGTACCCTCTTCCTCCTAACCTTGTCTTTCAGGATCAAAAGAGTGTCATATATCCAACTTCTGGATATATGTATACTGACTCAGAGGATAGAGAGTGCTTCATTTCTGAAGAAGATCTACCAAGAGCTCAAATCAGTCACCTTGTTGGACTGAAATGGATGATCACCAAGAAAGAAGACTCTTGGTTCAGAAAGAAGATTGTTGCAGTTCTGAATAGTAGAAGGGATGAACTCAAAAGCAGAGAAGAGTTTGTCCACATTAAACAAGAAGTCTTCTATGAGAATGAAGCCATCAACAGCAAATGAAGAAGAAGATATTGCTACCTATGCTGTTGTATTTTTTGTTTATCTCTTTGTAACTGTTTTGTTATCATTAGATAGGGGGAGATTGTTAAGGCAAAAAGCGTTGCCCCTTTGGATCTTAAGATAACAAAACAACCTAGACTAGCTTTGATTTATATGTAGAATAATATAGCTAAGTTTAGGTCTGATACTGAGTGATCAGTATTGGAACTCAGTATCAGTACTCAGTATCAGATAGTGATACTGAGTACAAGGACTGAGTAGAAGGACTGAGTGATACTCAGTATAGTAACGGACTAAGATCAAATCCCTTGATCTTAGTCATTTTTCCTTACTTAGTCCTTCGGTTACTCCTTTGCTCATCATGTAAGATCTCTATAACATTATAAATAGAGATCATCTTGCAAAGGAGTACTTACCAATTTACTTTACACTTTCACATATTTGTAATTGATCAGTGGTATTGCTTTTCCGCAGCATACCACACTTAGTGGATTTGTACACCGACTCAAATACTGTGTTTTACACTTTAATTGTCTTTTGTATAAATCAATCTATTCATTAACTAACAAACCAGGGGTGTTGTGACCTAACAGAAAGGTCTTCTTCTTCTTCATCTTCGTCTTTATCGTCACCCTCCTTCTTCTTCTTCTTGGAAATCGTTTGTTAGGTCTTAAAATGTTGTAAGTAATAGTCTAGGGGGTAGAATGTAACATTGCATATTAGTTTAGTTAGTTAATTAGGCTTAATTAAAGGAATTAAGGAAATGGTATAAAATCCAAGTTGTAATCCTTAATTCCCTACTTTTGCAATTAATCAAGATACATTTTAGCAATTGTCCTCTCTCCCTCTCTCTACTTTCTCTCACTAAAACCCTAAAACTTCATCATCAAGTTTCCTCCAAAAATCATCATATTTGATTAAGAAATGGATTGATTGTTGTTCTAGGCATTTCAATTGGTATCAGAGCACAAATTCACTCTGAATTCGATCCATATCCATTGCTTGCTGTCCAAATCAGAAGATCAAATGGGGTTTTGAAGCTTTTGAAGAAAAAGGGGTCAAAAATCAAAATCCAGATTTAAGGTATTAATGCTTGTTTCTATGGATAAAATAGTTTCATTTCATCATTTCATTAAGCTTAGAATCACTTTACGTTCAAATCCAATCCATTTTGATGAAGAAAGCGTGATTTTGAGTAAACTCCCTTAAAGCTTCAAAAACCTTGAAATTTCATTTTAGATTAGATTTAAGCTGGTTTTCATGAATAGTATTGAAAGGGATTGAAGGAAAACGTTCTTGGGTCATTTTGCAAAAAGAATCATCGATTTTGGTTAAGAAACGAGCGTTCTAGGATCAATTTAGTTAAATTTTTGGCTGTTCGAAAGTGTTCTGCTCAAGAACGACGCTACTGTTCTCGGCCCGAGAACAGTGAAATCTTCGGCCCGAACTCATCCTACAGTTCAGCCCGAACTCCTTGAACAACGTTCGGCCTGAACTTCTTCCACAGTTCGGCCCGAACTTATTCCACAGTCTTCGACCCGAACACCATCAAGTCTTCGACCCGAACACCATCAAGTCTTCGACCCGAACACTTCAATACTCTTCGGCCCGAACTCTCCCAACAGTTCGGCGCGAACTCTTTCTCCAACACTTCAATTTTATTTTCTTTTCGTCGTATTCTTAACCTTACCACTCAAAAATGACTTCCAAGGACACCTTGTCCATTGGATCGGATACAAAACCACCTGTTCTCTACCGAGGAGAATATGGTCAATGGAAGAAATGGTTTCTCCATTTTATCCTAAGTCAACATGCCGGTCCAGATATCCTTGACTCTTTTCAAACCGGACCAGCAAAATTCTACCGTGCTGTGGTAGCAGACCCAAACTCTCAACCAACGGTAACTGGAGGTGTGATTGAAATTCCCCCGACAGAATACATCCAAGAACAGAAGGAAATGGCTAGGGCTGACGTGTACGCACACTCTTATATGCTACAGCAGCCTTGATAGTTTTAGCACGGGTAAAGAGCTCTGGGATGAGATCCACAAGCAGATGGAAGGTACTGACCTGGGTAACAAAGCTAAGATGGTATCCACCCTAAACACCTACGCTCAATTTAAAGCTAACTCGGGAGAAGAACAATCTAAACAAAGGGAACCTTGAAATTAACATCAAATTTATTCAATCCCTACTCCCCGAATGGGAAATGTTTGGCAACAGTGCGATGCAGCACAAGGACTTAAGCCTCATAGACGTTCATGAATTATATGAATATCTACATCAAAATGAACCTATGGTGAAAGGAATCGCCAAATCTAGGCAAGATAATGCTGACACACTTGCATTGTTGGCCAAACAAAACCAAGTTCTCAACAAAGTTATCAATGAAGCACTGATGGCAGCTCAATCAAAAGAAGTAGTAAAAGATGAACCAGAGACTCTGATCCCTGAGGGGACAAGTGATGAAATTGAGTCGGTTCGTCAAGCTCTAGTTCTAATCTCAAGCTATAACAACAAATACTATAACAAGCCAACAAACAACAACCTCAGATCATCCTCAAACTTCAAATTCAACTCCTCTTCCCAAACCCCTTACAACAAATCTTCATCTTCCTCTACTGAGCCACCGAAGAAATGCTACAACTGTGGTATGACGGGGCTCTTTGCTAAAGAATGCAAGAAGCCACTAACTCCCCCAACTTGTGTGGGTTATCTAGGATCCAATTGTTTAGCTACCACATAACAATTCAACAACTTGAGCCAATGCCCCAATTCATAGGATTCAACATTCTAGTGGTAACTAAGCAAGTCAATAACAATTCATATCATCTACCAACTAATCAATCTTTATTTCTTTATTAAAACATTTATTTAATAAAGACTACTAACAACTTGTTTAATCATTTAAACTATGAAAAATCTTTTACTATGTACTCAAAAAAGATCACATGTACTCACCTTAGTAATGCTATCCAACACTTGTGTTAATAAACACAAATCCTTACTTCTTAATCGAAGAAGTACTTCAATCTCAAGGTCTTCTTGACCTAATACCATCATCAACACAATAACTAGTTATTATTCATAACTAATCACTAATCTATCCAATTTAACATTCCAACCACCAAGTTCATACCACTTGGTGGAAATCTCAAACCCTAGTTCAAGATCTATATCCATAAAACCCAAATCTAGCTTGTACACAATGATTACAAGCTTACCGTGAGTGTTTTACACTCATGATAGACCATCTTCCCCAAAAATGGTATGGTTGGTTCCCAAAACCACCATTGATGCCCATGAAAAGCTTGAAACTAAGGTAGAAGATGATAAGAATCGATAATCTTTACCTTTGATGTTTAAATCTTCAAAAATGATGAAGATTTGAGCTCTAGATCAGCAAAATCGCCTCTTCCCTTCAAAATAACGGCGGAGCTACATGTAGGGTCGTTGATGCCTAAACCCTAGCCTAAAACCCGTTTTTATACAGAGGTAACTAGTTCACAATCGTGAAATTGAGTTCGCGTCGTGAACTCTGCCTGTCGCTAACAGTTAGCCATCGGGAGCAGGTCGGGAACTCCTTGTATGAAGTTCACGATCGCGAACCATAGTTCGCGCCGTGAACTTCCCCAGTCAGCTAGGCTGCACTTTTTGGTCGTCCGATTCAGCCCGGTTTCGACCCTAACTATATCAAACGGTGTCCAAATGACATGAAACCAATTCCTACGGTTCTGAAATAAATTATCCATAATTATCATATTTTTGTACAATTTATTTATTTACAAAATCTCGGTCGTTACAGTCAAAATCTGCTTTTCAATTTCAAATTTCTGAATTACAAAATAGTCTACAAAAACTAGTAAACACAACTAATGAATCTAATGCACAAATCTCAAACTTAAAGGCAGAAAATTTAACCTTTCGTCGTCAACTTGAAACTCTTGTTCCTCAAGTCAATCAAAATAACCTTTCAAATCAAAAAACACGAGAGTTAAAACAACAGTTGTCATCCTTTCATGTTGCTCACACCAGTGAGGTCAATCGACTAAATCAAATTATTAATTTCAAACCTGAAAACCATGAAAACGGTGTCAAGTGATAAAGACGACTCCAAGAAGCTGATAAATGACTTGGCGATTCAATTACATCGAGAACAAACGTGGATGAAGTTCGCAGACATCAAGATAAAAGACTACCAAGATCAGTTGAAGACGGCTGACATTGAAATTCAAAGATTAAATGAACAAATCAAAAACATAACTAACAGTTTTAAAAAGGAAATCGATGAACAATCAGCAACTATACACAGTCTCACTGTCAGAAAAGAAAATGCTGAAGAACACATTTCTAAACTGGAACAAACGATTGTCAAAGCCGGTCATACAGAACAAACGATATAATTCAACGAGCCAAAAGAGTTCAGATCATACAAGTCAAAAGTGGGTCTCGGAGCAGAAAATACCCGCTATCTGGAAAAAGCTGCTGATATTCTTTCTACATTGTACAACATCGACTACATGAACTTGGGAATTTGGCAAAACTTCCTTCATATGTCAAACGAAGAAGCAGAAATTGAAAAGTTCAACAGAGAGAAGGAAGAGTATGCTCAAATTAGCTTCAATTATGATGCTTTAAACTCAACATACGAAAAGAAGAAAGCGAAATTTGAACATAATGAATATTTTCCAATCATCACACCAGCAGGATTCTCTATTCCAGAAAATGAAGTGTTAAAACAAATCAAAGAACCAAAGCTTTATGTTCCACCATTAATTTTATAAAAGAAAATTGTACAATTAGAATCTGAAATTGATGAAACACAAAAGGCTTTTGATAAAGAAAAAGAAAACCTTCAAAACAAAATACATAATTTATAGGACACCATTTTAGAATTAAAACCTAAAACAAATAAAAATGTCTCTCAAAATTCTAAATCCTCTTTACTAGGACCGCCACCAGTTAAACCAGTTCCAACCATCTTGAAAAGAAGCTCTAATCCACTTGTTTTGAATCTTGCATATCGAAGATTAGAGTCTCACAGGAAGAGTTCCATGAAGCAAGCTGAAGTCACAAGAGCCAAGCAGTCAAAGAAGTCTTTTCAGACTGGATCCAGTATGCTTAAGGAGCCTAGTCTACTTAAGAAGTCTAGTCCACCTAAGTCTGTAGTTTCATCTTTTTCTGTTAAAAATAATTGAAATGACTCTAGACAGCTTATTTCTCCGAAAGAAGCTTATGGCATTGTTTATGATTCTGCAGTTAATCGTCCTGTTAATTACACTGTTAATGGCGTAAATTTAAGTATTAAAACTGATAATAATGGCAAAAAGGTTTATTTTGATAAAAAGACTGATAAACCAATTTCTTAGTACGATGAACGATATTTTATTAAAATAGATGCTCCTTGTGGTAAACGACACGATGTTCTTGGTAAAGTTCGTGAAATCATTCATTCTTGCACAACTTGCTACCCAGATCCATGCAAATCAATAAACTCTCGACTAGAAAAATATACCGTTACACGTCCATTCAAACCAACCTCTGAAAAATCTTCATCTCATCGTCGTCTCGTGTATCGGGAAGTTTCTAAACAAACATCGTCAAACTCAGAGTCTCCAATAAAAGCTGCCAAGATAACTTCCAAACAATCGAATAAATCTTCTCAAACTCCACAAACTTATGTTTCCCATTTGTCTTCTCGCCGCACGTCTTCTCAAGGAAACTTTGCACAAAAGTCAAAACCGTTTGTTTCCTCAAAATGCGACAAACCATCCGCTAAAATGAATACTCATGTGAAATAACTGGATTAAAAATGAAAAATCTCATTAGATTATTCAATCCTCTGAAAAATCTCTCAAATGGGTAATCAAATCCAAACTGCCTCCTAGCAGTTCCCGAAAGCTCTAAATTGATAATCACATAAATTCTGCATAAAATATGTGTCACTAATCGTTCTGGACCCATACATCATTGGGTAGCTAAAATGTTTTATTTGTTTTATGTAGAATATATGGTACCTCGACTCAGGCTGTTCGAGGCACATGACGGGAAACAAAAATCTACTGACCAACGTTCGTGAAAGATATTTAGGAACGGTCAAATTTGGGAATGATCATTTAGCAGCCATTTTAGGACTCGGTGACATCATTCGCCATAACGTGATTATAAGAAATGTAGCCTTTGTTGAAGATCCCTCTCATAATCTCTTCATAATCGGCAAATTCTGTGACAAGACTCTGGAACTCAACTTTCGCACAAAGAAGTGTGCTATTCGTACATATGATGGAGAAGAACTTCTAACTGGAACTCGTGACACAAACTTATTTACTATTGATCTTAATGACCTTGGTCCAATCGATGAAGTATGTCTCGTATCAAAAGCTACTTCCAATGAGTCATGGTTATGGCATCGCCGTTTGTCTCATCTCAACTTCAAAACAATGAACAAACTCGTAAAAGGAGGCCATGTGTCTGGATTACCTGATGTTGCTTTTGACAAAGATCACAAATGTTCATCATGTGAAATGGGAAAAATGACCAAAAAGTCTCACAAACCTAAACCAGCTCCAAGTACTTCCAAACCTCTTGAACTACTCATATGGATTTATGTGGTCCAATGAGCGTTCAGAGTCTTGCTGGAAAATGCTATATTTTGGTTATTGTTGATGACTATTCCAGATACACATGGGTTCATTTCCTTCGCTCAAAGGATGAAGCCGCAGAGATCATTATCTCATTCATCAAGAAAACCCAAGTGAACCTAGAATTAAATGTTCAAACAATCCGTACCGACAATGGTACTGAATTCAAGAATCGGGTCCTTGACTCTTATCTTGAATCTGCTGGCATCACCCATCAGTTTTTCGATGCATGAACTCCTCAACAGAACGGTGTTGTTGAAAGACGAAACCGTACTTTAGTGGAAGCTGCTCGTACGATGCTTTCATTTTCAAAACCTCCTCTGTCTTTATGGGCAGAAGCCATCAGCACCGCCCCGTTTTACTCAAAACCGCTCAATAATCAACAAAACATACAACCAAACTCCATATGAGCTCATCAACAATCGAATACCAAATGTAAACTTCTTCCACATGTTTGGTAGTCGATGCTTTATCCTGAATGATAAATATAAATTCGACATGTTTGAAGAGAAAGCTAAGGAAGGAGTCTTTATTGGATATTTAAAGGAATCAGCATCATTCATAATTTACAACCGATCGACAAGAATGGTCAGAGAAAGTGTTAATATATCATTAGATGAAACATTCCCGCTTGTTTCGAGGTCAACTGGCATTGAAAGACCTCTACCCACAACCTCTTCTAATCATTCAACATCTCTGAATGATCTTGAAATCCTATTTGAACACTTCTATGATGAATATCACAACGTCAGACATCCAACTCCACCCCCACCCCCACCTCCGGCAGATGATCAATCAATCACTGCTCCGGAAATCAATACCCCATCAACAAATAAATCTCCATCACCTACCTCACCTGCTCCAACCTCATCAATACCCACAGCAAATGATGGCCCTTCAACATCAACACAAGGAACTCAATCTACACCAGACAATCTTCCACCTCCGTCAGATGTTATCGCTCCACTGGTGATTGACTTCTCTAAATTCCATCTTTCGCGTGTTGAACCACCAACTAAGATCAACCCCCCAAATCCTGAAACTGCAATCATACCACATCATGATTTCACTGATAATTCCAACGTTAACCCTGGTCATCTTCCACTTCCTCATTTTACTAAGTGGACCAAGGAACATCCTTTGGATCTAATCATCGGAAACTCAGAGTCATCCATCCAAACTCGAAGAGCTACAACGGATGAATGTCAATATGCGTCATTCTTAAGCTCCACTGAACCAAAGAAAGTCAGTGAAGCTCTTTCTAATCCAGACTGGATAATTGAGATGCAAGAAGAAATTAATCAATTCGAAAGATTGAAAGTCTGGCGCTTAGTTCCAAAAACCCCAGGCTCATCTGTCATTGGAACTAAGTGGAACTTCAAAAACAAGAAAGACGATAATGGAATTGTCATTCGTAACAAAGTAAGGTTGGATGCTAAGGGTTACGCTCAACAGGAAGGCATTGATTACGAAGAAACATTTGTTCCTGTTGCCCGTATTGAAGCCATTCGCATTTTCTTAGCATATGCAGCTCACAAAATTTTTACTATCTATCAGATGGATGTAAAGACTGCATTCTTAAATGGTATTCTAAAAGATGAAGTGTTTGTTTATCAACCAGAAGGGTTTGTGGATCCCAAACATCCAGATTATGTATATGTTCTCGACAAAGCTCTATATGGTTTGAAACAGGCCCCTTGGGCATGGTATGATGTTCTTTCCCAGTTCTTAGTCGAATCAGGCTTTTCAAAGGGAAAAGTTGATACCACTTTGTTCATCAAACGTCAAGGGAAGATATCATACTAATTCAGATCTACGTCGATGACATCATTTTTGGGTCTACAAATCCAAAATATTGCTAACGTTTTTCTGATCTCAAGGTAAAACGCTTTAAAATGAGCATGACGGGGGAGATGAACTTCTTCATAGGTCTTCAAGTTCGTCAACTTCCAACAGGAATCTTCATCAATCAATCCAAGTATATCTCTGATCGGTTGACGAAGTATCTAATGGACGACTGTAAACCTATAGCAACACCTATGTCCACAACCACCAAACTTAATGCTGATCTGGATGGTAAACCGGTAGATGTAACGAACTATCGGGGTATGATTGGATCCCTACTTTACTTAACGGCCAACCGTCCGGACATTATGTTCTCCACATGCATCTGTGCTCGGTATCAGGCTGCTCCCAAAGAGTCTCACTTTCTGGGTGTCAAACGAATCTTCTATTACCTCAAAGGCACCAGAGATCTTGGTCTTTGGTACCCCAAGGAGACCTCGTTTGATCTTTCTGCCTTCTATGACGCTGATCATGCTCGGTGTATGCTGGACAGGAAGAGTAGATCAGGAGGAGTTCAATTTTTGGGAGTTAAGCTAGTCAGCTGGTCATTAAGAAAGCAAAACCGTGTCTCACTATCAACAGCTGAAGCAGAATATGTTGCGGCCGTTAGCTGTCTGTCCCATGTGATATGGATGCAATCACAATTAAAGGACTATGGCTTTTCCTATAGCCGCATTCCTTTATATTGTGATTCCAGAAGTGCAATTGCAATATCTTGCAATCCAGTTCAACATTCTAAAACTAAACATATCGATCTTCGATATCATTTTATCAAAGATCACGTTGAACTGGGTAATGTTGAATTGTACTTCGTATCCACTGATTTTCAATTGGCTGATTTGTTTACCAAAGCTTTGGACGAAAAACGTTTTAATTATCTGGTCACAAAGCTTGGTATGCTAAATCTCCAAAACTTAATTGTCTTCAATTCTTATTTTTCAATTTGTTAAGTCGTTGCATTCCTCATATCATCGTTATGGGTTTCAAGAAACTCGTCTTGAAACCCGGTCATCAAAAGTCGTCATCGGTCACGGGGGAGCAACTACTCATCAGTCAAGGGGGAGCTGTCGGTAGAAGTTTTCCTTATTTTTAATTCTTAAGTTTTACTTTTAATTTTTATTTTAAATTTTAAATTTTAAATTTCCTTTTATTTTTATTTAAATTTAAATTCAAAAAAATTTCAAACATTGTCCTCGAGCCGAACACCTCATTGTTCGCGGCTCGGGGATCTAAGTCGGTTCAATAGTCTTCGGCTTGTTTCCCTTCCATATAAATACTCCCCTCTGAACACCTCTTCTCTCTTTACTCTCTTCTCGATCACACGCACTAAAACACCTCGCGACACACACAGTTCACCCCGATCTCTCTGATTCTCCATCATCTCGCCTCAAATTTGTTATACATCTTCTCTGCATCACTTATCACTCAATTTCGTTACGTTCTATCCATCAATTTCATTTGTTTTATTCCGATTTAGTCGAATTTAGATTCTTCAGGATCGACTTTCTCTAGGGTTCATCCATATGGTGAAATCAGTCGATCTAGGGTTTCAATGGTTATAATACGATAACTAGGATAGGCGTCCAGCAGAATCAATCCCCATTTACTCAGCTTTACAACGTTTTTAATCGATCTAGGATTAACCAACCTCAACACTTGTAAAATCACACACATCGTTCAAGTCTTCGGCCGGAACTCTTTCAAAAGACTTCGGCTCGAACACTTTCAACAATATTCGGCCCGATCTCTTTCATTAGACTTCGCTCGAACACTTTTCAATAGTATTCGGCCCGAACTCTTTCATTAGACTTCGGCTCGAACACTTTCAATTGTCTTCGGCCCGAACTCTTTCATTAGACTTCGGCTCGAACACATTCCATAGTCTTCGGCCCGAACTCTCTCAATACTTCGACTCGGACTTTCACTGTCCCCGGGCCCAACTCTTTTCACATTTTTTTTCTAAGTCTTTTTATTATATATATATATATATATATATATATATATATATATATATATATATATATATATATATATATATATAGTAAAGGATTCCATACAGAACCAAAATAATCTACAGAACTTTTAGAACTATTTTAGACCAATGATAATCAAGATAAATCAATTTCATTTAATATTTATATTTAAGTATGTAAGGGCAGTATAGGCAAATCAGAATTTTCGGTTTTTGGAAATTCCTAAGAAATAGGATCGGTTGTTTTAACCCTAGTAAATCCTGTACGTTTATTCTACCGTCATTAATCGTCTTCTTCACTGCTAATCATCTCGTTCTTCCATATTTCATGATTTTCATGTAAATATTGGTTACAGTATCCAAGATGTCGCATGATGATGATGGAATTCGAAATAATGAAGATCATCCAATACACAACGGCATTATCGACATATATGATGATAGTTATTGCGATCAAGATCCTCAAAATATGGAATTCCAGTCAGAGGATGATATTCAGTATCAACCAGGTTTAATTTATTTTTTTTAAATGCGTGTTATTATTATTACTTTGTGATATTCGTTTAGCTATTCGTTTGAATCCTTTGTAAGATACGTATTTTGTGTTTGATTGGTATGTTTATTTCATACGGAAATTCAATATTTTACACTTTTTGGAACAGTTATGAATGGTTTACATTTTTTTTATATAGTTAATGTGTATGACGTTTTTTTATCATGCATTCATGTATGTAATGTGCTTTTTATTTGTTAATGATGGAGTGATACACCGATGTTACTGTGTTTTTATTTGTTAATGATGGAGTGATACACCGATGTTACTGTGTTTTTATATGTTAATGATGTAGTGATACACTGATGTTATACACTGATGTTTTTATTTGTTAATGATGGAGTGATACACCGATGTTATACACTGATGTTTTACATTTTTCATATTATGCAGATCAAGATGATGAATTGGATATTAATGACATTGAGCGTGTATTCACTCCTGGCAAGAGTACTTATTGGGTCCCAACAGTAAATGTAGACGAGAAACCAAAGTTAGGTGACATGTTTGATAATTTCGATCTTTGCTATGATATGTACAAACTATATTCGCAGAAGGCTAGATTTAATATTTGTAAATCTGACATAAAAAAGTACAAGGGGCAGATTACTCATAGGTATGTTAGTTGCTATACGGTTTTTTTATTATATGTTGCAATCGTAAGTATGCCATATTGTTTTAATTTTATCATTCTTTTAAAGGTAGTATACAACAAACACACTGGTTCAATAACATGTTCATGCGGTAATTATGTTCGTCACGGGTATTTATGTCGTCACACTTTTTGTGTTCTTAAAAACAATTTTGTTGATAGAATACCAAATGCTTACATAAATGTTCGGTGGACCAAAAACCCCTTACCAGCGAATATTATTGCGTCCAGAAATAAATATGCCCATTCACTTGAAGAGTATGAAAAATTAGCATCTGATGTTCACGTAGTAGTAGACGATTGTCTAAGCTTCATGCATGAAAATGTACCACTATTAAAACAGTATCTTAAAAATCAGGAAGAATTAAAAAGTAAGCTGGGAGATGAATTGCAAATAAATAAAAAGGTTCAAAACGACGACGAATGTTGTTCTCATATGTTACGTGCCAAACGTCGTAAAAATGTTGAAGTCGTGAACCCAGACAAATCTAGGCATAAGGGGTGTAAAAGGATTAAAAGTGCTGCTGAGATTGCTAAAAAAGCCTCTTCATCTAAATCATCTAGGAAGATACCTTTCAAATCTCGCCAGTGTAGCGTTTGTCAAGAATTTGGACACAATAGGCGTAAACATGAAAAAGATGGATTAGAAGAAAATTTCGATGATGAGGCAGACCAAGTTGAATCTGAAGGAGAAGAAGACTTTGAGGATTGATTTTTTGATAATTAGACACTCATGTAAACATTTGTTTCAATTTTTGTCCCCAGTTTCATTACTGTTTTTTATAATAATTATACAATCAAGTAATTATTTCTTTAATTTTTAGTTTCATCATATATTGTTTTTACACAAATATTTATGTGCGTTGTTCTTATAAATGTTGAATCATTTAACGTTGTATTCTCATTTACATTTATGCAAAAAAATGTAAATGAGTACATCTTTGTAATTAAAATCATTAATGTTTATTACCATACATCATACAAGGATGTAGGGCTTATCACAAATGCATAAATGTATGTCACTTATACATGGATGTTGGATTCATCATACATCTTTGTAATTAAAATCATTAATGTTTATTACCATACATCATACATGGATGTAGCAATATTGCTTACATAGATGTATCACATATTACTTACATAGATGTATCACATAGTGCTTAAATAGATATATCACATATTGCTTACATAGTGCATACTTAGTGCATATACTTCAAATGATAGTGATTACATAGTTGTATCGATCACACAGTGAATACATAGATTATGCCTGAAACCTACACAAATGCATTAATGCATAAACCAATTATGACATGAAAATTATCAACAACATACAAACCTAGTTTAGATGGAATTGTTTCTACTTTAAAATCTAGCATTCTGGTAAACCCCATTTCATCCAGGCAACCCTTTTGGTTAGGTTTCAAGATAGATAACATAGCTTGAAACGCTTTCGGACTAGACCTTGTTTGCAACACCTCTACTATTTTTGACATTTGCACCGTTGCATCACCACCTTCTTTGGAAGTTTCCCCTAATATTGCCTTCACTTTTTCCTTTTTTTTTTGCATCACGGCTGCTATAATCTTACACTACGTTAGTATAAACAAATTTAGATCGGGTATTATAAAACAAAAAAACCAGCTTACACCTTTTCTTTCCTTCACAGCTCTTTTTGGACTGTCGTTGTAATCAACCTCTCTTCCCCTCTTCCTTCCACTTCTTCTTAAACCTGCTACAACATTAATGTTATTATATAATCAACATACCAAAATACAGCCACATACACATATGTTTTTTACTTAATTTCATTAAAACAGCAACCTAAACTACATCTATTTAGGCCTTCTTGGAACAACATTCATGCATATCTGTTAATTACTATTCCACCAAACAAACACCAGTGTATGTATTACAAAAAAAAATGCTAATTTTCAACTCAAATTATGCAAATATCACATTAACAAAAAACCCATTTAGCTTAATGTATCATAATTCATTTATGTATCTCGAAGCTCTATCAAAAGTTTGAATTTCTGAAATCAAACCCCAATTACCTACTGTTTCAGCAACAAATCCCACATTTAATCAAAAAATTGTCTTGATTTCTTAAGACAACAACCCTAATAGCCCATACATGCATGTCGCCAACGACATCTGTTCGATTACTTTCTTTTGAATGACGAAACAAACCGAAATACAACGATGTTAACCATTAAACCTAGAAAACCCAAAAAATTTCAACTTTCCGATACCTACCAAACACGAATGCATATATGGCGTACAACAAAAATTCGTAATACATACATGTTTTTCTTAGTAAACGATGAAACAATCAACAGAAAATCAACTTACTTTCCATATTGAAGACACAATTGATCGCTGATTTTAAAACCTCCGTCGTTTTCCGCAGCCGCTAAACAACAATAAGAACCCTAATTGCTTTTCGAGACCTTTTTAAAGTATAAAATCGGTGTATATCTTGCCGATTTTTTTGAAGATTTGGAATCAATTGCGCTTTGAAAATGGACGACGACTGTATTCGGGTTTAATTTTTGTTTCCTAAATACCAGAAGATGATAATCTTCTCAAATCCCGTTCTTCCAGGAAGATGATTTGACCGGATACTAACCCACCTTCATTAGGAATTTCCGAAATTACCCTTACGGTATTGATGCAGCACATTTTAAAGTCACACATATTTACAAATATGCCACCGCCATTCACAGCCTTTGATTTACAAAACATGTGGTCAAGATCTTTTCAAAAAAGGTTCTATGAGTTCTGTAGTTAATAATGGTTCTGTGTGGAATTCAACCCTATATATATATATATATATATATATATATATATATATATATATATATATATATATATATATATATATATATATATATATATATATATATATATATAGGGTCCGGATACGGTGAGGAATTTTTTCCCGGTGAGGACTGCGAGGACAATTCTAGTCCACTCATCTTAAAAAGGGCATAAAGGTCATTTACGAAACCCCCTCTTTCCTCCTTTTGCCACTTGTCATCTTATAATTGGAAGTGGGTCTTTTCCCCCGGACTTTGTTTTTCGCCCATAACTTTTTTATTTATTTGTAAAATAAAAAATCTAAAAATGCCAAAAATTTTAAAATTAAATTTTCTACAAAATGAGTATAGTCATGAAAATTTGAAAAAAAAAAATGATCCAAAATTGACAATGATCCATAAATAACAAAATAATCCATAAATTAACAGTAGTACAAAGTATATAAAATGACCATGAATGAAAAAAATGATCCAAAATTATATATGATATCTTATTTGACTAATTATTTATGCAAAATTATGTTTATGCAAGATTAAAAATGATCCAAAAATAACAAAATGATCCAAAATTATGACAATGATCCAAAATTAACAAAATGATCCAATATTTTATCTGGGTTTTTTTTTTCAAATTTTCATGACTATACTCATTTTGTAGAAAATTTAATTATAAGAACTTTGGCATTTTTAGTTTTTGTTTTTTTACAAGAAAAAAAAAAGTTATGGCCGAAATACGAACTTGGGGGTAAAAATAAAACCCACCAAATCAGAAATTGACATGTGGCGAGGAGAGAGAGTATGTGTACGAAAATGACCATTTTAACCTTACAAACTTTCTTTTTATCCCCCACTATTGTGTAAAACTTAACACAAAACCCCTTAACCTTCCAGAATTGTTACTTTTCTTCACATTAGATCATAGTCATTGATTTTGTTTGATCCAAGGCCCAGATTTGTCCTCGCAGTCCTGACCGGAAAAAGTGTCCTCACTCGATCCCACTTCTATATATATATATATATATATATATATATATATATATATATATATATATATATATATATATATATATATATATATATATATATATATATATATATATATATATATATATGATTATAATTTATAAATTTTATTTATTAATATGTTTAATAAAATTAAAATTTTTTATATTATTCTTATATATGTATCCATATATTATTAAAATTACTTAACAGTGTTTCATCTCGATCAGTGAATATTATCATCGTAAATTTTTTCTAACACTGTGTACTTACCTTGGTTGTTGTTTGTGCCATCCTGTTTTTATTGAATAATTCTCAGATGGCAGAAGCACATATAATAGACGAGAACACCCTGGTTCCCCTTTACAGGATCAAGCCACTCACGGAAAACAACTCATACTGGGTCCCGGAGGACGAGGTCACCTTCACCATTATTATCCAGTCTTATCCCACGTTCTTCAACGTCACCCAATATTCTACATGATCACTGCTAGGCCCGAAGTTCCAACGATATATGTTCAACAATTCTTCTGCAACCTCACTGTTGTGACATCAACGGACTCACATCAATCTGAAACAGTGATTGGCGATCAACCGGTGATATTCACAAAAGATGATCTATATGACATCTTCAGGCTTGCTCGTGGTGATTCACGACCACCATTCACTACACATGAACCTCAACTACCGTTTATGGACGTGTACGAAGGAATCCACGATCTTGGTCTTAACCTTCCTCGGAATACTATCGATCTCAGAAATCTTAAATAGAAGAATATGGCAAGGTGATGGTCCCACGTCTTCACTATTTTCAACAGATGTCTGACAGGAAAGTCATCTGGTCATGACAGGGCCTCTATAAACGTTCATCACGCATATCATGCTCTCTGCTACAACAGACATTATGACAATGCTGCCTATCTGTGGGAAGAATTCAAGGTCGCCAAAGAAAAGGATCCAAAATATCTGATCTACTCGAGGTTCTGGTCAATCCTAATTGAACACTTCATGAACCGATATCCAAACATTCACATCCGGGATGCTGCAAATCGATTCACACCGGCTCGTGTTGCATTCTTTCAAAAAGAGAGTGGTACGTTCGTTGTTAATGCAGCACCGGTCCCTCTCCCACTGCATAAAATAGGTGACATCAATCTTGATGTCATCAGAAAATACCGGGATGCTCATTATCCTGAATGGAGACCAGAGGATGAACAACCGCAACCAGATCAACCAGCTTCTCAACAACAACCACCACCTGCTCCACAACGACAACCACATGCTCAACAACAACCACCACCTCATCAACAACAACCTCGACGTCCTGCAGCAGCACCACGACAACCATCGGCTCACCGATGTGCAAAAAGACTTCGCATTTCA
Organism: Calendula officinalis; assembly: GCA_963853835.1. NCBI lineage: Eukaryota > Viridiplantae > Streptophyta > Magnoliopsida > Asterales > Asteraceae > Calendula > Calendula officinalis. Next base: position 53,257,946 of record OY970822.1, read on the forward strand.
CCCAGCGGTGCCTCCGGAAGTCGGTCGGTTGCCACTCCATCATCTCAACAGCTGGCAACTCCACCAACTCGACCCATTATAAGACCAACCACACAAACAGCTGAACCTTCCTCCCCTTCCTCATCAGAAGATTCTGCTACCACCGTGTCTGATCGACCAAATTCACCAGCATCACCATCAGGTCTACCTTCACCACCACCTCAAGGATCTCCAAATCCCTTCGATGATCCTCTTTTCTTGGATCCATCTCCACCAAGACACACACAACCACCACCCTAATATGTACCTCAATCTTCTTGATTTCCACCACTATTGCATCCACCATTCTATCACCAATCACCTCCACCATATAACCAATCATAACCACCGCACCACCACTCACATCCACCATTCCTACTACCACAACCACTGTTCCACCAATCACGTCCATCATCCCAACTTCCACAACCACCGTTCCACCAGAAACAACCACCATAACAACCGTTCCACCATCAACCACAAGCATACCACCAATCTCAACCACTATCCCACAAATCACCACCGGAAATGCCACGAGGGTCACCGTAACTCCACCGTCTACAATTGTTTTGACCCTCCCTCAACAAACTCCAGTATCAGAGGCTACAACAACCACCACCACCCAAATCCCAAATCCAGATCTATAGCTCATACCGCATTTCGCTTCAGCACTAGAAACCTTTAACACAAGGCTGGCGAACATTGAAAGTAGATTGGAATCTATTCCTCCTCCTCCTCCGCCACAAGGTCAAAGAACCAGGGAGCAACTTATGCAAGCATCTCGTCTATTCTCAATGGAAGAGATTAAAGCGATGTTCAACTATCGCATGGAAGAAATTCTCGAGCCCTGCTCTCAAGGAACCCCCTTTTACAAACGGCCGGAGGACCATGACGATGACCCTCAGGGAGGGGGAAAAAGAAGGAGACTGGAACAAGGAGGATCCAGTTCTCAATATCAAGCATGAGGTAGTCAATGACAACACCACCCCAGCTCCTCTCATCAAGGACATGGAGGAGGCCCACAAGACGAGGATTATATTGATGATTGGGCAGTTGTTGATTTCGACTACTCTCAGGTGTTACACGTTGAACCCCTCAACCAGTGGCGCGTGGAAGAACATGAAGATATCCTGCCACAAAACGAACTTACTCCAGGAGAGATGATTGAAGAAGAAAAACTAGAATCTATGAGTCATCTCCAATCTATAAATGCTGAGGTTGAGCAAAACCGCAAGGGTAACGTTCAACGGGTTCTAAGGAAGGAGGCGGTCACCGTGATTGATCTACAAAGTGATGCAGATGAAGAAAATATTATGAATGAGGCTTTCATTGAACCACCTCCAGTCGACAACTCTCCTCAAGATGACAACTCTGAAGGCGATGAACGCATGAAGGAGGCACGAGTGGACGTAGAGAGAGTCCCTTTCACCAGAGAAAATTATCATAAATTCTTTTACAACTACGACTCACTGGTTGCCGCAAGAAATAAACAACCAGAACCACCAACTGCTTCTCCACAACATGACGTATCGGTCTTATCAGATAGTGAAAGAGGGCGGCGGATAGAGCTAATAAACGTCGTTTAAAAATCTCCAAAATGTTCCTATTCCAACAAACTAAACTACCATTTCATGAAGACCGCTTCTCTGCTATCTTCCAGGAAAAAGAGCTGCCTATAATGTATCAAGATTTGTATAAAGAGGTGATTCTGCCGCCACGAGAAAAGCGAATGTACTATCTGACGATGCATTACCTACGGGGGAAAATAGACCGATACAACAAATCACTGATCACGCAGCTTCTGGACATAACGACCAACCACTTCTCAGGCTATTACTGGTACACCATCTTCAAGATTCGAAGAGCAGATGATCAAGTGTACACAATTGATGAAGGAGACTTCTATATCCTCGAACCTCGAGATATAGAATATCTATACAACAAAGTACGAGTCCTTCCAGACACCCCACATCCAGTGAAAAATCATGCGAGAAATTTCGCTCAGACTGCTCTGAAGCGCTTCATGCTTGTTAAATCTCTTGCTGCTCGGATGGAAGATGTACAAATGGCCTTTGAAAGTGGCACAGAAAAGGTTCACCTGGCTGCACCATACAGATCCCTTCCCTCCGAAATTCAAACTCGACGAACAGTTGTTCTGGGTGAACCTAACTTGGGAATGACCTACACGAATCTCTTCAATGAAAGACTTTTCTTCTGTGTTTCTGACATTGCCAAGTTCTGTGACGGTACATTAAAACTCCTGAAGAAAAAATTGGAGAAAAAGGGGAGACACTTGAACAGGCTTCCCAGCAACCCAGAGAACACCTCCCTACGAAGCAACATCGACAAACTCATCACTACCATTGATGACAGATTAAACTGGCGCACAGTGATTAGACACTTTGAGGTTCATCTGGGGGTACGACAACGGCGAAGAACGCCCACCTACACAACTGAAGTTAGTAACCCACCACAAAAATTTGGTCAATTTCATGGCCTCCGATGGCCTGACGAACCAGTTTCTCTCAAAAGACTAAATAAGAGGGGTGGCCCGCGTCAATAATCAATTGCTGGGAGGTACTCCACCTGTCAAAAGTATCCACTTTATGAACAATGGCTTCTGATCACAACAGATTCAGAACCCGATCATCATAATCAAGCACAATGCTCAATCAATATTCACTGCAAACACTCTCCTTCAACCCTCCGACGATGTATAAGGTACGTCCTCAACTCTCAAAACTTTTTCATACTTTTGTTTTGTCAAGGGGGAGAAATATTAATTCTAGGGGGAGAATTATTATTTCTAGGGGGAGAAAAATTATAAATTCAAAACAAAAAATACCCAACCAAATAATTTAACGAAAAATCTTTAACAAGACAATACCTTCCCATGGTTTGCCAGATCCGGCCTTACCTTCCCAGGGAAATATTTCAGCCAACTGGTAAATGTGAGGGTATATGTCTAGGGTATAGAAATAGGTGAGTGCAAGGTGATGTGAAAACATGATAAATTTAAGAAAACACACCTTTGAGTGCATCCAAACCGTCAACGAACCGGGCAACCATTCAAATAGGTGATCATTCATAAATTAATGTTTCACTAGACTTTACTGGCCCAGTAAAGCAAATGCACGCCACCACCAACTACTCAAAATCCTCTCAACATGAATTTGTTTCATTTCATTAGGGGATGTAGCACAAAAGCTACTGACTACTTATTCAGAGTATGTCGGTATTGAAACATAATAACCTCCTGCCCCGGGTTAAGTCTCTTTGTATGCACAGTGTGTCTAGTTCTCACCCTCAAGAATCTTCCAACATAGGACACTTGCACTACAAAAATGGATCTCCGTGAATCCATCGGAACACTCGTAGTGGCATCACAATCTGATGTTTCAGGAGGATCGAGTGGAAATCCTGCTAGAGCTAAAATCACGCCATTTCTAAACGCAGGTCACACATTTGAATCAACGGTTGTGCAAACGACTACCGATTCATACTGTGTGCTAATGGATACTCTATGTGAGTACGGTGTTACCCCAAAAGAACGAGTTGTTGTGCCTTAACATCAATCAATCTTTCAGGCAACAACTTATATCGGAAACACATAAAATTCCGAAGAAAAATCCATGTGAGCTCTTAAAATGCGACTGAAGGATTTATGTGCACAGTTAGTCAACCTATGATGATACATCCATGCCTACAAAACACTTAAGGGTCACACCAGTGAGTACATGTAATACGAGCAAGATAAGTAATGATACTACGAAGAGGAATGATTCATAATAGTCATTATGAATCAGTTAGGTATTAAGTTAATTTAACTTATTACTAGATTAGTTTAACTAACTAATTAATACAAGTGCTTATACATTTGCTAGTTGAGTAAATATACAATGTGTTAATTATAGATTATCCATAATATGATTTAAAGCTATTAAATCATATAGTGATTGGATAATATTGTTGTATAAATTATATAAAGGTTATTAATAATTAATTATTAGTGTATATGGGTACCGAATTATTAGTGTATTAATACTAGACATTTAATAGTTAAGTGCAACAATAGTAAACTACTTAAACTATAAGGGATGGGAATGATAAAAGGAAGTTTAATTAAAGATCTAATATTAATTAAACTAGAAGGGTTCTAAGCGTAACTTATTTTTATATAAATAAGAGGCTTAGGGTAACCCTAAAACACCTTACACCTCATACGAAAATCATCCCCCCTCCTCCCTTTGATTTTCGGCCGAACCCCAAGAACACCATCCCTTGGTGTTCTTCGTTCTTCGTGTTCTTCGTGTTCTTCAAGTATTGAAGAACAAGTTCATTGATTAGATCAACTAGAAGATCGCTCGATTTGTTCATCATCAGTGGATCTATCTTAAGCGAACAACAATATATGTTTTGGGAAACACTTTTCTCCCTTCTCCCCTCTTGGACGAATTCGACCAAAGAACCCTAAGGTTCTTTGGTTGATGGTCGAACGAACCACACAAGCTATGTGTGTGTTTGAGTTCTTCGTACAAGGTTTCTTTCTTGTTAATCTAATCTTGATTTCCAACATCCCAATCCTTTAGGGTTTAAGGATTAGGTTTAATCCCACTTCAGCTTTTATGGATTAAATCAGCTAGTTGGTTTTAACCGGTCAAGAACAATTTCATGTTCTTGGTCAGTATGGTTCGAACCAACCAAACTAGGAGGTCGGTCCTATGGGTCGATCAGTCTCATTAGATGTGAGTGAAACCCTTCAATGGTATCAGTGCGTTGGTTTAGAGATCTAAACTAGATTAACAAAGTTTGTTTGTTTATTTTTTAATTAAAGTTTTTTTTTGTCCTAACTTTTTCCTTCTTCTTCTTAAGTTTTCGAAAAGGGTAAGAACCCTATGACCAAGAATATTAAACTAGTCTAGTTTAATTGGTCAAAAGGTTTCCAATACCATAGAATTTTCAAAAATAGTAAAAGAACCCTAGGATCAAGAACATTAAACTAGTTTAGTTTAATTGATCAAAAGGCTTCTTTTTCCCTAACCCTGGTGTATTCAAGAATTAGGAGGAACCCTAGGATCAAGAACATCAAAGTTTTTGATCAAGGGGACTCTTTCCTTATTAGTTGATCTTCAAAATCTAGGACCAAGTGTGTTAAACCAAGTTTTGATTTAATTGGTGAAAAGGATTCTTTCCTTTTTTCCTCAAAGATTTCGAAATCAAAGGAGGTTACTTGGACACCAAGTTTGATTAAACCAGCCTAGTTTAATTGGTGGTAGGCTATAGAATTTTCAAACCCTAGAAGTAATCTAGGATCAAGAAAATTAAACTAGTTTAGTTTAATTAGTTTTAAATAATTAATTAGGATAATAATCTAAAACCTAGATAATTAAATAAGTTTATGTTTAATAGGTTTAATTATTATTATGATACATTTATTAAGACAAGTTCTTTAAACCTAGAAACTTAGACAAAGTTTTATTGTCTATAGGGTTTAAATTAAAAAGTTTAAATAAATTTATTAAGGTTGTAATCTATCTTAGAATTTAAACAAAGTTTATTGTTTAGATAGGACTGATTAGAATTAATCTTTTAATAAAATAATGTCTTTGATCAAAAAGTCAAAACCCTAGTTTTGATTAATCAAGAACAAGATTAGGGCTTATCTAATTCATTTAGGGAATCAATAACATTAAAAGAAGTCTTAATTTTTAAGTTCTAAAATTAACAAGATGTATTTATTTATATATATATATATTAAACTTTCGGAATTTTAAATATTTAAAAGAAAATGAATTTTTTAATAGATATAATAAGTTTGTACGTATTTTAATTAGAATAAGTTAAAATACATACGTATAAATTAGGTGTAATATTCTTATTAGAATGTTACAAGTTTATTATAAACAATATATATATACAAATATATTAAATACAAGAGTAAAATGGAACAATTAGAAGATAATATTATTTTGATCTTTAAAGGATAATAGTATAATTAGTTATTGTATAAAGTTATTATATAATTAAGACTAGAAAGTAGAAAGTTATAATTTTATTATAACTAGATTAACTAGAAATATACAAAGTTATATATTATTATTATAAAGGTGTATAAAGTTATAAATTATTATAACTAGATAATTTATTAAAAGTATAAATACAAGTATATATAATTCGTGTATATGGGTACCGAATTATTAGTGTATTAATACTATACATTTAATAGTTAAGTGCAACAATAATAAACTAGTTAAACTATGAGGGATGAGAATGATAAAAGGAAGTTTAATTGAAGATCTTATATTAATTAAACTAGAAGGGTTCTAAGCGTAACTTATTTGTATATAAATAAGAGGCTTAGGGTAACCCTAAAACACCTTACACCTCATACGAAAATCATCCCCCCTCCTCCCTTTGATTTTCGGCCGAACCCCAAGAACACCATCACTTGGTGTTCTTCGTGTTCTTCGTGTTCTTCAAGTATTGAAGAACAAGTTCATTTCTTAGATCAACTAGAAGATCGCTCGATTTGTTCATAATCAGTGGATCTATCTTAAGCAAACAACAAGGTATGTTTTGGGAAACACTTTTCTCCCTTCTCCTCTCTTGGACGAATTCGACCAAAGAACCCTAAGGTTCTTTGGTTGATGGTCGAACGAACCACACAAGCTATGTGTGTGTTCGAGTTCTTCGTACAAGGTTTATTTCTTATTAATCTAATCTAGATTTCCAACATCCCAATCCTTTAGGGTTTAAGGATTAGGTTTAATCCCACTTCCGCGTTTAGGGATTAAATCAGCTAGTTGGTTTTAACCGGTCAAGAACGAGTTCATGTTCTTGGTCAGTATGGTTCGAACCAAGCAAACTAGGAGGTCGGTCCTATGGGTCGATCAGTCTCATTAGATGTGAGTGAAACCCTTCAGCAACATCTTAAAAAGCTGATTAAAATTGCACATGAGCGTAATAGACCACTCTCAAATTACTCCTATGATCTGCTATATCCAGCATGATCTTCCCCGGAGCCACCAACAATATAGGAACTAAAAAGTGAAGGTCTTAGGTCTAGGTGAGCAGAATCAAGTATCGTAGGATCTTGATTGGGCTACGCTGAGGTAAAAATTGAGAGGGGTTATGAAGTATGGGGTGCAAATCAGGTTATCACATGGTAAAAACAAAAACGAGGGTGTGGTTGAAAATGAAAAAGTGAGTTGAGTGAGGAGCGTGTGTGAAATGGTTAAAGAAAACGGAAAAACCTCCCTAAACTGAACAAAAGACCGGGTAACCTCATCTATATCAGATTGCATAAGTTGCTTTCTGATTAAGTCATTATGGACCCAGTGATGCGATGCACAACCCCCACTGACCACTCAAGTACAAATAGTACTTGTTTCAAAATCACGAAGATTACCACATCTGCTATTGACATCTCATTTGGAGATTGTTGATATTGAAAAAGAGGACCCACCTCCAGTCCCCGCCTTCGTTTTTCCATGTATAGAGTCTAGAACCGAATTAAATTTCTCTAAGACACAAGCATTCCACCAAGCATATCCTAGTGATATTGCCGGAACATTCATAGTGATACCAATATTTTGGAATTCCACGATGATTGAATGGAAATCCTACCAGTGCTAACATCAAAGCCAACACTGAACGTAGGTCACACAATTTATGTAATTGTTGTGTCAACATGCAATCTATGTGATCCTGGGTTACCCTGATACCTTCTTGTGCGAAGATCAAACGACTGTACTCCATTCTAATCAACAACAGTCACCATGTCTGATAGAGGATCTGATGACTGTACTCCACTCTTATCAACAACAGTCAATACATCTGATAAGGGATTCTATGACCGTACTCCAAAATTATCAACAACGGTCAGAAAATCCAAATCAAATCAAGATACCGCACTTCCACGACTTCAACAAATATCAGGAACCAAGGATAAACAGCAAATCGACAACGCCACAACTTCAAGAAAGGACTTCCGCTGCTAACCGCTCTATCTATGGGTCTACATTTCGTCGATTTTCCTGAATTCTTCTGGAATACTTTATATTGTTTGAAAAGCCAATTAAAAGTATGTCTAACACCGATCATCAAAAGCTGATGCTGATTTTTCAACAAAACTGCACAACGGTTTAACACACAACTTCAGCTTTACAAACAAAGAAGACTTCAAAGATATGCAACATAGACTATTGTTGCAAAGGGGGAGATTGTTAGGTCTTAAAATGTTGTAAATAATAGTCTAGGGGGTAGATTGTAACATTGCATATTAGTTTAGTTAGTTAATTAGGCTTAATTAAAGGAATTAAGGAAATGGTATAAAAGCCAAGTTGTAATCCTTAATTCCCTACTTTTGCAATTAATCAAGATACATTTCAGCAATTGTCCTCTCTCCCTGTCTCTACTTTCTCTCACTAAAACCCTAAAACTTCATCATCAAGTTTCATCCAAAAATCATCGTATTTGATTAAGAAATGGACTGATTGTTGTTCTAGGCATTTCATGGTTGTACTTGGAACGAACATTTTTGGAATGTATGGACCATTGATAAGAATATCTGGTCCCATGTCATTTTGATGTTCGACAAATCCCAGAAAACGGATTTTCCACATACCAAAATCGTCATCAATAAACACAGGGGCATCTGTCTTCGAACCAAGATTCATTTGAGATAACTTTTCACCCATTTTTGATCAGTAAGTAAGCAGATCAATAATTATGAATTAATTTTCCCTGCTCTGATACCAACTGTTAGTCCCGTAATAAGTGAAATATAACACTTATACGCTTTCACTGACCAATTTAAATTTATGGAGACACTCAACACTTTTTAAATTTTTCTTTATTAATCAATAATGATACAATAAAGATGCAAGCAGTTTGCGGATTAGCTAAGAACAAATCCTAACTAAACTGCTTGCATGTGATAGACAACAACATATATCATCTAAGACAAGTTTATGATCAACAAATGATCAAGCACCAGACCAGACACTTTCGTTGTACAGATTCAATTCTCGAATCAGACAACTAGAGTTAACTGGTGGTTTACACTCTGCTCAGAGAAATAAAGTTCTGGAGTGAATTCAGCAGCGTGTAACTTTGTTGGGTGCACAGCGGAATCGATCGTCTAAGTCCTCAATTTATACCATTGGGAAACGTAGAGCCAAAGGAATGATTGATCGATTCCACGTGTGAGAATTCCATTGGTGCAGATGATATTTCATGGGACGCGCACGACTAACAGAATTCTGACAGTACTTTCTGTCGTCTTGTGATCGCTGATATCTTCTAAAAGATTTGCAAGATATTCCCATAATCAGCGATGCACAAACTTGTGCTTTACTTGTGTCGTTCTATGACACTGAAACTTCTAGCCTATGTGCACTTCTGGTGGCCATGAGTCTTCGGATACTCATGCTTCTTCAAATGTCCTTAAGCTTTAGTGACCTTCACTAAGAGTTTTGCTTAGAGAAATATCTGTTCAATGGTTCATCGTTTTGTCCATTAGGCTGAACCTGTTACACTATCTAATATGTTAACCAGTTCTGATTCCGCACAGGAACTGATCGTTGTTTCAGATAGTGATCAGATGGTGTAACTGAGTAACTGAAATCCGATCAGATCAGATATAGTTACCCACAATCTGAGGAACTAATCCTCAGACTGTCTTCCAACTATTTGCCTTTTGTGTTCATCAAATCTCTTCAGTGGGGGATGCTTTTCATCGACCCAACAAATACAAATGTTAATTTATAATATCAAATGATTAACGGTGGAAGTGAGTGTCATTTTACTACCGGTGATAAGGGAAGTTTAGTGGAGCTAAATTACATGGTTAGAGAGCAATAATAAGATGAATGAGCAATTAGTTGTAGGGTTAGGGTTAATTCATAATAAGAAGGGTAAAAAAATTTAGGAGGTTATAACTGTCAAAGAATTTTAATTTATTTTAAATGTATTAAAATTTACTTTGAAAAAATCAATTCTCAATTAGTTTGCGTCACATTAGTTAGTAATTGTATTTTTTTGTCAATTAAATCAAACATAATTAAAAGATGACTTTGTATAGCTTTGATCCATTTCTTAACCTATTAATTTTACATACATGAACAACAAAATCTATTTATGTGTAGTCGACTAATAAGTATAACTAGAGTTACGTTTTGGTTTATTTCACCATAACACAAGCAATGAAAATAAAACAAAAACTTGATTCTTTGATAAATGATAGTTATATTGTTAAACAAAATCTATTTTTCTAACTTAAAAACAACGTGTTTACTGAACTTATGGTATTATTGTTGTATTCCCCGATTTTAGTTAGTGTTTTTCTTTTGGACTGGTTTTTACTTTGGTTCTAGATCATGTACTTTGGTTCTCTTTTTTCCAGTTTTTGCTTAATCAAAAAAAAAAAAAATTATATTAAGCTAAAACCCAAAACATTTTTACATACATTCCCCCCAAAGTGCCTAACTATTGATATATATGCAGCGGATAATTACTTGTTGATAATTGATATAAAATTTTGATTTTGTTCCAAATTGGTTTATTTAAATTAGGTATATGCGAACAACTTTTATTAAGTAATAAATATAAAACTTACTCAATTACAAACTCATATAACCTTCGTAACCCAATAAAGTGATACTACTAATTATGCTTAAAAGTAAAAATAATAATACAAATGTACTTTCACTATATTAAAGTCGATAATTAGTGGAGTTCGATTTTTTTTTTATACCAAATACAGTGTATCAATTATTTTGAAACACTTATAAATAAAAAGTATATAATTTATTGTGATACGAAGATAGTATGAAAATAAATAGATATTATCTAATAACAAAAACGTATATGAAATATTTTATTTAATATTTAAATATATAAAAGCTTTAATATATTGCAAAAACGTTTAAAAGTTTATTTTTAAAAGTCTTTTATTTTATATCCAGATAGAAAAATTAATATAATATGATCCAAATGAATATAACAGTAAATAATATACTTTATGAAAAGTGCCATAAAAGATCCATATAATTTGCATATCCCGTTCACTTTTATCATCCGTTCCGTTTCATTATTAATGAAGAGTAAAAAAGAATGAGAACTGTATTATAGTTGTATTATAGATAAAATAGAAAAGTTTTTTGGAATTAAAAATAGTAAAAGTTTTGGAGGCATGAGCATATATGAAAATAGAAAAGAGAGCAGTTGAAAGAATCACATGATTTAGAGGGTGTTTGGGATTGCGATTTGAAGTAGATTAGCGTTTTGAAAACGCAAATAATCTAAAACTAGTGTTTGGCAAAAGGTATTAATAAACACTTATTTGCGTTCTGAAGCTTTCAAAATAGAGTTTTGAAAAAGTAGGTTGGTAGCTACTTACTTAGAGGGTGTTTGGGATTGCGATTTGAAGTACATTAGCGTTTTGAAAACACAAATAATTTAAAACTAGTGTTTGGCAAAAGGTATTAAGTAATCACTTATTTGCGTTCCGAAGCTTTTAAAATGGAGTTTTGAAAAAGTAGGTTGGTAGCTACTTATTTGCGTTTTGAAAATGGAGTTTTGAATATTACCTATTAACTAAACAAATAATCAGGTTTGCCAAACACTATAATACATATTATCTTATTATTGCGATTTCGAACAACATAATCAAACACTGATTATTCACGTTTGATTATTGCCAGACACTACTTTTCAGAATTACGTTTTGTAACCGTTGATAATCTGATTATTCATTTTCAAAACATATAATCTATTTTCAATAAGTAATCTCATACACCCCCTTTAGTAACATGTTGTTAAGGTTAGATGCCGACCAACCATCAGGATGTTGGTTTTATCATGACTTTAATTTCACAAAAAAAAAAGTTATGATTAATAAAGAATAACTAATAATGATGCATGTATTAAACTATTAATAATGCTTGCTTAAAATTACCTAATATGTCTTTTAGCAAATAACAGGCCAAATATGTCGCTCTTTTGGGCGGCCTTCAGTCTATTATTCAATTTACTTTATAACTTTTTAATAACTATGATCTCTCAAAACTTTTTGATCATGGTTTTGGGTGGCTTCTTCACGTAGTCCTTAATAAAACTTTGCTTACCAAAAAAAACTTATCTGAAAATATTGGTTGGATATTTAGCTTATGGATCAATATAATAATTAATAAATATTACTCCGTATAACGTTGCATAAATATATGTATAATTGACACGAAATCGATATTATTACAAGTAGGGTTGTCAAATCGTGTTATCGTTTCATGTTTCTGGATAACACGACACGACACGACACGAAACCGTTCGACACGAAAACAACACGACACGAAGTCGTGTTTTAGGTTGCTAACACGAACACGACACGATTAAAAAAACGATAACATGATAAACACGACAACACAAAATAAATAACAAATTTCTTACTTATTACATACTAAAAACACGATAAACACGACAAAATCATAACTATCGTGTCAATTTCGTGTTAATCTATGAACACGATCACGACACGACACGACTTCGTGTTTGTTTTACACAACACGAACATGAATTCAAATTTCAGTTTCGTCCCATTTTCGTTCCGTTTCGTGTATTTTTGTCGTGTCGTGTCAGGTTTTAGCAGCCCTAATTACAAGGATATAATAACTGAAATGTAATAATTCAAAGAATAGTCTTTATTAATTACCTTATATATATGTTTAAATCAACTGATTACTGATATGGTGTAAAGTTTAGTCTATACAATAGAACAAAACTTAATAGTGTAAACATATTTTATTTTGATTGATTTTTTACATAATTTTGATGTAAGTGTTTATGTATACATTAAAAATAACTCTAATAAATATGTAATCCTATAATCGCACAATATTAATTTGTGATTCGATAAAAATTTATCCACAATATTATGATTGTATTTGAGTTGTACCAATGCATTAAAAAATAGATTTAATTTCATAAAAACAATAGTTAATAAAATGAAATTCAAACAAGATAAGAGTGAGCTACTTAACAATCAAATGTAATTTAATTTTTAGTCAATGCATAGGATTATGTCATTATATTCTCACATTTATATTATTGTCAAACCATTTAACTTGTTAACCCTTCATGCTTCTATAGCTTACAACAACCCTCCACGTTAATTTAAAACTTATTTTAACCCCTTATTATTTCACTATATTTTAATTAAGTTAGTAGGCAGTAGGCACTATTATTTTATCACGTCACCAATTAATTAAGCAGAACATAAGATTGAAATTAACATATATTATAATAAATTAAAAATTCTAAAATTGCAAAATTATTTTGACTTTCCAGAAGCTGACGCTGTTACATCAAGGAGCCGTTCGGATCAAAATTAAGGAATTATTAAATTGTATTTGAGTTATACGCATGCACGCCAAATTAAATATTGTGAATTTCTTATTAATTTATCTTTAAAGAGTTATGATTCTTTAAGTTTATATTAAATTTTATTAATGATTCTTTAGTTTCAAAAATTATACTAATAGTCCTTACTTCTGAAAGGTTTTCACCGATAGTCCTTTATGAAAAACGGCCATTAACTTTTCACGTTAAGTGACCTCACTTGTGATGCGCGTGAGGGTATTTTGTTCATTTTGTCTTTCCTTCCCATTTACTCTGAGTAAATTACACAGTTGGTCCTTTAGGTTTATAATAAATTTTATGGATGGTCCTTTAGGTTATATCAAATTTTACCTATAGTCATTTAGTTTCGAAAATTACACTGATAGTCCTTATTCCTGAAAGATTTTTCACCGATGGTTCTTTACGAAAATGACGATTTATTTTTCACGTTAAATGACATCACGTGTGATGCACGTGTGAAGCACGTCAATACATCTCTTCAACAATCGGGTAAACGAAACGAAATGATGAAGAATAGTCGTTTAAAGAGGAGTAAATGAGAACAGAGAGATGAATTGACCAAAGTACCCCCACGTGCATCACACATGATGTCACTTAACGTGAGAAAACGGCTCTTTAAAGTACCCCCACGTGCATCACACGTCATGTATGATGCATGTGGGAGTACTTTGGTCAATTCGCTTTCCCCTTCTCATTTACTCCCCAATAAACGACTCTTCTCCATCATTTTGTTTCGTTCACCCGATTTTTGAAGAGATGTATTAACGTGCTTCGCACATGCATAACATGTGATGTCACTTAACGTGAAAAATAAACTGCCATTTACGTAAAGGTCAATCTGTGAAAAATCTTTTAGGAATAAGGACCATCAGTTAAAATTTTAAAACTAAAAGACCATTGGTGAAATTTGGTATAAACTTAAAGGATCATGCGTGAAATATTTTATAAACCTAAAGGACCAACTGTGTAATTTACTCGGAGTAAATCGGAAGGGAAAGATGAAATGACCAAAATACCCTCATGTGCATCACATGTGAGGTCACTTAACATGAAAAATTAATGGTCATTTTCATAAAGAACCATTGGTGAAAAACATTTCAGAAATAAGGACCAGCATTGTAATTTTGGAAACTAATGGACCATTGATGAAATTTGATATTAACCTAAAAGACCAGAGTGTAATTAAATCATCTTTAAATAATGCGAAATTATCACATGCTTTATATAAATATTATAAATTACTAGCTTCTTAATCTGGGAACAATTAAAAATTAGATAGAAGAAGCTTTTAGCTGGACTGCAAACGACGCGATATGTTAGAACATTAATAAAAATATAACTTAATAAAAAGTACAAAAAGAGTAATAATGTAGTAGTTATTGGAGAATGGAATGCTTGCCTTACTTCTCATTATCATACGAATATATAATACAAGGATTCAATGAGTTTCCTACTTTACATCCAAATTTACCTAACATAGCTAGAGACAATTGGTAACTGAATATTTACCCAAATGGAATGTATCAATTATAATTTCGTCCAATAATCCTCGGCAATTGGAGCAGGAGGTGATCAGATGCACAAACTGGATTTAAAGCGTTATATCCAAATTTACCTAACATAGCTAGAGACAATTAGTAACTAAATATTTACCCAAATGGAATGTATCAATTATGATTTCGTCCAATAATCCCCGGCGGTTGGAGCAGGAGGTGATCGGATGCACAAACTGGATTTAAAGCGTTAAAACAAGTGTCGGGGTAGTCCCTTCTTAAAGATGTCTGCATATTGATGATCTGTAGGAACGTGTAAAACCCGTATTTGGCCTATTTTGACAAGATCCCGAACAAAGTTTATGTCGATCTCTACGTGTTTCGTTCTTTGATGTTGTACGGGATTGTCTGATAGATACACCACAGAAATGTTGTCACTAGTAATAGCTTTGGTTACGGGTACGTGTAATTCTAGTAACAGTTCGTTTGAGCATGGCCATGCACTTACCAGTTTTCTAGTCATACAACTCGACTAGCATAATCAACACACATGCACACACAATATAATTCAACCATGGATTCAATGATAAACTTAAAAACCAAAGATTTATCATAAAATAAAAAAATTGTAATTTTTTCAAAACCAACTAAAAACCGAAAATTGTTTTGCTGAATCCATACGAAAAATACAGAATCAAAAATGGTGCTCGTGGGATCTTCACCTCATGGCGATCATCATCACTTTCCATTCCCTCCTGCAATATGTAGGGTTTCATAGAATACTGATCGACCACTTGGGTCAACCACCTAGTGCTTGGTTCGACCATACTGACTAAGAACATGATGGTGTTCTTGACCGGTTAAAACCAACTAGCTGATTTAATCTCTAAAAGAGGAAGTGGGATTAAACTTAATCCTTAAACCCTAAAGGACTGGGATGTTGGAAATCTAGATTAGATTAACAAGAAAGAAACCTTGTACGAAGAACTCGAACACACACAATGCTTGTGTGTGTTCGTCGACCATCAACCAGTAACCATTGGGTTCTAGGTTGAATTCGAAGAAGAGGGGAGAGGAGAAAGAGTGTTCCATGAATCATACGTTAGTTTAGCTTAAGATAGTCCACTGATGATGAACACGACGAGCGATCCTCTAGATGATCACTTGCAACGATCTTGATTCTTCGAAACTCGAAGAACACGAAGAACGAACTAAGAATGAAGAACTCAAAGAGTTGTGTTCTTGGTCTCGGCCGATCGAAGGGAAGAGAGGGGGCAATGGATTCATGTGATATGGTGTAACCTAATAAGGGACCCCTAAGCCTCTTATCTATACTTAAATAAGTTACGCTTAGAACCCTCTAGTTTAATTAAGATTAAATCTTTAATTAAACTTTCCTTTTAACACTTCCACCCCTTATAGTTTTACTAGTTATTATTGTCACACTTAATTATCAAATGTCTGAGTATTATACACTTATATATTTCGGTATATACATACACGAAATATATACTTGTGTTTTATACCTTTAATAATTAATTAGACAATAATATTATCCAATCACTATATGATTTAATAGCTTTAAATCATATCATGGATAATCTATAATTAACACATTGTATATTTACTCAACTAATAAATATACAAATACTTGTATTAATTAGTTAGTTAAAGTAATCCAGTAATAAGTCAAATTTAACTTGATACTTAAATGATTCATAATGACTATTATGAATCATTCCTCTTCGTAGTATCATTACATATCTTGCTCGTATTACATGCACTCCCCGGTGTGACCCTTAAGTGTTTCGTAGGTTTGGATGTATCATCATAGGTTTACTAATTGTGCACATAATTCCAACAGACTCCCACTTGTGCAAGTTCGTAACCTTTATCTCAATGACACGAGCTACAGTGGTCTTCTAGATGGGCATGTAGGTAACCAACTCCATAAAAACAGCTTATGTAACCCATGTATAGTTTCGAAAAACTCTTTAATAGCGTCTCCTAGAAAAGAACACCATGTCTCTACTTCTTGGACAACGTTGTTAGGTTCATCCCTTGTAGCACGATATTTGTGATAATGAATACTAGTATGGTAGAAAATATCAACTCCTGTATTCGAAATCATTTCATGACTTCTTGATTCAAACTGTTGTGATAAACGACAAAGAACAAATCAGTTCATTTGGGCATGGCCATGCACTTACCAGTTTTCTTATCATGTCAAGGGACCCATAAATACCTCTCCTAAAAAGGAGGTGCAATTACCATCTTGTTATATTTCGATTCAAAACACAACTTCCTCTGTACCCAGTAAGGCCTCGTATGACAATCATATTTCAGACTTGTCTAAGACGAACCAAAGTACATTAGTCATTGTATCCCAAACCAAATACCTCAGGCTTAAGTACAATCCTAGTGAACAATACTTTTGAACTTTTCAACCACTAGTATTGTCACGGTGGTCAATCCAATATTCGTCGGGCTCCAACATAATATCACCGATATTTGGTCCACAACAAAACTTATTGTAGCTGTCTTCGAGAAAACTCGAATCTACACCAAATACCGCGATGACGTTAATCGTCCTATCAAGGTTCCCACTAAGACGAGTAGTCACGGATTATATCTTTTGAATAAAAATACTTTTGTTGATGGATATTGTAAAACATACAAAGTCTTGAATAACAATGATACTAACTCATGTATTATTCCTCACTGGACATAGATACAAAATTATTACTACATCATTACTTATTCCTTTCGTTCGTGTTGATTACTTAATGACTTTTACAATTTTAGTTGTAACTTTATCACTGATCTAGTCATTCCCTATTAAACTAAAGAGATAAGACAAGTATTTGGAAAAAAACACTATTACTTTTGTCTTTGCTAGATTTTGTTCTTGCAACATTCTAGAACATATTCTAGTCTTTCCTTTTACGCAATTCCGTAGACGCAGAAGTACTGGAAATAAGTCCTTAGTTTCTTGAATTCATAAAATTACCTTGTAACTAAAGCTTCTTTTAGTTACTTGATTTGTAGATACCTTGTTACTAGTTAAAGAAATTTCCTTAAATGATTTTGTTATCCATTGGAGTGTGAATAACCTATTAGATATGCAATAATTAATCACAAGACTTGTGATCACGCTATTAGGTTTGCAATAGTCTAATTAATGATCATTTATTATTTCTCTTAACTCTTTAGCAAACGACTTGGTAAATTATTGTTGTTAATATCCTACTAACTTACTATATTCATTAATACCTCTAATGAATATGCTAGTCAGAATCTTATAGTTTAACCTTTTAAGAACTAATCAATTATTAAAGTCATCCTTTGGATTTGCGAATATCCAACATTCCTCTTAAGGGAATCATGACTTCCATTGATCAACGTATCTATCAAGTATAAGACACTTGAAACGATTATTCCAATTCTTAAGTATATTAGTATCTTTTAAGAACTTTATTTAATGCCAAAGTCATTTCGTGGATTTCTCAAATATCCAGTATTCCTATTAGGGAATTATGACTTGATTAAATATTGTATTTATTACAAGTCTAAAAGACTTGCAATAAAACCTTTTAATTCATAAATACTTTAATATAGTTTTATTCTTTTAAGAGTTCATTTAATGTCTAAGTCATTCTCCTTGGATTTTGCGAATATCCAATTATTCCTATCAGAGAATTATGACTTCATTAAATTCCTTTATCACAAGTATTAAAGACTTGTAATAATATTCTTTAAAGTCTGCCTTGATTATATCCAATATAATCATACTATATTAATACTAATACTTTAAAACATATTATCATAAGTAACAATGAGATCATTATTAAGTCAACACTTGACTTTATAATCTAGTCATAAAACATGACAAGTATAATCAACACACATGCACACACAATATAATTCAACGATAGATTCAATGATGATAAACTTAAAAACCAAAATTTATAGTAAAATAGAAAAATGTAATTTTGTTCAAAACAACTAAAACCAAAAATTGTTTTACTGAATCCAAATGAAAAATACTGAATTAAAATGTGGTGCTCGTGGGATCATTATATCATGTTAGTCCATCTCACTTTCCATCACCTCATGCAATAAACGATTGCTAAAGTTGAGTTACTCGTAATAAACTTTACAAGTAGAAAGCGAGTATCGAGAAGTTGGTCAAGTCAACTAAGAAGCAAGCATTGCCTCCTACCCTTTGACCCTTGCCTCAACCAAGACATCGTTTCTCGGTCCTTGCGTTGTTTGGCTTTACCTTCTTGACCTTTTGTTCGACTCCATTACCCTTTAGGCACGCCGTGGCTGGGATTGGTTTTATCCTTTCCCTTTCCATTGCGCCTCTTTCTCTGATCACTACCATCATCGGTTACTGCGTGATCATTCTTAAACTTGGTCCCCAAATCAACTTAGTAGTCTTGAGCAAAGAATGTAGCTCAACAATTGATTGCTCCATGTTATGCATGTTGTGTTGACTATATAAGGCTTATAGTCATCTGACAACAAGTTGAGTATCATTACTGTTGCTAACTGCAACAGTCACGGGTGTCCTAGTCATTCAAGTTGATTCATGTGCTCTTTCATTTTCATGTCGTGAACACTCACCGATGATCCCTTAACCACCTTGCAAGATTTGAACACCCTACAAGCGTAATATGCTTGTCCTAGTTCATTTCTAGCATTAGTGGCAGGAACATTTAGTATTGCTCTTTCTAGGACATTTCCTTTTCTCTCATGCCTAAGCATAATCCGAAGATCACGCTTCCAATTGAGAAACATTGACCTAGTCAATTCCTTCTTTTCTAGAAACAAGCGTAGTGAGAGATTGTTGGTACGTGTCGTTATGGTTGTTGCTGCCATCTACAAATCAAACCCAGTTTAATTAGCAATCATCAATAAACATCTCTAAAATATATTATAAACCCATAATTTATATTTTAGGCCTAGGATCCATATATCATATTCTCGCCGCAAGGTTTCCGAAAACATACCTTATTGCTTGCTTAAGAAAGTCCACTATTGATGAACAAATCGAGCGACCTCCTAGTTGATCCTAGCAATGAACTTGTTCTTCAATATTCGAAGAACACGAAGAACGAACGAAGAATACAATGCTTGTGTTCTTGTTGATGTTCGGCCGAAACAAGGAGGCGGGGAAGGGATGATTTTCGTGGGGTGTTAAGAAACGATTAAGAGTTACCCTAAGCCTCTTATTTATACTTAAATAAGTTGCGCTTAGAACCCTCTAGTTTAATTAAGATTAGATCTTTAATTAAACTTTCATTTTAACACTTCCATCCCTTATAGTTTTACTTGTTTATTATTGTCACACTTAATTATCAAGTGCCTTAGTGATATTGGCAGATTTATACATATATTTATCTGCCAATATACCTATTTTTATATGTATTTATCGAACAGAATATGATGTTATCACTCAAAATGTAGTTTTCATTGTGTTTTGCAGGCTATAGAAGAAAACGTAACAAAAACGGGTCAAAACAGCACAAGAAACGAAGACTGCAGAATAGCCAGGAAATAGCGACGCGATCCATAGATCGCGACGCGATCTCCTTCGCTATCTCCCAAACGCGATTTTTAATGCCTTAGCGATTTCGGCGTTCTGTTTGTTTACGAAATACCGAAACTAGCGACGCGATTGAAGATAGCGGCGCGATTTCTAGCGATCAGATAACTATTTAAATAAACCTGCAGATCTGAATTAAGAGACTTTCGACCTAATTCGAAGGGCAGCCGAAAATCACCATTGGAGCACTCAAGATCGAGATTTCAAGCATCAACCATTGGTTTTTTATCATCTTTGATTAATTCTATGTTTATGAATTCGATTATTTACATTTGTTTGATGATTTTTAGCATGTCTATGTGCTAATCATCCTTTATTCACTATGATTAGATGAAGTTAGGGTTTAGGTTTGCGTATTCTTAGGATTTTATAATGATTGTTTGAACGTTTGTATTGCTAATAAAGAACCTTTTCGTTAAACCTTTACGTTTGCATTATTGAATCTGTTTATTGCTTGATTGATTAAAATATTGACAACATTGAATTGATCTAGTAATTCCCCTGACTTTTCATACCTTTTGACCTAGTCAGCGACTCACTAGAAATATGGGTCCGAGATTCGATACCAATAATCTAGGTGAAACTTAGAGTCTGATCTTTAGAGAATAAATTCCTAGGATTAGAAGGTCTCGGAAAGCCGGACCTAGTTAGAAATAACAAGTAGGAGTGTGAATTTAAATAGGTTTCTTGAGAAGAAATTCCTAGAGATTATATTAGATCCATTGTAAGGTTTTGAGAGAAATCTAGTTCCTTAAACTCCTAGAACATGAATTAAATCGGTACTTCAAAACCAAACGTAGACCTAGACTGATTCGACTCATAGTGAATATACTCCTTAATATTTAAACACTCCCTTGTCGTTTTCAGTCGATTGTTCACTTTAAACAACCATTTTCAGTTTATTTATCTAGTTTGCAAATAAAAATGTTCCAAATGAAAACCCCTTTTCATTATTTGTTCAGTTTAATTAATTAGTTTTATATTACATAATCAGCTTAATTGTTCCCCGTGGAGACGAATATACCCGAATTTACTTATCTTAACTATATTGCTCACGATTAGGTCATACTTGCCTAAGAGTGTGGTAATCTAGGAATGGCGTATTTTAGGTGATTATTTTATAACTAGTTTCATCACATCACTTAGTAATATACACTTATATATTTCGGTATAGATATACACGATATATATATACTTGTGTTTTATACCTTTAACAATTAATTAGACAATAATATTATCCAATTACTATAAGATTTAATAGCTTTAAATCATATCATTGATAATCTATAATTAACACATTGTATATTTACTTAACTAGTAAATGTACAAATACTTGTATTAATTAGTTAGTTAAACTAATCTTGTAATAAGTTAAACTTAACTTAATACTTAACTGATTCATAATGACTATTATGAATCATTACTCTTCGTAGTATCATTACATATCTTGCTCGTATTACATGCACTCATCGGTGTGACCCTTAAGTGTTTCGTAGGCATGGATGTATCATCATAGGTTGACTAACTGTGCACATAATTCCAACAATGATGTCATGTTAGCTCATTCAAGAACGTCTTTCACATATTGAAATTGGTTGAGAAACAATCCAGTTATTGTTTTGGTAACTTGTATGCCAAGGATGTGATGTAAGGTTCCCAAATCAGTCATTTCAAACTCCATGGATAAAGTTTTTTACCAGTTGTAAAAATTTGTCATTTGAAGCGGTTAGTATTATATCGTCAAAGTATAAAAGTAAGTAAGCCATATTGTTTCCATTGCGATAAACAAACAAGGAATTATCTGAATTGGTGCTTTGGAATCCATGCTTTGTTATAAAGGTAGCAAATCGATGATACCATACCCGGGGTGCTTGCTTAAGGCCATATAATGACTTACGTAACCGACATACATAATTTGGGTTGTTCCAGTCGACAAAACTGGGACGTTGGTGCATGTCGACAATTTCGGATAAGTTTCCGTGTAAAAACACATTCTTTACATCTAGTTGATGGATTGACCAAGAACGAGATGTAGCAATAGTAAGCACAGCACGGATAGTGGTGGGTTTCAATACCGGGCTAAAAGTTTCATAACAATCAATACCCACTTGTTGAGATTTACCATTTACCACAAGACGTGCCTTGTACCGAGCGAGGGACCCATTTGAGTGAAATTTGTGACGATATAGCCACAAGCATCGTACAATGTTAACGTTAGTGGGTGGTGGCACTAATTCCCATGTGGAGTTTTCAAGTAAGGCTTTATACTCATGAAACATGGCATGTTTCCAATTCGGGTCAAGTAATGTGAGATGAGGGTTCTTGGGTATGGGCGAGATGGTTGTAGTGTGAAGGTTAAGATGTTGAGTGGGTTTAAGATGGCCGGTACAAGAATATGTTGTCATTTGATGGGTGGTTGTGGGTTGATGGGTGGCGGGTTGGGCAACAGGTTGTGGGTAAGGAGCGGGTTTTCATTGGGTTGGGGTGATTTAAGTAAGTAGTTGTAGGTGGTTAATGGGAGGTGGTATTAAGTGGATGGGAAGGATGTAGGGTTTGCATGGGTTGTTGGATGTGAAGGTGGTGGAGTAGATGGTTGGTTTAGGATTGGTATATGGGTTGTGAAGTTAGGTAAGGTGGATGAGCGGTTTGTATTGAAGGGTTTCACTATGCTTGACTACTTGGGTCAAACACCTAATCATACCGATTTAAACCATAAATTGATATGAACATGAACCTGTTCATACCGGTTGAACCAACTAGCTAGTTTAATCCCTAAAGTGGAACTAAGATTAAACTTAATCCTTAAACCCTAAGGGATTGAGGATGTTGGAAATCTAGACAAGATTAACAAGAAAAGAAGCTTGTACGAAAAAATCGAACACACACTGTAACGCCCCGGAAATTTTACTAATTAGATAATAGTATTTTAGTTGTCATATTTATTTTTTTATAAATGATTAATTAAAAAATTAATTATAAAGAGGTTAGTCAGTTTGTATTATTTAGACGTTTTAATTATTTGGACACTTTATTATTTTTATAAAGGTTCATATATTATTAAGGGTAATTAAATAGTTGGGCTCAAGTTTGGACCGGTTAGTTAACCTTAAGAGTCGAGTAGTATTCGTTTGAGTCGGGCCGGCCATAGGCCAAGGCCCTTGGGCTTTCAAGTTGTGGGCATGATTAATTGAGGCTAATTATACCCTAAACCTAATTACTTCTTAATTAATTTTTTTTAACCGACGACTACAACTCCTTTCTTTTCTTGCCGGCGAAATATTTTGAGTGTAGCGGAGATTCTTCATTTATGGGGTTTGCGATAATTGGTTTTGGTAGAGGAAGTATTAGTTGATGATGGGATTTGTCCAACTCCAATCATGTGCATCAGATGGGAGCAATCAATCAAACATGACATGATCTTATGGTGTAACACTTATCTCCACGTGAGGTGCTTGGTGGAATTTGACTATTTTGTTTTGGTTTAAATGTGGCTGCAAATTAGGAATGGTTGTCAGTGGTTTTACTTGCTAAGCGGTGGTGTTGTTGCAGTGGATTGGTATCGATTCTTTGTTTCCTTCATGTTTCGTGATTACTCATTTTTCTTAAGTTGTATGTCAATTGGTGACCGAGAGTAATAAAGCAGAGACGGGGAAGCAAGGTGTTCGAGTTACCGAGCCAAGAGTGGGATGTGAAGCAGGTCTGATTGGGAATTCGTGTATGGAGCAACAATTAATCGGTAGTTCCTAGTCTCTTTTCTTTTGCTCAGTCTAAACCATTGTATTAATTCGGGTCTAGCTGTGATTTACGAGTAGGGCTTGGGTTTTTTGATAACGCGTCGGGTTGGCTAAATCAAATTTTTATGACGATACTTTTCTGGCAGATTTCTTCCCTTATGTTCTCGGTTGTTTTTTACCTGCTTAAAATAACCTTCTGGATTTTTGGCCCGCGACGGTCCCTAGTTTTCTGAGTCCTCTTTCAGTTACCGTTGACGACTCGTTAATCTGAGTTATGGTTTAACATATATCACTGTTTTAGTAGAGTGTCACAAAAGCTTTTTCGGTTTAGCTATCTATTTTGTAATCAGTTTTTGAGATATTTAGGGTCTGTTTTGGACATGGGTCGTGAGACAGTAAATTGTAGTAATCTGAGTTTTCTGAAAGTGGTTAAAATTTGAGAATAATCTAATATACGGTTAGGGAGTTATAACAGTTTAAGTGAGGGTGTCGGATTCTGGCAGATTACTAAGAGTTGAGTCTTGAGCCGAGTTTTGATCCTAGTCTTATTATGTGATGTAGGACCTTCTAGGAACTGATTTGCCATATTGTACGTGCCGAGGAGACTTAGGAGCTTATGTTTATTGAGGTGGGTAATCTCACTCTAAACTTGCACTTACATTTGATTCATGATTATGTGATATATGTCATGAACTGTTGATTGATTGAGTGGAGTTGATTATGTGATCATTCCTATGTGTTGTTTATTATACTCATATCCTGAACTGAGATATGGATACTGAGTAACCGAGCTAAGTACCATATCATTATGGGAATGATCTGTGTACTTGAGATTGATTACGAGTTGTTATGTATTTGGGATGTGCTATGTGGTTATATAACTATGAGATGATATACTTGAGCTGTTAGTTTTATAATATTACATGTTGTAACAGGTCAACACGTTAATAAAACTAACTAACTATATTTGAGATTAATATTACTCAACTCTTCCCAGGGTAAGCCAAGTACAATTCACGACTGCCAGCGTGGTACTACGGGGCACCAGTGGGTGTTGGAAGGGGGTGTTGTGACGAGTGCGAGAGTAGGGGCACTCGTTGTGGATTTGTCACGGCATTGGTGAACCGAATGAGATATAATAAAGGCCTAATAAACGAGAATTGAATAAAGTCTTTAGGGATCATGTATGTGGTATGAATTGTTTTGTAGAGTCTTTAGGGATCTTGTTTACTGTGTTATTATTCACTCAGCGGTGGCTGACCTCAAACACTCCACCCCCCCATTTTGCAGGTACTAGCAAGGGCAAAGAGAAGGTCAATGGTTGATAATCTGCGTTTCGATTTGATGTTCTTAGATTTGGATTTAGTTATGTTTCTCGAGTCAAACGATTTCAAAACATATTTATTATTTCGCAATTAATAACTTATATATATTCCGCATTTAAAATCATAAGACGGTTTAAACTTATTTTAATGAGATGAGATCGATTGTTTACTTGTACTTTTGGGGAAAATGTTGTCTTTTATTTATTAATATTTTTTTAAATTTTGTCTGATTTTTGGGATGTGACAAGTTGGTATCAGAGTTCTGACTTGAAAGCATTGGGTTCACAAGGGGTGAATTCAAGACTCAAGTCGAAGCGTGAGTTTTCAAAATGAGTTTTTCAAATGTTTTAAAAACGAGTACAAGTCCAAATCGAGAAGCAGCGCATCACGACGACCTTATGCCTTGTAACGACCTGAATTTTTTGAAAATAAATAATTATATACAAATATGATAAATAAGGATAAATCGTTTAAAGAACATAGAAATTGGTTTCGTGTCATTTGGACATCGTATGAGAAAGTTATTGACGAAATCGGGTCGAAACAAGGATAAAAAACATTGCAGCCCTGCTGCATTATCGCTATCTGGGGGTTCGCGGCGCGATCTTAAGAAGACCTTCCAGAGACCCGAATTAGCAACCAGTGTATAACGCAAAAATGAGATTTCAAGATAACGTCGGACTTCGCGACGCAAAGTGGGGTCACGAAATAACGCGAGACTACATTTAGTGACACTATCCTCCTGATAGCGACACGATCGGCATCTGAACAGCATTAAAGTCGGGTTATGGCTCATTTAATGCCAAGATAAACCCTAGTTTCTCCCCCAACGAGTTTGTGAACGATTTTGAGTGCAAAGCATCATTTGGAGCCGATTTCTTGGTCAAATTTTGTGATAAGATTTAAGGTATATCTTCACTCCTTGATCATTGTAGCTTTGTATCTATGGATTTTGAGGCTTGGGTTTGAAACCCTAGTTCTTGGGTTTTTTATTAATGGTTAAATAAATGTTGTATACACTTAATAGATGGTATTTTGACAAGGAAAACAAGTGTATGCCTAAGATTTGTAATAATCTTAAGATTGGTTAAACCTAGGGTTTTGGAGATCATCAAAATTGGGGGAAAGTATTATTAAAGGGTTTCTAATGATAAAAGGTTTTATTATTAGTAGTATTTGTTGTTGAACAAATTGTGATTGTCATATTAGGGATTTCAGTGGATTCTCGAAAGTGTGCAATCTCGTTGGAAAGGAAGGATTGTGTTAGAAGAACACACTTATTCTTAAGGTGAGTACGTGTGGACTTTACTGAGTAGATAGCCATAAAGATGTATTTTATTTACTTTTGATCGGTCTATTTGATTAATATCTAGACTTATTGTATGTTGAGTAAGTTATATATTAATGTTCATATTTAACTAACTTGTTTGAAGATTGATGTGATATCCAAAAGCTTTGATTGGCATAACTAATAGGTTATGATAATAGATAGATGGTGGTGACGCGGGGGATCCCTGGGCACTGAGTTGAGTGTATATATGCTTATACACTAGGCACCTTGGTTCTTCTACTACACATATGTTTGTGTATAAGGTATGTTAGGATTCCAATACATATATATTTATATATTCGATATGCTTGTGATTCTAGTACATATATGTTTATGTACTGGTTATGGATGCTAGGGATCGATAGAGTCACAATAGGGTGACTAGACTATGTTAATGAGTTATATAAATATGTTTATATATAAAATGTGATACTTGATATTATCGGGGTCTAAACCCATGTAGCCCACGAGACTTTCTTATCTCACGTACTCCTTGTTTGTTTTGCTATGTACTCAAGTTCGGGATCGAAGGTTTAGGTACGCATGAATAGATATGTGCGGGGCCTAGAATAGAAGAACACTAGAGCGAATTATGCTTAGCTTTGGTTTTAATATATTTTGTAACACCAAACTTTATACTCTGATTTTCATATCAAAGGTTTTTGTAATTCCGTATTTTGGAACCCTTCTACTATTTATGAAAATGATATATTTTGGCCAAATGGTTTATTATAAAATTCGAGGTGTTACAACTTGGTATCAGACCTATAGCTTAAGTGAATTAGTCTAGTCTTAGAGTGTAGCATTAGGAATGTAAGATTCCTTGAGATTATAGGTTGACCTTGAGACTTTATGATAAGTTTAGGGTTGAACCTAGGGGACCTATGAAAGTTGATATGATTATGAATATTGAGTCTTATGCGACTAATGGATTGTACATAAGGTACTAAATGTTTAATGTCTTCCGTATAGTTTTGAACGAAAGAAAATGGTAAACACTCGTAGAAGTGGGAAAGCCCGGAAACGTGGGAAAAGGAATACCTCGCGTTGAGTTTGTGGTTAAATAATGAAGTCAACCCGTCAATGCAAAGGGAGGAGGAATCGGGGGTCGGAGCTAATAAGACTCCGGTAACCATGGCGGACCTCCAAACTATTATCGATCAAATCAAAGGGACGGTGGCCGAGTAAGTGCACCGTAATATCGGAAACCGAGATAAGTTGGAAGATGACCGTATATCCGAGGCTAGGTCGGATGAGAGGACCGGGGGTAGTGGCACCGGTGAAGGGAAGTCATCCACTGGTGGTGAAAGTGATGCTAGGGCAAGACCCGATGTGAAAGAAGGTTGTTCGTTTAAATCCTTCATGGCTTGTAAGCCAAATGTGTAAACGAGTAGTTCGGACCCGAAGGTGACTACGAGGAGGATCCGAGAGACCGAGCGGGTCTTCGGAAGTAGCAAGTGCAAGAAAATCGACTTGGTTACGTATGCGTCACAACTATTGAAAGAAGATGCCATGGTCTGGTGGGATATTGTGTATGAAACCCTCAGAAGGGAGGTAACTGAGGCTATGTCGTGGGATGAGTTGACCACGACGTTGAAGAAGAAGCTTTGTCCCGCAAGGGATTTGGAAAAGATGCATGAAAAGTTCGTAACCCTAAAGAAGGGTGATATGTCGGTCGAGGAACACTCGAGGGAGTTCACGGGATTGCTCACGTTTGTTTCTAAAACTTACTCCGAGGAGAGGTTGAGGGTGGTCCGGTATGGTTGTGGGCTACCTTGGGATTACCAATTGGAAGTCAAGAGGGCGGTCACACTTGATGAGGCCATTAGCGCCGCCCGGGATGTGGAAGAAGTTAATAAGGCAAGAGTTTCTGAGAGGGCCCATGTGGCCGAGAAGAGGAAGGCCGAGAGCGGCTCGAGTTAGTTTAAGAAAGGGAGGTTCACATCGAACTTTTCTAGGCAAGGAAGTGTAGCCTCATGCAAGTGGTGTGAGAAGAATCATACCGGCGAATGCCGAGGAGAATCGAAGACTTGCCAAAATTGTGGCAAGCGGGGCATTTGGCCCGGGATTGTAGATCCAAATCGGCGGCAGAGGTTGAGTGTTACTCGTGCCATGAAAAAGGGCATTATAGCAATGTGTGCCCGAAGAAAAAGACCGAATCTCTTGTGTCGATGGCTCAAAAGAAGGTGGAGCCGGCTAAGGTGAAGGGGCGATCCTTCCAACTCACTCGGGAGGAGGCAAAGGAGGCACACGATGTGGTGCAGGTACTTTATTTATTAACTCCTTGCCAACCCGTATTATGTTTGATTCGGGTTCG
This sequence comes from Calendula officinalis, assembly GCA_963853835.1. NCBI lineage: Eukaryota > Viridiplantae > Streptophyta > Magnoliopsida > Asterales > Asteraceae > Calendula > Calendula officinalis. The sequence continues at coordinate 53,287,190 of OY970822.1, forward strand.
AGTTATTCGTTTTTGTCTCATGAGTTTGGCTGTAAGTTGAACGTGCCATCCGAAATGTTAGATGAAATTTCTGAGATAGAGGTAGCTGATGGAAAAACCTCAATGGTTGAATGTATTTATAGAAATTGTGAATTAGAAATAGATGGGAAAAAGTGTAAGGTCGATTTGTTGCGCATGGGGATAAAAGCTTTTGATGTAGTTATTGGTATGGATTGGTTGGGTATGCACCAAGCCAAGATATGGTGTGGTAAGAAAATCGTGTCGATCAAGACTCGCGAAAATGAGAAAGTGTGCGTATATGGAGAAAAGCGACATCAGGAAATGTTTATTCAAAGGGAGTGCATCATTTATTGCATATAGGGGTGTTGATCGGGTAAATGTTTCGGGTTTCGGGTAGTTTGGGTTGGGTAGTTCGGCTTTTTTCGTATATAAAACATACCCAATAACCGAACCATATTAAATCCGGGTATTTGGGTATGGGTAATTTGGGTAATAGGTCGGTTATGGTTATATCCAATAATACCCGAAAAATTGTGCATAAAATTCTTATCATCATTTTTTTTATTATGTAAACCAAAAAGTAAACACTAAAACCAAGTTCAAACTCAAACTTAGAATCGAAAATGTAAGTTCGATATAACACCATAAAAAGGTTGTAAGTTTCACAAAATAAATTAATCAATCTTGCATCTTTATTCTGCCACTTTCATGTACGTATCCAACCCAAGCTCTAATTAGACCTACGAATCAATTGATCGGTCAAACCACTCCTATACGGATCCAAACTTGAGAAGAATATATACTCCTAAGAGATAATATATTGTTGTAGTAGTAAATAAACCCCCATGTATTCAATCCAAGATTTGTGATCATATGTTTGATGTAAACCATTCTAGTTGTAGACGTGTAGTTGTGATCTAAAAAGCAAATGCCCATGAATCAGTAGCAACATAGCCAACAACACCACGCAGTTAATATAATCAAAAGCCAAAAAAATGTAAAGTTTAGATGGAATGAGTTGTTTACTACAAAAGGTATCTACAAGTGCTAACAAATTTGGTGGTAAAATCAATTATATACGTTTATTTACTGTGTAACAAATCATCGGCAATGAATAGTGCAAGCAGGTTAAAAAAAATCTTATATTTGCCGTTTTCGTTGACTAAATATGCGCTGCCTTTTTAACTTCATACGAAGTATAATTTTTCAAACAGTTTTTTTCTGAAATTTATACAATACTTCACGCACACATATTGTATAAAATATATAAGTATAACTTTTAGGATTTTTTGAATAATCTCAGAGTAAATATTGGCTTTGTGAGAAGAGGGTGAACCTTCGTTAAATAATGGCTTTGCGAAAAGAGGGTGAACCCTCCATTGCCTTAAGGTGGTTTTATAAACTCCTAAGAAATATTTTGAAACCTATGTTTTTTAGTACAAAATAATATTAATATACAACTAATATATATTATTTGAGAGTTATGTCGTCATCAAAACTATCTTAGAAAAGAAACTGAGTATCTTGATAAGTATATTTTACCTTTTTTAATATCAAATAATATTTTGTGTGAATATTAATAAACAATCTTTTGGGTATCATACCAAATTACCCCGTGATAACGCGCGGGTTAAAAATCTACTAGTTAACAGTTCAGAAGTCAAAACAATTGTAATGGTGATAAAAAATCCATGCAAAATCGTCTATTCTAGACATTTAAAATCTATTACCTTAAAAGAAATCATTTTAAAAAATTCGGGTATTCGGGTATACCCGTCTACTTAAAATATTAACCTATACCCGACCCGTAATATTTTTGGATTACCCGATACGCGAATGCTTCTACCCAATACCCGAACTACCCGACCCAATCTACCCGAATTCAAAACGGGTCAGGCGGGTAGAACGGATTTCGGTTATTTTCGACAACCCTAATTGCATATGTGCTAGATGGCCGAAAGGAAAAGAAGGCGGTTGATGACGTCAAAATTATTCGGGACTTTCCCGAAGTTTTTCCAAATGATTTGCTCGGTTTGCCACCGTAGAGATAAGTTGAATTCAAGATCAATTTAGTACCGGGGGAGAGGCCGATTTTTCGTGCTCTGTATCGTTTAGTTCCCACCGAGATGCGGGAATTGATGACTCAATTGCAAGACTTTCTAGATAAAGGTTTTATTCGTCCGAGTTCGTCACCGTGGGGTGCGCCGGTGTTATATGTCAAGAAGAAAGACGGTTCGATGAGAATGTGTATTGACTACCGCGAGTTGAACAAGGTAGCTATTAAGAATCGTTACCCGTTGCCGAGAATCGATGACTTGTTCGACGAATTGCAATGCTAGTTATTTCTCGAAGATTGATTTGAGGTCGGGTTATCACCAAGTTCGGGTGAAGGATGGCGACACTGAGAAGACGGCCTTTCGTACACGTTATGGTCATTATGAGTTTCTAGTGATGCCGTCTGGTCTTACGAATGCGCCGACTATTTTTATGGATTTGATGAATTGGGTTTGTAAGCCGTTTCTTGATAAGTTTTTGATAGTGTTCATTGATGATATTTTGATATATTCAAAAACCGAGGAGGAACACGAGGGTCATTTGAGACTTGTGTTGGATGTGTTGAAACGGGAAAAGTTATATGCAAAATTTTCCAAGTGTGAATTTTGGTTGCGAGAAGTGCAATTCTTAAGTCATGTAGTGCCACGTGATGGTATCAAAGTTGATCATTCGAAGATTGAAGCGGTGTTAAATTGGGAGCCTCCGAAAAATCCCACCGAAGTAAGAAGTTTCCTTGGGTTAGCCGGGTATTACTGGAGATATATACAAGACTTCTCGAGAATTGCGTTTCCACTCATGAAGTTAACGAGAAAAAGTGAGAAGTTTATTTGGGATAAGAAGCAAGAGGAGGCGTTTAGTTTGTTAAAAGAAAAGTTGTGTAACGCGCCGATTCTTACGTTACCGGATGGTGTGGAAGACTTTTTGGTTTATAGGGATGCTTCAAATCAAGGGCTCGGTTGTGTGTTGATGCAAAGAGGAAAGGTTATCGCGTATGCTTCGCGACAATTGACAGATGCGGAAAAGAGGTACACTAGACACGACTTGGAGTTGGCAGCGATTGTGTTTGCCTTGAAATTGTGGAGGCATTATATGTATGGTACTCGGTGTACTTTGTACATGGATCATAAGAGCTTTCAATATGTGTTTACTCAAAAAGACCTCAATATGCGAAAAAGAAGGTGGATCGAGTTGATCAACGACTATGATTGTGAGATTGTGTATCATGCGGGAAAGGCGAACGTGGTGGCCGATGCCTTAAGCCGAAAAGTCTATGAGAAGACGAACAAGGGAAAGTTAATGTGTATTGAAGTCGTCTCGAGTATTATCGAAAGGATTAGAAAAGTTCAACGAGAGGTTATGGGAAAAGAGGAATTAAGACAAGAACGGTTGTGTAAGAACCAACATTTTATGGAAAAAGCACAAGGGTTGAAGACCGTAGGCGGCCGGGTTTGGGTTCCCAAGTTCGGGGGTACCCGGAAAGAGTTGTTGAATGATGTGCACAAGTCAAAGTATTCAATTCACCCGAGATGTACAAAGCCGTAGCAAGATTTGAACCGGGTATATTGGTGGCCCGGAATGAAGGCGAGAGTAGCCAAGTATATCTCGAAGTGTGCCACGTGTTCACAAGTGAAAGTCGAGCATCAAGTACCGTATGGGGTAGCTCAATCATTGGAAGTACTAGCCGGAAAGTGGAAAAACATTACTATGGATTTCATAGTTGTTTTGCCAAAGACGAGTAAGGGTCATAATGCCATTTGGGTCATAGTTGACCGGTTGACTAAGAGTTGGTTACTTTATCAGGGCTCCGCAGGAGAAAAAAGAGGGTCCGGGTCACCTGGGTACATATTCACCGCGACATGCTGAGGTGAATGAGGGGCTACTTAATGAAAAGAGAAACCACCCAATAGGGAAACTCCATTTTGTGCCCGTGGCCCGAGAGCGGGGTTGGAGGACCCGCGACGGTTTAAAAAAAAATTGTGCAATCAAAAAGGCAGGAAAGTTTATTGGCAACAGGTGCGTTAAAAGGTGCGTTAGTCTCCGCGCAATATATAACCCGGGACTGGCCGAAATTGCGTATACAAAGAAAAAGAGATTCGTCTTGGTGTTATTTTTAGCCATTCGGGAAATTTTCCCACTTGAGAGATTGACTAAGTAGTATGTTGATGAGGTGGTTCGACTCCACGGGGTTCTGTTATCGATAGTGTCCGATAGACACACGAGGTTTACCTCGAGATTTTGGAGATCGTTGCAAGAAGAGTTGGGTACAAAGTTGCGGTTGAGCACGACTTATCACCCGCAAACCGACGGTCAAAGTGAAAGAACGATTCAAACAGTTGAAGACATGTTGAGACCGTGTGTGTTAGATTTCGGGGGGTATATGGGATGAACATTTACCGTTAGTCGAGTTTTCGTCTAATAATAGTTATCACTAAGATGCCGCCTTATAAGGCGTTGTATGAGAGAAAGTGTAGAACCTCATCTTGTTGGCTAGAAGCGGGCGAGACAAAGCTCACGGGTCCCGAAATTGTGAAAGTGACAAACGAGAAGATTGGTATAATACCACCCCACATGAAAGCCGATCAAGATAGACAAAGAAGTTATTCGGGTTTGGAAAAGAGACCATATGACTTGGATGCCGGGGATATGGTAATGTTGAAAGTGTCACCTTGGAAAGGTGTAATGCGGTTTGGAAAGAAAGGGAAGCTGAGTCCAAGGTATGTTAGACCGTTTAAGATCTTGAAGCGAATTGGTATTCAAGCATTTATATTGGAACTTTCACCTGAGCTTCAAGGTGTGTATGAAACCTTTCACGTAAGTTATTTGAAAAATTTTATTGGTGAGGTGGAAAATATTATCCCATTGCAAGAGTTGCGGGTTAATGCCCCGGACCGGTTGATTGAAGAGCCCGAAGCTATATTAGAGACAAAGACAAAGAAGCTTCGGAATAAAGAGATCGAGTTGGTATTGGTCAAGTGGAAGCATTCCCTCGGACCAAATTTGTCTTGGGAAGTGAAAGATGAGATTCGGAAAAGGTATACGGATTTTGTGAACTATGATGAGATTCCGAGGAAGAAATCTTCTTAAGGGGTAGATAGTTGTAACGACCCGAATTCTTTGTAAATAAATAATTATATAAAAATATGAAAAATAAGGATAAATCGTTAAAAGAACGTAAGAATTGGTTTCGTGTCATTTGGACATCGTATGAGAAAGTTATCGACGAAACCGAGTCGAAACAAGAATTAAAAGCTGCAGCCCTACTGCATTATCCCGATAGCGTCGCTATCTGGGAGTTCGCGATACAATCTTCAGAAGATCTTCCAGTGACCCGAATTAGCGACCAATGAATAACGTGAAAACGAGATTTTAAGATAGCGTCGGACTTCACGACACGAAGTGGGGTCGCGAAATAACGCGGGGCTGCATTTAGCGTCTTAGCGACACTATCCTCCTGATTGCGACGCGATCGGCGTCTGAAATGCATTAAAGTCGGGTTTTGGCTCATTTAATGCCAAGATAAACCCTAGTTTCTCTCACAATGAGTTTGTGAACGATTTTGAGTGCAAAGCATCATTTGGAGCCGATTTCTTGGTCAAATCTTCTGATATCTCACTCATAGTTGAAGATTTAGGGTATTTCTTCACTCCTTGATCATTGTAGCTTTAGATATATGGATTTTGAGGCTTGGGTTTCAAACCCTAGTTCTTGGGTTTTTGATTAATTGTTAAATAAAGGTTGTATACACTTAATAGATGGTATTTTGAAAAGGAAAACAAGTGTATGCTTAAGATTTGTAACAATCATAAGATTGGTTAAACCTAGGGGTTTGGAGATCATCAAAATTGGGGGAAAGTATTATTAAAGGGTTTCTAATGATAAATGGGTTTATTATTAGTAGTATTTGTTGTTGAACAAATTGTGATTGTCATATTAGGGATTTCGGTGGATTCTCGAAAGTATGCAATCTCATTGGAAAGGAAGGATTGTGTTTGAAGAACACACTTGGAGCTTTAATTGTTAAGGTGAGTACGTGTGGACTTTACTGAGTACATAGCCATAAAAATGTATTTTATTAACTTGTGATCGATCTATTTGATTAATATATAGACTTATTGTATGTTGAGTAAGTTATATATTAATGTTGATATTTAACTAACTTGTTTGATGATTGATGTGATAGCCAAAGGCTTTGATTGCATAACTAATAGGTTATGATAAGAGATAGATGGTGGTGACGCGGGGGATCCCCGGTCACTGAGTTGAGTGTATATATGTTTATACACTAGGCACGTTGGTGCTTCTAGTAGCATATGTTTTTTTATAAGGTATGTTAGGATTCTAATACATATATGTTTATGTATTAGATATGCTTGTGCTTCTAGTACATATATGTTTATGTACTAGTTATGGATTCTTGGGATCGATTGAGTCACAATAGGGTAACTAGACTATGTTGATGAGTTATATAAATATGTTTATATATAAAATGTGATACTTGATATTATCGGGGTCTAAACCCATGTAGATCACGTGACTTTCTTGTCTCACGTACTCCTTGTTTGTTTTGCTATGTACTCAGGTTCGGGATCGAAGGTTTAGGTACGCATGGATAGAGATGTGCGGGGCCTAGAATAGAAGAACACTAGAACGGAATTATACTTAGATTTGGTTTTGATATATTTTCTAACACCAAACTTTATACTCTGATTTTCATACCAAAGGTTATTGTAAATCCGTATTTTGGAACCGTTCTTCTATTTATGAAAATGATATATTTTGGCCAAATGGTTTATTATAAAATTCGAGGTGTTACAACTTGGTATCAGAGCTATAGTTTAAGTGAATTAGCTTGGATGACCATCCTAGTCTTAGACTGTAGCATTAGGAATGTAAAATTCCTTGAGATTATAGGTTGACCTTGAGACTTTATGTTAAGTTTAGGGTTTAACCTAGGGGACCTATGAAAGTTGATATGATTATGAATATTGAGTCTTATTCGACTAATGGGTTGTACATAAGGTACTAAATGTTTAATGTCTTTCGTATAGTCTTGATGGAAAGAAAATGGTGAACACTCATAGAAGTTGGAAAGCCCCGGAAACGCGGAAAGAAGAGATACCTCAAGTTGAGGTTGTGGTTGAACAAGGAAGTCAACCGTCAATTCAAAAGGGAGGAGGAATCGGGGGTCGGAGCTAATAAGGCACCGGTAACCATGGCGGACCTCCAAACTATTATCGATCAAATCAAAGGGACGGTGGCCGAGGAAGTGCACCGTATTATCGGAAACTGAGATAAGTCGGAAGATGACCGTGAATCCGAGGCAAGGTCGGATGAGAGGAATTGGGGTAGTGGCACCGGTGAAGGGAAATCATCCACGGGTGGTTAAAGTGACGCTAGGGCAAGACCCGATATGAAAGAAGGTTGTTCGTTTAAATCCTCCATGGCTTGTAAGCCAAATGTGTACAAGGGTAGTTCGGACCCGAAGGTGACTATGAGGAGGAACCGTGAGACCGAGCGGGTCATCGGAAGTAGCAAGTGCAAGAAAGCCGACATGGTGACATATGTGTCACAACTATTGAATGAAGATGCCATGGTTTGGTGGGATATTGTGTATGAAACCCTCGGAAGGAAGGTAATAGAGGCTATGTCCTGGGATGAGTTTACCACGTGGTTGAAGAAGAAGTTTTTTCCCGAAAGGGATTTGGAAAAGATGCATGAAAAGTTTGTGACCCTAAAGAAGGGTGATATGTTGGTCGAGGAATATTCGAGGGAGTTCACGGGATTGCTCCCGTTTGTTGCTAAAACTTACTCCGAGGAGAGGTTGAGGGTGGTCTGGTATGCTTGTGGGCTACCTTGGGATTACCAATTGGAAGTAAAGAGGGAGGTCACACTTGATGAGGCCATTAGTGCCGCCCGGGATGTGGAAGAAGTTAATGAGGCAAGAGTTGTCGAGAGGGCCCATGTGTGCGAGAAGAGGAAGGCCGAGAGCAGCTCGATTTCGGTTAAGAAAGGGAGGTTCACATATAACTTCTCTAGGCAAGGAAGTGTAGCCTCATGCAAAAGGTGTGGGAAGAATCATACCGGCGAATGCCTAGAAGAATTGAAGACTTGCCATAATTGTGGCAAGACGGGGCATTTGGTCCGGGATTGTAGATCCAAATCGGCGGAGGTTGAGTGCTACTCGTGCCATGAAAAAAGGGAATTGTAGCAATGTGTGCCCGAAGAAGAAGATCGAATCACTTATGTCGACGGCTCAAAAGAAGGTGGAGCCGGCTAAGGTGAAGGGGCGATCCTTCCAACTCACTTTGGAGGAGGCGAAGGAGGCATACGATGTGGTGTCATGTACTTTGTTCATTAACTCCTTGTCAACCCATATATTGTTTGATCCGGGTTCCAATTATTCGTTTGTGTCTCATGAATTCGGTTGTAAGTTGAACGTGTCGTCCGAAATGTTAGATGAAATTTGTGAGATAGAGGTAGCCGATGGAAAAACCTCAATGGTTGAAGGTATTTATAGAAATTCTAAATTAGAAATAGATGGGAAAAAGTTAAAGGTCGATTTGTTGCCCATGGGGATAAATGCTTTTGATGTAGTTATTGGTATTGATTGGTTGGGTATGCACCAAGCAATCGTTAAAGCAAAATCAATGAGAAAATAAGAAAAATGTTGAGTTCAAATATATGAGTAAATTGGATGAAAACGTCACTAAATCGAGATTTATGAGAAGATAATAAACAATTAAATAAGAGATTAATGATTTAAGTTGATAAGGAGTTGTACAAACAAATCAAGTGAAAGTTATTAAACCAAATTGATTAAAAATCATTAATGATAAATTGTTAATCTGAGTAATAAAGAAAATAAATTAAATGTTTGAAAATAAATAATAATGATTGAGTAAAAGTAAATGATTGAGAATACGAGCATGGTAGACAAAACGTTGATAGCATCGTCTAGTTTACAAAAAACGCATAGAAAATCTTATACCCGGGTAAAGTTTAGAAAAAACCTTAATAGCATCGTCTAGTAAAAACAAACCGTTTTTTACTTCTTGGGTAACGTGTTAGGTTTATCCCTTGCATCACGATATCTGCTATAACGAATACGAGCATGGTAGAACTTGTCAACTCCTGAACTCATAAACATTTCTTGACTTCTTGATTTAAACTGTGTGATAACGACAAAAAAACGAATCAGTTCGTTTGGGTATGGCCATGTACTCTATCAGTTTTCTATCATGTCAAGGGACCAAGAAATATCTCGATTTGAAACTATGATTTCATCTGCACCCAGTAAGGCCTCGTATGACAATCATTTCACGTAGTATCTAAGACGAACAAAACAACATTAGTCATCGTATCCCTGACCAAATTCCTCAGGCTTAAGGACAACCTATGTAATTAATACTTTTGAACTTTTTTACCACGAAGTATTATCACCGTGGTCAATTCAATATTCGTCGATACGACACAATATCACCGATATTTAGCCTACAAACAAACTTGTTGTAGCTACATTCGAAAACTTTGATTCTACACCAAATACTGTGATGACGTCAACGCCCCATCAAGGTTCCCAGCAAGACGAGTAGTCACGGATTATACGTTATGAATATTATAACTTTTATTCATGGATATTCTAAAATAGATAAAGTATGAATAACAATGATACTAATTCATGTACTATTCCTAGCTGGACATAGATATTGAAGTATTACTGGATAATTACTTATTCATGGTGTTTGTGTCAATTACTAAATAATTTTATAATTGTAACTTTTTCAATAATTACAATTTAGTTATTTCTATTAAACTAAGACATAAGACAAGTATCTTGAAAGATACTATTACTTTTGTCTTCGCTAGATTTTGTTCTTGCAACAGTTGAACAAATTCTAGTCTTTTTCATTTATGAAATTTGGTAAACTTGGGATGATTGAAAATTAACTCCTTAGTTACTTGAATTCATAAAATTCATCTTGTAAGTAAAAGCTTTTTAGTTACTGATTTGTAGATATGTTATTTCAAGTTAAGGAAATCTCTTTAATAAATTATTCATGAGACTATGAATATGTCATTAGATTTGCAATAATCTTTCACAAGACTTTGTGAACATGCTATTAGGTTTGTAACCATCTACTTGACGATCATTTATTATTTCCCTTAAACTTTAACTAACGACTTGATAATATCTTGTTGGTAATATCTTTTGACCTTCTTGAATTTATCAGATCATATAATTCCATAAGTCATGAACTTGATCTTATGATTTCGTGACGATATCTTTATCAAGACTTGATAAATCTTGCGAACTTACTATTCAAAAATTTACTACGTTTCGAAACACATTTCATATTAATTATACTAAGATTATTAAGACCTCAATAAATATGACAGTCATAGCTCCGACTATCTTTTATGGAAAATAAGCATTACTAAAACTACTACTTTGAGTAAGTCAACAACTTTGACTTACTTGGCCAAAACCATAGTTTAATCTTTTAAGAATCTATTTAACATTAAAGTCATCCTTTGGATTTTACAAATATCCAACATTGCTGTAAGGGAATAATGACTTTATTAAATACTGTATCCAACAAGTATGAAACACTTGTGATGATACTTTTAATTATTAAACACCTTATAGTGTAGAAAATGAAATACTTATGAAGGTTATAGTGTAGAAAATGAAATACTTATAAAGGTTACAGACGCGTTTTTGGAAAATACGGCAACTAATATGACAATTTTAAAATGTAATATCTAATTTTTATTAGTGTTTGTCGTTTTGTAATATTTAATGAACGTGTACTTTTTTAATTTTAATCTTATTGTATATTACACGGAAAAATTTGTGCTACCCCTTAATTAACATACATTTTGGATCCGCCACTGAAAATAAATATCATGTGCAATGTGTTCAGCAATATCCCATGCCATGCTCCCTTCGCTTCTCCCTAATTCCCTTTCATGGTTCGTTACGCTAAATTTTCACTAATCCCCATCCCCATTTCTCTTCAATTTCCACCTGCAAATTTGATTCTTTTTTAAGGAATAACTATTAATTAATATTCCCTTTATTTTAACATGCATAAAATGGTTATACATTCATGAATAAAGTAGTGTTCCTAAAATTCAGGGGGCGATTTTTATACTATATTTGTCTTCTAATTGACAACCCTTAGAGCTGTCATTATCATTTTCCTAATATTTATTGACTATTTTTCTGAACTACATATATGCAGGGGTGAGTATGTTTCATAAATAAAACAGAACCTAAAACTAAAAATCAAACCGATTATATGTGTTTCGTTTCGATTCGGTTCGGTTTCAGTTTATATAGCCCAAATGTTTATCCTTATCTAATAACCAAACTGAAACTAAAAATCTTGAAATTACAAAACTGAAAACCGAACCAATTACATATTTTCGATTAAAGTTTATTTCGATTGATTTTCGATTCTTTCGTGTTTTTCGCCCCAAATGCTCACACCTATTGGCCTACACGTATGATTCACATATTAAAATATTATTCAGTAATTATACAACAATATAATTTAGAAATTTGTTAAAGTTAGGTGTAGTGGTGCCAACGTGAGGTGGCGAGCAACCCCAATTGGGGTCGTGATACCAAGCCACCACACTGTAAACGCCACATCAAAGACCATCCAAGGCTTGTAGTCTAATAATATTGATGTATGCGTGTAAGATGTTGCTCATAAACTATAGGTCATTAATTCAAATACCTTCGTTGGTAAATTGGAATAGATATGTGTTGTTAAAAAAAACTCACTCCACAAACATGGACATTCACATCACAGTTAAATTTGGTAACTTTAATTATTTGCTCAAATCGGCTAAAAAGTTAAAAACTGCTCCAAACAACCTTATACTCACCCATAATTCTCGACTATATATATGATATATAGAGTTGTGTTCTAGGTAATCCAAGAGTTTTGTATATTCCCAATGGACAAATCCTAGTCATGGGATCAAAATGATCAAGATCAAATCCATTAGTCATAGCCACCTCCGGGCACCGTCGACCACCGCCGGCCGCCGACCGGTGACGGCCATCGGTGGTGGTGGTGAGTGACAGTGGTGGTAGGGTTGGTGGTGGTATTGATGTATTGAAGCACATGTGATTCATTAAATACGTGGGTTCCAAAATACAGACACGCATATTAATTCGAATCACATGGGTTTTAAGTCACGAAACACATGTGATTCACTAAAAAACACGAGTTTTAAAAACAAGGGAGTATACGAACTACGAATCACATATGTTTTTCAAAAAGTGAAACATATGTGAATCACTAATAACAGGGGTTCCAAAATACAGACGAGCATATTATTTCAAATCACATGTATTTCAAGTCACATGTGATTCACTAAAAACAGGGGTTACGAATCACATGTGTTTCAGGTCACGACCACCACTGCTGGACGCCACCTCCGGTCGCCTTCCGCCACCGCCGGCCTCCGCCGATCGTCGTCGCTGGCGGTGGTGGGGTATTGATCTAATGAATCACATGTGTTGGTAGTGGTGGTGGTTTGAATCTTGATATTGACATTTTACTTTTTCTTGATCCAATGACTAATAATTGTGCCTTGGGACTTGATAGAATCCTTGGACTACCTTGAACAAACCACATGAGTTGTGTTCTAGGTAGTCCAAGGGTTTTGTAGAGTTTCAAGGGATAGATACTAGCCATTTGATCAAAATGGTCAAGATCAAATCCTTTAGCCAATGACACCTCCGGCCGCCGATCGCCGCCGACCACCGCCTCAAGCCACCGGTTGTCGGCGGAGGCCGCCGGTGGTGGTGGGGGTGGTGGTGGCTCACAGTGGTGGTGATATTGATGTGTTGAAACATATCTGATTCACTAAAAAATAGTGGTTATAAAATACAGACGAACATATTAATTCGAATCACATGTGTTTCAAGTCACGAAACACATGCGATTCACTAAAAAAATAAGTTTCTAAAAACAGCGGTGCATACGAACTACAAATCACATATGTTTCAAGTCACGAAACATATGTGATTCACTAAAAACAGGGGTTCCATAATACAGACGAGTATATTACTTCGAATCACATGTATTCAAAGTCACAAAAAACATGTGATTCAATAAGAATAGGAGTTTTTAAAAACAACGGAGCATACAAACTATGAATCACATGTGTTTCAAGTCACGAAACACATGTGATTCACTAAAAACAGGGGTTCCAAAATACATACAATCATATTACTTCGAATCACATGTGTTTCAAATCACGAAACACATGTGATTCACTAAAAACAGGAGTTTATATAAACAGATGAGCATACGAACTACGAATCTCATGTGTTTCAAACACATGTGATTCACTAAAAGCACGGGTTCCAAAATATAGACGAGCATATTATTTCGAACCACATGTGTTTCAAGTCACGAAACACATGTGATTCATTAAAAACATGAGTTTCAAAAAACAGGGGAGCATACAAACTATGAATCTCATGTGTTTCAAACACATGTACGTGATTCACTAAAAATAGGGGTTACGAATCACATGTGTTTCAAGTCACAATCACCACCGCCGGTCACCACCACCGCCGGCCGCCGCCGACCGCCGCTGATCGCCGGTGTCCGCCGGCGGTGGTGGGGAATTGATGTAATGAATCATATGTGTTGGTAGTGGTGGTGTTTTGAATCTTGATCTTAACCTTTGACTTTTTCTTGATATAAAGGCTTATAATTGTCCCTTAAAACTTGATAAAATTCTTGGAATACTTTGAAGAAACCGCATGATATATAATCTAAAAAACATATTGTTTTCACATAATATTTAGAAAAATTAATAAAACCGAAGAGAAATGGACAACAGTAGTTAGAGGCTGAGGTACTGCCACTATTGACCCCAATATATATGACCAGGAGCAAAAACATAGAGTAATCTATTATCTTTGGCATCCATATAATTATCTATGTAGGGTTAGTAACCGCCCTTTAGCGATTCACAACCAAATAAAGTGATAGAGAACGATAATTTCATTCATCGTTCAATTTCAAAATTAGTGGTGTTCAACTAAAACTCAAATGTACGTTTATCATACCATTAAAATTAATCTTTCGTCATTGTGATCATTGGCGGATCTATGTACAACCAAGTGGAGTGCATGGTCACCACTTAAAATTTTATGAAAATCCCGGTTGATTTGATCCTGGATTCGCTACTTAAAATTTTATGAAAATCCCGGTTGATTTGATCCTGGATTCGCTACCGATTGTGATTACTATTTACTACAGTAGTTTATAACATGTGATTAATCACAAGGTAGCTTATATACAGTTAAGTTGTATACTAAATAAAGCAATTTTAACAATCGTGCCTGCAACTTCATTAAAAATAACTAATATTTAAAATTTGCTTATTTAAAAATACCCTTAAGATTAAATTACAAAAATATTTGCTTGTTTAAATTACGAAAATCGTCTTTCCATTTTGTTTATTATACGGGACCATCTTAGGGGTCGTTTGATTAGTCGGATTGAGTCAGAATCGGATTGAATCAGAATCGGATTGAGTCAGAACCGGATTGAGTCAAAAAATCGGATTGAGTCCATGTGTTTGATTAAATTGTTAATTGAATGTGCTAAATGATGGATAATGACCTTATTACTCTTCTCTTTTGTGCTAGATAAAATATATATATTTGATTAAATTGCTAAATAATTAAAAATAATTACATAAAAATCATCATATAAATTTTATAGTAAACATAAATTATTTAAAATCCAAATACATTTTTTTCATAAAAAGACACAACTTTTAATTTAATGGTTCAAAAGTACTCCTTGAAAAAAATATACGCATGAACCCTAACGTATGAGTGTATATTATATATGATATAAATATAACTACTTATCTATGTAAATTAATTTCTTAAAGCTTTAATAATAAAGTAATACTTAAACATAAATAGTTACATTTTAATAATAATGTAAAAGGAGTCCATCTAACCATTTTTACCATATACTCTTATTAAAAACAAAAGTATGGCCCACTATTATTCAAAACAAACGACCAAAACCCAAACCTTATTCCTTTCTTTTTTCCTCATTAACAATTTTACCATATATTAAAAACAAAAAGAAGTGGCCCACTATCACTCAAAACAAACGACCAATACCCAAAACCCTATCCTTTTTTTTTCTTTCTGTGGCCGCCACCCTACCTGGCTTCATCTTCCTCCATTTTGGCCTGCATCTCCACGGCTCCATTTTGAATGGCCGGCGCCGATTATCCTGCAACTCCGTCACCGGTGTTCCCTGGTAAGCTTTCTTTCTTGACAATTGTTGAACTAATGGATATTAGCGAAAAAGAGATTGAGTCCGACGTTTTTTTGAATTGGATCGAATCAGACACTTTTGACGGACCGAATCCGGCCTTCTGACCGAATCAGATGAGTTGTGGAGCTATCAAACAGGCCTCCTTCGGACTGAGTCCAATATCAGACCGAATCCGACGAGTTGGGAAGCTATCAAACAGGACCTTACTTTTGCTTTCAAACTCCGTCTATTCGTCCCGGTAGCTCACCTCACATGTCGAACTTCAAATCTCTTATTATTATAGGTGTAATGGCGAAATTATCCTTCATGTGCTACAAACATGAGGTGAGCCAACATGACAAGGAGAACAGTTTCTGTAACATCACGATTTTTCAAATCAATTTAAACTTTTAAATAAATGAAGTTTAACAATAAAATCCATAACATTCAAAATATGGACTAACAAAAACATTTGGAATGATTAACAAGTGCCAAAAACCGGTGTTACTATAATATCAAGTCTAAGGGAATCAAATAAGTACACCGAGCTTGATCATCCAATGCTATAACTACGGGCCGCCTAATCCTTAGCTTCCGAACCTGAGTAAATAGACATAAAAGAAAACGTAGTACGTGAGATAAAATTGTCTTGTGAGAAACATGGGTTTTAGACACGGTTATAATCATTTGCAAATAAACAATATTTAAATAAATATCATATTGCACATAAGTCAAACATAACATCGAGCTTGCCCTAAGCTCACACATATGCAACGGGTCATCCCGAAGCAACTCCCCCGATGTGGGTTATCATCAAAAGATCTAATGGTAATTGGGATTCTCCCAAACTTACCGTGATCATCACCCTGCCGTCTCGCGGGTTATCGTAATCCCCCTTTTTATCGGGTTATCATAGTCCCCCGAATGTCGGGTTATCGTTCACTTAGATATACTACCCATGCGCAGGGAGGTACCACCCCAACTAGTAATCATAACTCCCCCACGAATGGGTTATCGTTTCCGGATATTTGACTAACACATAATTGGTCCATCAAACATGAGCCTTAGCTCCAATTCAATCATCATTTCAACAAGTCAATGTCACAACTCATTTCATAACATATAAGCATTTCAATCAATTTCTTTATCAAAAACATTTATTCAATAGAGACTCTTTCAATCGTTTTAATCATAAAAAATCGTTTTACTATGTACTCAGAAAAGATCACATGAACTCACCTTAGCAATGCTATCCAACACTTGTGTTAAGCAACGCAAATCCTTACTCCTTAATCAAAGAAGTACTTCAAATCTCAACGTCTTTTTGACCTAATATCAATATCATTACCATAACTAGTTATAATCCATAACCAATTACTAAACAATCCATTTTAACCTCCCTAACCACCAAGTTCATCAAACTTGGTGGAATCTTAAACCCTAGTTCAAGATTTTCCATCATCAATCCCAAATCTAACTTGTACACATTGAATACAAGTCTACAAGGAGTGTTCTACACTCATGATAGTTCATCTTCCCCAAAGATGATATAGTTGGTTCCCCAAACCACCATATTTACCCATACTAAGCTCAAAATCAAGGTAAATAAGTAAGATGATCAAAGATTCTTACCCTTGATGTTTCAATCCTTCAAGATGATGAAGATTTGAGCTCCTTAGCTCCAAAACCGACCAATTTCTCCAAAACCGACCCTTTATATAGTTCAGAGCCTCCTCGCGCCCAGCTCGCGCCGCGAATTAACGCGGAGTTGCCTGCTAGTTGCCGCTCGAAGACCATCCTCGTGCCCCGCTCGCGCCTGGCACGCGCTGCGAGCTCGACGCGAACTCAACACGAGTTCGGCGCGACCATCTTGCGTTTCGCCGCTGGACTTGCTGTTTTGCTGAAACGTTTACTCGCGCCTGCCTCGCGCCGCGAGAGCTGTTCCAGGCAGAATCCTGGTCTTGAAACTTGTGTCCATCCAAGTTTTGACCCATACTTGGTTATACCAAGTCCCAAACATCAAAACACTCGATAAACCATAACTTGAAACATAAACTAATATAAATACTAAAATTCGTATAAATCCCGAATTAAAATACACTAGATGTAAACGTAAAATTACAGTTGTTAAAGTTTCTAAGAGTATAATTAAGAACTTTGAAGATCATATATATAATAAAAATTAGGGTTGAGCATCTGAGCCGAAATACCGATCGAACTGAACGGAACCGAAAACCAACTGAAACCAAACTAAACCAAAAACGAAAACATATAATTGATTCTCAGTTCAGTTTAGAAAATTCATTATTTTTTGTTTCGGTTTGGTTTGGTTCGGTTTAATCTTCGGATAGTGATTAGCATTTTGGGCTAAAAAGAATTTGCGAACTTTCTTTGTGAAATGATATAAAAGATTAATATCATTATACTTGTATCAAGGTTTTTATAATTGCTTTTTACTTTTTTTTTTTTGAACGGCAAACACACGGACCCACTAAACTACACCAATTTTGTACTAAATAGGACTTGAACCCACAATCATGTAGTACACCTTAACACCTTGATATCGCTAGACTATAAACCCTTTGGTATAATTGCTTTTTACTTTATGAATTTTTTGGTCCACTAAAATATTACCATACCAACGAAGCAAAGATATGGATGCCACCCACTTCTAATCTATGAATCTTATCTCGTTTCTGGGCTCCTACCCACCTATCAATAAAGTCGGATTATATATAAAGTTTAATTTAAAATTGAATTCATCCTCAAATTTCTAATCTAAGAAACCAAATATGTACAAATGTAAATATGCATATATATAAATACAAACGTATATAAAAAATGCAATGTCGATGAAGCATGACATTTGGTCGTTTGTTTGAGATTTTTAAAGAATTCGTGACGTAGACATTAACGATCATTTGTTTGTGCGGGTTTTCATTTATCATTCACGATGTCATTTTATATGTGGAGATGCGAGTTTGAAATTATTCATGAAAATTTACATGTAGATTATGCATTTCGCTAATCATCGTTGATCATGCACTGTAGTAGTAAATTAAGCTTTATATCAAAAGAAATTAAGAAGTGCATTAATACATATGTGATATTTAGGATTATATTTTATTTTGAACAGCAAAAAGAAGGCAGCGGGTTGCGCTTCGGCATTGCCATCACCCCCGAAGACCTCCAACTAAAATAAATAACTTGAGTCTAGCAAAAAGCTAGACTCAAAAAGTGAAATCACAAAGGATTTAATAACCACTCCACCCACGGAATCTTAATTTTATGATTCCGATGAGAGAGCCACGAAAAAGAAAATAGTTTAATACTATCATCTAAACACAACTTAAGAAACCTACCATTATCAAACAAAAAAGAGTTTCTATATTTCCAAATAGTCCAAAGCGTAGATATGCCGATAACTTGGTATTTAAGGCGCTTGAAATTCCTGTTGGACATAGATTCGCATTGATCCCACCAATCAGAAAAGTTATCCACGATTGGAAGGTCGATTTGGCACCATTTCCGAATAGCCGACCAAACATTTGACGCCACATTACAATTAAAAAACGCATGAGAGATGGTTTCCATGCCTAAAGAACAAACCGGAAAAAGAATTGAACTAATATCGAAACCTTTTTTTGAAAGGTTTAGTCTTGTAGGAAGTCTATCCAAGTCAAGCCTCCAAAAGAAAATAGTGACTTTAATTGGAATAGAAGGGCACCATTTGGATACAAAATCAATTATACCGGGATAAAGAAAGTTGTTTATAAACATTCTTGTTTCGCTAATCGTATAGACCCGAGAGTCACCAAGAGTCCACACCATTTTGTCTTTGCCATCTTGAATACGATAGTCTCTAATCAGATCTAAGAGACTTTCCAATTGTTCTTCCTCAATACCGCCTCTAATAGGCCTCCTCCAATTAAAATTCCAACCATTCATAAGAAATCGATCACTTACTTTACAAAAAGGAATCAATTCCAATTTAAAAAGACGATCAAAAAGAGAAAGTAACGGGGCATGGCTTGCCCAAATATCAGACCAAAACGAAATGTTATTACCATTTCGTAGCTTAAATTTTAAGTTATTTTTATGAACCATATTAGAGTCATGGAGGTAGTTAATAGTACCGATAATTTGACCCCACAAACTTTTCTTATGACAAGCCATAACCGGTTTACAAAACCCACCCTTTTCACCATAAATTGATTGTATAAGATGACACCAGATTGAATTATTTTCATTAAAAAATCTCCACCTCCATTTTGTAATGAGAGCTAAATTAAGGACCTCAAGACTAGCGATATTTAGGATTATGTTAGTATTTGTTGTTCCAAAAAGGGTAAGCGCATTGATGCATAACTTTTATAATATTGGTACATAATTATACAAAGAATAAGTCTTATATATAGAACTTGCATAATCAATATCAGTCAGCATTTAGTTTTAGACGATCCATTATCAGTGGCACATCCAAAAAAAAGTTTAAGGGGTCGCATAATTTTTATTCATACTATAATAATAACAAAAAAATAAATTATAAAAGTACGATTTCATTACATATGACAAAAAACGTATAAAAATTCTATTTTAAAGTTGACATTTACATTCTTTCATTTTCTGAAAAACAATTGATTAGATTACACATTCAATTTTAACATCTAAGCATTTTTTTACTACAGAAATCAACGCTTGATTAAAAAAACCATCACCAATTTTAATGAACAAATCGGTCTTTAAAAGCTTCATTGCAAATAGCATCTTTCAACCTTTGCATTTGAAACCAGCAAAACCAAAAAACAACTTTAATAACTAGCAAAGGGAAAGAATGATATTATTCTGTTTCAAAATCAGTAAATAATAGATACTTCATAAATAATGAGTAATGAGCTTTACTTAATTTTTATTGGATTTTAATTATATATTTTTTTAAATCTATTTTTTAACAAATATTTATTTAGAACATATATTATTATTTTTTCTACTACATAAGGATATTATTTGAATTTTTTTCTTAGCAGTGTCACTTACATTAAAAAGAAAAACAATTACACTAATTTGAATAATTTGAGGGCACCATACTAGGTCCTCTACTGTCCATTCTTGAGATTAAATTGCATATTCAATTTACATTATTTGCATATTCGAGTTACCTAAATTTCATATTCAATATGCCTAAACTACATACTCTATTTACCTAAATTGCATATTCGATATGCCTATACTGCATATTTGGTATGGTGAATATCGGTTATGTACGTAGCTTATACATATGTAAGTCTTTATTCTGAATTAGACCTTCCCCGTTATATACACATTGATGTATTTGAGTAGGTGCATGAGGTTCGGCCGCACAAGACTCATGCTTTAGGGGGACCCTTATATATAGCAAGGCAACCTAATAGAAAAATATTAGAAAGCTCAACTTTTT
Organism: Calendula officinalis; assembly: GCA_963853835.1. Taxonomy (NCBI): domain Eukaryota; kingdom Viridiplantae; phylum Streptophyta; class Magnoliopsida; order Asterales; family Asteraceae; genus Calendula; species Calendula officinalis. The sequence continues at coordinate 53,308,001 of OY970822.1, forward strand.
TATATTATAAATCTTGTATTTAAGGGTTCACTTTATTATTCGTAGAAAACATTCAGAATCCACGGAACACCTGTATATACATGTATGTATGTATACCTATGTATATAAAAATTTTAAGAGATAAATTTTAACTTATCAATTAAATTAGTTTGTTGAGGGGGAAGAGGGTGGGGTGAATCATAGGGAAGCTCACTTGCCATGCACGTAAAGGTGAACTTATATAAAATATACAAGACATGCCTCGTACGCAGGGGGCACAAAGCAACACCACTCTTTGCTTAAACGGCCAAACACTCTCAAATTTACTATGTAACTTAACATATCCCCTTATGCATAGGTAATCATACAATTTATCGCTAAATTAAGCAACATATATGGGACTCATATACACATCGTATTTGGACGTACATTAACAATGTGAAAAAGTCATGTTTACACCCCTGTCCCCTAATCCTAAGTCTATTTAAAAACATTTCTAAAAATATTATTTTATTTAAAAAAAAACTTGACCTCATTTAAACTCCTAACTCTATTTAAATTAAGGATTTTGATAATAACAACCCTTAGGGCTGTCAATAAAACTAGATAAAAATGAGCAGTTTTCATTTTGATTGATGGAAGAGTTTGAATATTGCTATAAACAAGGAAACGAATTTAAATAATTAAGTTAAAAGAGGGTAAATGTTAATATTTTACATTGTTATTGACAGTCATAAAAGCTGTTATTATTAAAACTCTTAAATTAACAAAAATCGTTTAAATTTTAGTTGTGGCGAAAGTGAATAAAAAGCAAAGGGAGGAGGGGTACGTGGGGGCAAATAAAAAAGTACAAATAAGAAAAACAAACAAACAGGCGTGCGATAGATGGCGTACGTGAGAGAGGCAGAAAACTAAAGTTTGCATGATAACATGCATCATCCATGGTACCATGTCAAAGATTGGTCAACTAACCTTTTATCCGTCAACCCTTTTACTCTCATGTTTCCTAGTTTTTTTAGAAAATTCTTTATATTATAAATGGTGAGTTGTATTTTAGGAAGTTTAAGGGTTTTACATAATTCTAAGGGACAAATCCTGGTCATTGGATCAAGATGGTAAAAATCAAATCCCCCTACAGTCACCGCCGGCCACCCGCCCGCCGGTGACGGCAGCTTGCGCCGGATGGTGGTGGCTGACAGTGAAGGTGCTGGTGGTAATGGGGGTGGTGGTGGTATTGAAGTATTGAAACACATGTGCTTCACTAAAACACAACATATTTTTTCGAAGCTCATGTGCTTCAGATCACGAAACACATGTGTTTCAAGTCACTAAAAACATGACTTTCTAAACACACAGGGAGCATACGAAGCACATGTTCTTCATCATTTGAAACACATGTGTGTGGCTGTACATATACACCTCTTTATTTTCAAAAGACCTGTTATATATTAGTGAAACACATGTTGTAACGACCCGAAATTTTGTATTAAATAAGTTATGTAAAAATATGATAAACAAGGATAAATCATTTAAAGAACGTAGGAATTGGTTTCGTGTCATTTGGACATCGTACGAGGAAGTTATGGGTGAAACCGGGTTGAGATAAAGATAACAATGTGCAGCCTGGCCTCGAGGAGTTCGCGACGCGAACTCCGGTTCGCGTTCGTGAAGTCGAGGCAGGAAATTTGGTGGCCAGACGTGAAGAGTTCCCGACCAGCTCCCGATCGCGAATTACGCGTGTTCAAGATAGTTCGCGACGCGAACTTATGTTAGCGATCGTGAACTCCCTAACTCTGTATAAAAATGGGATTTTTAGGGTTTTTGCTCATTTCTCTCAACTCCAAAGTGTGCAGCCGTTTTAGAGAGAGAGAGAGAGGGGCGATCTTGGGTGTTCTTGAGGATATTTCAACTCAAATCTTGGAGATCTAACTTCTAATTGAAAGATCTAAGGTAAAGTTCATCTCCTTGTCAATTTATTAATTTTATTTGGGGAAAAATGGTGGTTTGGACAACCAACCATGTCATCTTTGGGGAAGATGACTAAACATGGGTGTAGGACACTCATTGTAAGCTTGTAATCAATGTGTACAAGTTGGATTTGGGATCTATCGATGGAAATCTTAAACTAGGGTTTGGGGTTCCACCAAGTTGGATGAACTTGGTGGTTAGGAATGTGAATATGGATTGTTTAGTGATTAGTTATGGATGATAACTAATTATTGTGATGATATTGATGTTAGGTCAAGACGACCTAAAGTTTGGTGACATTTCACAAGTTGGAAAGCAATGATTTGCGTTATTAAACGCGGTTTGGAGTTAACTTGGCTAAGGTGAGTACATGAGACTTTTACTGAGTACATAGCAAAAGATTTTGAAAACTATTATGTTTTATGAGTCTTTATTAATAAATGTTTTTAATAAAGATATGATTAAAAAGTTAAGAGAATGCAAGGAATAGACTATTTAAGTATGTCTAAATGACTAATGATTTTCTAAAGAGATAATAATAATGAAAAGTAATTAATAACTCTTTATTAATATGATGTTTTATTAAGAGTAATGATTAAGTAACTATGATATTTGGTTTATTAATAATATGTATTAATAAAGCTAATAACGACGATTTTTGAGTAACGAATATTGATTAGTTTATTATACTAATAAAGGTAGTGATTGAATTGTTAAGAGAATGGATAGAAAGCGACTAGTAATAAATATGCATTCTAGTCAAAGAGAAGTTAAAGTAATATAATTTTGATAAATGATTAATATGTTTTATTTAATAAAGGGCTTGGTAAAGTCAATATTGAAATTGAATAAGAAACGAGAATAATATGATAATTAGAATGAATGTATTCTAATTTATGTTTGAGTATGTGTTATCGGGGCATAGGCCCGTATTTGATAATTTCAATATGTGTTGAGAAAAGGATCCGGATCACAGATAACCCACACAAGTTGGGGGAGTTAGTGACACCTACTTGGGGCGGTACCACCCTGCACAAGGGTAGTGTGTCGAGAAATAGATAACCCAGAAAGCGGGGGAGTTTCAGATAACCCCGAAATCGGGGGAGCAATAGATAACCCGGAAACGGGGGAGTTTACCTAGATAACCCACATCGGGGGAGTTTGCTTCGGAGAGGTCCGTAGCGTATGTGATAAAGTATGTGTAAGCTCAGGTTAGCTTACAAGTATGTGATTTTGATGAGAGTAAGCTTATGGTTAGCTTACTAGTATATATGTATAAAAATGATAAGATCACGAGTTAATAAGTAATAAATGAATAAAGAAGAGTAATGAATATGACTTTTATTATATTTTGAGAATGGGTCGAAATCCCATGTATCTCACGAGACTATTTTGTCTCACGTACTACTTTGTTTTTGGCTATGTATTCAGGTTCTAGATTGAAGGATTAGAAGGTCGCGATAGAGGTGGCCTAGAGATGTTTAGCTCGGGAGCTTATAGGTAGATTCCGTTATCTTATGGTTATGATATTATTTTTGTAACATCGGATTTTAATACTCTGATAATCTTTTCAAAGGTTTTTGTTAAACCGTATTTTTGGATATTAGACTTTGTAATATTTTTATTTAAAAATATGATTTAAAAGGTGTTTTAAAAATTGAGGTGTTACAATTTGGTATCAGAGCTGTAGTTTAAGTGAATTAGGTAGGTTTGACCTCCCTAGTCTTAAGCTATGCTAAGTAGGACCATATGTTTACATAGGATGTCCATGAGTAGTATTTTGTGACCATAAAGTGCGAGTATGATAGGGTCGATCCCTAAGAGAAATGTAATGATTTGGTATAAATGTGTTTTATTCGACTGTTGAGTCATCGTTTAAATCTTGATTGTGAAAATATTGGTATAACAAAAGGGTGAACTCGAGAAGAGGACAAGCTCCTCTAAGACAAGAAGAGAAATTATAATTGAGTTTTGTCATGTCGCGTTGATGATGGTAGTGATTCTGAATCGGAAGAAAAGGAATGATGTTCATTCAAGACATTGATGGCGTGTAAGTTGGATGTGTAATTGGGAAGTACCAAACCAGGGGCCGTGATTCGGTGGATTCGTGAAACTAAGCAAGTGTTAAAGATTAGCTAGTGTTAGGAGGAAGATAAGGTGACTTCTACAGCTCGTCTACTGGGAGAGTGATGCGTGGTAGCGGCGGAATGCGATGTTCAAAGCATTGGAAAGGGGAGTGTGGTACGAGATGACATGGAAGAAGTTCGCGGGTAGATTGTTAGGGAAGTTTTGTCCCGAAAGTGTACTTGGAAATTTTTTTTTAAAGAAAACTTATTGCTAGAGATGTGGAGAAGATTATTCAACGAAAGGTCAATGAATCGTCATCAAATGAAGAGAAAAGGAAGTTCGATGGTAGCTTGGAGTCAACAAAGAAAGAAAATCTCGTTCAAAGTTCATCAAATCATGTTGATATGAAAGGTGCAAAGGTGTGGTAAGTTTTCCTTAATTGATTAAACTGATGGTGTGAGGTTCGTGTTTTATTGGTGAATCGTCGCACGATTTGGTGCTAAGGCAAAATGACATGTATAAGTATGGGTGAATCGTTTGGTGTGGAAATACACTCGGGGACGGTTTCCCCGGTTCGTTATGTGTAAAGGTCTGATATGCGCGAGTGAATGGGCGATTGGTATGTCACGGGTAATTAGGATATTAAAAGAAATATTATCACGAGAAAAGTAAATGATTTCAATGAAAGGATGGTAGTACGCGGAAGTACTAAGACTTAGTGAGAATGGTATTACCATATGATAACGGTAAAGAGAAGAATGATGAAAAAATATAGCGAAGTTTCAAACTCGTGAATAGAAAATATGTTGGAAAGGATAAGCATCGGGGATGACAGAAATTAGTAATCGAAAATGGTTGAGTAAAAATTGACAATTAGTCATGAAAAAAGTTTGTATCATGGATGATAGATTCGATGCTAAGGGTAAAAGGTTAATTAATGGTAAAATGTACTAGAAATGGTATGCTAAGTCAAGAGTATTAATTATTGGAAAAAGGACTTGTAAATAATGTGATAGGTTATGTTTGGATTATGGATTGGAGTCAATTAGTTGACTCGAGTTGACCGGGTGAAAAATATGGATAATAGAATGAAATGGTGGTTACCTTGGTGGTGAAAGAAAGATTGAGAATTTTAATAATGAGAAAATGAATCGACTAAAGACGATTGATAAAAGAGTAGATTGGTGGAAAGCATGAGAAATGTTATGTGTATACCGGGTGGTATAAAGGTATAAGTGAGAATAATGGCCTATGAAAGGCATATGATTGTAGGAAGATAATTTTATGTGAAATGTGGGGAAATGTAAATTGGATAGAGAATGTGATTAGTTATGAAAGAAAATGATAGCATGATGCTAAGTGAATGATGCATACATGAATTGTATGCAAGATAGAATGGTATTGTATGGATCTTGTTAGATCGGAGGCTTTCCGGTTAACGAGATTTGTTGGGTCACTATGGATTGGAGGCTTTCCGATCATTGTGACAGTTGGAATCGTGATGGATTGGAGGCTTTCCGATCATCTCGATAAGATAGTTAAAGTATAATTTGTTATATCAGGGATATGATCTTTATATCTGTCGTATGTAGAACCATATGGTTAGGTATTGCTATGGATTTTATGACAAGTGAAGACTTGGGTTGAAAACACGGGCCGTGTTTAAGTAGATGTATGTGTAGGAAATGCCTGCAAGTTCATGGTATATGTAAAAGGAATGCTTTTAGGAAGCAAAGTTTGTTAGTAGTCAATGAGTGTGAAAGATGTATAATGGGTGGTTAGGCCACAATTGGTTATGACCGAGGCTTTAGAGCCGGTAATCGGGAAATTCAAGTATGGTATAAGGATGTTTGAAGGAAACTATGAATGGTATAAGTAGTTGGATGAAAGTTAAAAAGTAATAGAAATTTGGTATTGCTTTAAATGAAAGTTGTTAATCGATTGAGGAAATCGAATTCGAGGAAAGAAGGGAACATATGAGAAAGGAAATTTAGATATTGAAATCGGGAATGAAAAGCTTGGAAAGCGATGCCTTAGTAATAAAGAATATGTGGAATTTAGCAAAGTTTGACTTTATTCATAAGTCAATGTTGGTCAACAAGTGGATTGTTGACTTTGGTCAAAATTGGTTTTTGACTGTGGTTTAGAATGGTTAGACAAGGATAAGGGCATAATGTATCATCTACATGTGTATGATAATGGTTAATGGATTAATGGAAATAATTGTAGTCGGAGGGTACGACTTTGACCGTTGGGCGTTTCGAATTGAATTTGGGAATCAAGTATGATTGTTGTTGGACCACGTATGTAAGGTCGATTGTAAAGAAAATGATGATTAATGAGACCTTTAGTGAGTAAGTAAATTGTCAAAATATGGTTGACTTTGTGCTTAAGTCAAAGATTGGACAATGTTGAAAACTTGGTCAAAGCTAGGCGTTGACTATCGTTTTGGTTAATTGGCTATTAGTAATGATTGAGTCATATCGTTCCTATGTGGATAAACGGATTTGGTTAAATGATTGAATGTGTTATAGTCGAGTTATGAAATTTTGACCCGTCTAGGGTATTAAGGGGTGAAGATGGATGGTTGAACCGTTTGGGCATAACGGTGTTAAGTGCCTTTAAATGCATAATTGTTATTGGATCATGATTGGAAAAGTTTGATGGTAATAAATATGATAGAATGGAAGCGGAATGGAGGTTGGAAAACCTTGAGTTGATTCCGAGGACGGAATCCTTTTAAGGGGTAGATAGTTGTAACGACCCGAAATTTTGTATTAAATAAATTATGTAAAAATATGATAAACAAGGATAAATCATTTAAAGAACGTAGGAATTGGTTTCGTGACATTTGGACATCGTACGAGGAAGTTATGGGCGAAACCGGGTTGTGATAAAGATGAAAAAGTGCAGCCTGGGCTAGAGGAGTTCGCGACGCGAACTCCGGTTCGCGTTCGTGAAGTCGAGGCATGGAATTTGGTGGCCAGACGTGAAGAGTTCCCAACCAGCTCCCGATCGCGAATTATGTGTGTTCAAGATAGTTCGCGACGCGAACTTATGTTAGCGATCGTGAACTCCCTAACTCTGTATAAAAACGGGATTTTTAGGGTTTTTGCTCATTTCTCTCAACTCCAAAGTGTGCAGCCGTTTTAGAGAGAGAGAGGGGCGATCTTGGGTGTTCTTGAGGATATTTGAACTCAAATCTTGGAGATCTATCTTCTAATTGAAAGATCTAAGGTAAAGTTCATCTCCTAGTCAATTTTTAAACTTTATTTGGGGAAAAATGGTGGTTTGGACAACAAACCATGTCATCTTTGGGGAAGATGACTAAACATGGGTGTAGGACACTCATTGTAAGCTTGTAATCAATGTGTACAAGTTGGATTTGGGATCTATCGATGGAAATCTTAAACTAGGGTTTGGGGTTCCACCAAGTTGAATGAACTTGGTGGTTAGGAATGCGAATATGGATTGTTTAGTGATTAGTTATGGATGATAACTAATTATTGTGATGATATTGATGGTAGGTCAAGAAGACCTAAAGTTTGGTGACATTTCACAAGTTGGAAAGCAATGATTCGCGTTATTAAACGCGGTTTGGAGTTAGCTTTGCAAATGTGAGTACATGAGGGTTTTACTAAGTACATAGCAAATGATTTTGAAAACTATAATGTTTTATGAGTCTTTATTAATAAATGTTTTTAATAAAGATATGATTAAAAAGTTAAGAGAATGCAAGTAATAAACTATTTAAGTATGTCTAAATGACTAACGATTTTTGAAAGAGATAATAATAATGAAAAGTAATTAATAACTCTTTATTAATATGATGTTTTATTAAGAGTAATGATTAAGTAACTATGATATTTGGTTTATTAATAATATGTATTAATAAAGCTAATAACGACGATTTTTGAGTAACGAATATTGATTAGTGTATTATACTAATAAAGGTAGTGATTGAATTGTTAAGAGAATGGATAGAAAGCGACTAGTAATAAATATGCATTCTAGTCAAAGAGAAGTTAAAGTAATATAATTTTGATAAATGATAAATATGTTTTATTTAATAAAGGACATGGTAAAGTCAATATTGAAATTGAATAAGAAACGAGAATAATATGATAATTAGAATGGATGTATTCTAATTTATGTTTTACTATGTGTTATCGGGGCATAGGCCCGTATTTGATAATTTCAATATGTGTTGAGAAAAGGATCCGGATCGCAGATAACCCACACAAGTTGGAGGAGTTAGTGACACCTACTTGGGGCGGTACCACCCTGCGCAAGGGTAGTGTGTCGAGAAATAGATAACCCGGAAAGCGGGGGAGTTTCAGATAACCCGGAAATCGGGGGAGCAATAGATAACCCGGAAACGGGGGAGTTTACCTAGATAACCCACATCGGGGGAGTTTGCTTCGGAGAGGTCCGTAGCGTATGTGATAAAGTATGTGTAAGCTCAGGTTAGCTTACAAGTATATGACTTTGATGAGAGTAAGATTATGGTTAGCTTACTAGTATATATGTATAAAAATGATAAGATCACGAGTTAACAAGTAATAAATGAATAAAGAAGAGTAATGAATATGACTTTTATTATATTTTGAGAATGGGTCGAAAACCTATGTATCTCACGAGACTATTTTGTCTCACGCACTACTTTGTTTTTGGCTATGTATTCAGGTTCGAGATTGAAGGATTAGAAGGTCGCGATAGAGGTGGCCTAGAGATGTTTAGCTAGGGAGCTTATAGGTAGATCCCGTTATCCTATGGTTATGATATTATTTTTGTAACACCGGATTTTAATACTCTGATAATCTTTTCAAAGGGTTTTGTTAACCGTATTTTTGGATATTAGACTTTGTAATATTTTTATTTAAAAATATGATTTAAAAGGTGTTTTAAAAATTGAGGTGTTACACATGTGCTTGATTACTTGAAAACACATGTGCTAGGCTGTAGATATACACTTCTTTATTTTCAAAAACCTATTATTAGTGAAGCACATGTTCTTCAAGCTTACAAACACATGTGCTTCATTACTTGAAACATATGTGCTTGGTTGTACATATACACTCCTTTATTTTCGAAAACACCTGTTATTAGTGAAGCGCATGTGCTTCTAGCTTACAAACACATGTGCTTCATTACTTGAAACACATGTGATTTGCTGTACATATACACTCCTTTATTTTCAAAACACATGTGTTTCAAAAGATGAAATACATGTGTTTCAAACACATGTGCTTCCAGTCACGACAACCACCACTGGTCACCACCGCTGGTGACCACCTTTGGCGGCGGCCGACGGCGGTGCTGGTGGCTGACAGTGAAGGTGCTGGTGGTAATAGGGATGGTGGTGGTATTGATGTATTGAAACATATCTGCTTCACTAAAACACAACATATTACTTCGAAGCACATGTGCTTCAGGTCACGAAACACATGTGTTTCAGGTCACTAAAAACATGAATTTTTAAACACACAGGGAGCATACGAAGCACATGTGCTTCATTACTTTAAACACATGTGCTTGGCTGTACATATAGACTTCTTTATTTTCAAAAGACCTGTTATTAGTAAAGCACATGTGCTTCTAGCTTACAAACACATGTGTTTCATTACTTGAAACACGTGTGTTTGGCTGTACATATACACTTCTTTATTTTCAAAAACTTGTTATTAGTGAAGCACATGTGCTTCTAGCTTACAAACACATGTGCTTCATTACTTGAAACACATGTGCTTGGCTGTACGTATACACTCCTATATTTTCAAAAAGACATGTTATTAGTGAAGCACATGTGCTTCTAACTTACGAACACATGCGCTTCATTACTTGAAACACATGTGCTTGGTTGTACATATACACTCCTTTATTTTCAAGACACATGTGTTTCAAAAGGTGAAACACATGTGTTTCAAACACATGTCCTTCCAGTCACGACCATCACTACCGGCGACCACCTCCGCTCGCCGTCCGCCGCCGCCGTCTCCGGCCACCGGAGGTGGGTGGGGTATTGATGTATTGAAGCACATGTGTTTGTAGTGGTGGTGGTGGTTTGAATCTTGATCTTGATCATTGACTTTTTCTTGATCCAAGGGCTAATAGTTGTCCCTTGGGACTAGATAAAATTAATGGATTACCTTGAACATTTACATATAAATGGTGGATAAAAAAGTTGATAAGATGTATATATTTCCGTATTTTAAAATCATCCAGATAAATAATTAGAGAATAATAACTTATATACATTTAAGGTTTTATGATTTTTAAGGCAAAATATTAAAGTATGGTTAATATATATTAAAATAGACTAGCAGGCTACTCGCACAATGTGGCGGCGGGTACCCTATGACTAAATATTATTGTCAATTGTTATCAATTATTATATATATATATATATATATCTTTACTTTTTTTAATATTCGCAATGTAATGTTTCTATCTATTTAAATATTATTGTCAATTATTATAATATTTTTGTATGAAATATTTCTAAAAAAAATTAGTTTTATAATATGTCAAAAAAATTATGAATTTATATATAAGGGGTATTTATGAAACATTTAAGATTATTAAAGGTAAATTATAAATACTATAAAAAAAAGCTTTTGGAGAGGTTAACCATTGGAGATGTTATTTAGTAATAACATTTTGGTTAGTGGAAGGTTGATGTGACAAAAGTAATAAGCTTTTGTGAGGTTAACCATTGGGGATGCTCTAATAAGGAGTAAGATAGTTAGTGTGTGATGAGTCTCACTTTTCTTGAATAAAATGATATTAATGAGTTTTAAAAGTAAAAGTAAGGGTATAAGGGTAATTTCACTCTATTAAAGTAGATAGTTAGTGGATGTTGGGTCCCACATTTTTGCCAAATAAGGTAACTTTTGAAGTGTATCACTTATTGTAAAACACTCATAAATGGAAAGTGTATCACTTATTGTGATACGGATGAAGTATATAAGTCTTCCCGTTGTTATTATCAAAAAAAAATTATTATATATATATATATTTTTAGATCCTATACGACTGTCCTGTACTTCATAGGTATAGTTTTTAAGAAGATATGTAGAAATAGGAGAGATTTATAACCTGAAACGATTATAATGGAGGTATTGGACATGCATTTTTTAGGCCCGGTTTGTTTTGACGTAATACACCATAATCCTCCGTAATTATAATTCAATTACATTACGGAGGGACGTTTGAATTGAATTTTCTTTCGTAATTTAATTACAACGTAATTTTCAAATTACGATATTCGTTGTAATTGAAATCCATTCCGAAACCCTGTGAATTCAATTACGGTCATTTAGTAAACTAACAAATTTAAATATTTTCTACGCTTTAAATTTAAAAATTGTTCAAAAATATTAAAAACATATTAATAATATTAAAAAAATAAAAAAAATAAATAAATAAAAAATAAAATATTTTAAATAATAAAAAAAATTCTAATTTTATTAAAAAATACAAAATCTTTAATTTAAGAAAATTTAAAAAGTTAAAAATAAATAATAAATAAATAATTAAATAATTAAAAAATAATAAAATAATAATTTATAATAATAAATAATAATAATTTTAAAAAGAATTTAAAAAAGTTAAATTACAAATGCATAAGTATGGATATGAGTTACAGCAAAAAAAAATTGTAACCAAATACGTAAGCGTATTCAATTACAACGGAATTCAATTACAACTGAATTCAATTACAACCAAATTCAATTACATTAAGGAATATCCAAAAGCCACATTAGCCTCTAAGAAAAAAGATTGTATAATACCTATTAGCTATTTATAATACAAATTTACTTCTTATATAACATTATATGATAACAAATGTAACAACTTGAATTTTATAACAAAATATTTGTTCAAAATATATCATTTTCATAAATAGAAAAACGTTTCCAAAATACGGATTTACAAAAACCTTTGATATGAAATCAGAGTACGGAGTTTGGTGTTACGAAATATATCAAAACCAGATCTAAGTATAATTCCGCTCTAGTGTTCTTCTATTCTAGGCCCCGCACATCTCTATCCATGCGTACCTAAACATTCGATCTGAACCTGTGTACATAGCAAAACAAACAAGGAGTACGTGAGACAAGAAAGTCTCGTGAGCTACATGGGTTTTAGACCCCAATAATAACAAGTATCATACAACATATAAATACATATATAAGTATCTCGTCCATCTATCTGTTGGAACATGAAAATGGTGTCATCCCACATTGCTCAAATAATGAAACATTTATATATTTTATAAAGTCTTTCTCACCCATAACTAACAAATCATTGACTTGGTTTTTGTGGTATATATATTTTATGTATATATATATATATATATATATATATATATATATATATATATATATATATATATATATATATATATATATATATATATATATATATATATATATATTATGGTCAAAAGATGGTCGTGTGCCTTTAGGCTCTTGAGCTCTAATTGAAATTCGGATATAAGTTTTGAGCCCTAACCCGATTTTTCTTTTTAACGTTTATGACTAGATACAATGTTTCTACTGGACGGTTTTCTGTTGACAGTTTTTAACGAACATGCATGACGAAATTGAAGATATGCGTTGGTTGATTCACACCCCTTCAATCAGTATAAATACCGAACTATATTCCACCAAGAAGAAAAAATTTCATCTTCGCTAGATTCTTGTTTTTAAACTTGAAATGATTGTTGTATCCTCAAAACAGTCGTACCAATTCGGGCGAAATTTTGTTTTAGGACACTGCAATTCGCATGCCTCAATCAAATTGTTGTAATCGAATGATTTCTGATTTGTATATATTATTACGATTATAATTTCCTAACACTATCTAGTCATGCTATTATGACACTATCATCCTTGCTTTCCTAGCAATCATATCTAGTTATCGGGATGCCCCCGAACTAACTAGAACCACATTAACTTTTTAACCAAAATTCATCGCCATTAATACGCTTCAAGATACCGGCAAGATGGAATCGCCCAATCTACCGATACCTGCCTTACTCGCCGGACTATCTCCAGTTAGCAAGACTACTACCGTGGATGCGTCCATCGGGATCCACCCAACTACCCCTCAATCCACACCTCAAGACCAGGGGTCCTTCGTATCATCACATCGTCTCATTATTACCATAACTCAACAGTTATTTCAATCAAGCCCATGGCTATCACATCTATCATCAAATAAGTTACTTTACTATTATCAATAATATAACTAACTCAACATTCTATAAGTCTACACAAATAAATAAATAGACCGATCACACATAATAAAGATACAAATCTATGGCTATGTACTTAGTAAAGTCCACATGTACCCACCTTAGCAATTAATGCTCCAAATGTGTTCTTCACACACTATCCTCTTGCTTCAACAAGCTAGCACCTTCCAAGACTTCATCAAAAGCCTAATATAGCAATCATAACTTGTTCAACAACAAATACTACTAACAATAAATCCTTTTATCATTAGAAACCCTTTATTAACACTTTCCCCAAATTTTGGTGATTTACAAAACCCTGTGTTTAACCAAATCTTAAGATTCTTACAAATCTTAACTATACACTTGTTTCCTTTGTTAAAATACCATCTATTAAGTGTATACCATATTTATTTCACCAATAACCATAAACCCAAGAACTAGGATTTCAAACCCAAGCTTCCAAATCCATAGATCTAAAGCTACAAAAATTAAGCAGTGAAGATTTACCTTTAATCTTCAACTAGGAGTGAAATCTCCCAAGATTTGATGAAGAAATCTCCCAAAACCAGCACTTGCACTCAAAAATCGCCAAAGGGAGGAAACTAGGGTTTGTGGATAGCATTTATGGCCAAAACCCGTCTTTAATGCTGTTGCCTGCATTGTTCACGTTCGTGAACCATAGTTCGCGCCGTGAACTATGTGTGTCGTGAACTTTTCCCGATCGTGATCCAAACGTGAACTCCGATCTTCAAAATACCAAAGTCTCTGCCCGATGTTCACAATCGTGAACATAAGTTCGCGTCGCGAACTTGCTAATGCAGCAGGGTTGCAGTTTGTCGCTCCTCGTTCGACCCGGTTTCTCCCGTAACTTCCTCATACGATGTCCAATTTCCACCTGTTTATATGATTTATCCATAATTATCGTATTTTTATACAACTTATTTATTTTCAAAAATTCGGATCGTTACAACAAACTATATTATTATTATTATTATAAGTTGTGTTCTAGGTAGTCTAACTTTTTTGTATAGTCCAATGGATAGTTCTTAGCAATTGGATCAAAATGGTCAAAATCAAATACCTTAGCCACTGACACCTCCCGCTGTCGTCGGCCGCCACCTTCGACCACCCTCGATTGTCGCCGTCGGTGTCCGGCGGCGGCGGTGGTAGCTGATAGTGGGGGTGGTGGTGACATTGATGTATTGAAACACATCTGATTTACTAAAAATAAGTGTTCCAAAATACAGACGTGCGTATTACTTCGAATCACATGTGTTTCAAGTCACGAAACACATGTGATTCACTAAAAACAGGAGTTTCTAAAAACATGAGTTTCTAAAAACAGGAGAGCATACGAATTATGAGTCACATGTGTTTCAAATGGTAAAACACATGTGATTCACTAAAAACAGGGGTTTCAAAATAAAGACGAACATATTACTTCGATTCACATGTGTTTCAAGTCACGAAACACATGTTATTTACTAAGGATAGGACTTTCTAAAACTAGGGGAGCATACGAACTACGAATCACATGTGTTTCAAAAGGTGAAACAAATGTGATTCACTAAAAACAAGGGTTCCAAAATACAGACGAGCATATTACATCGAATCACATGTGTTCAAGTTGCGAAACACATGAGATTCACTAAAAAAATGAATACACAAACACCACCGCCGGCCACCACAACCACTGCCGATCGCACGTCGTCCGCCGCCGTCCATCGCCGCCGGTGGTGGTGGTTATTGATGTATTGAATCACATGTGATGGTAGTGGTAGTGGTGGCATCAACCTTTGACTTTTTTTTAATCCAGGAGCTAATAATTATCACTTGAAACTTTACAACATTTGTCAGACTACCTAAAACAAAGCACTTGTTTTTTTTTTTGAACGACAAAAACATATACCCTCTACACTACTACTAAATCTAAACCATTTTGTACACAACAGGACTCGAACCCATAATCACAGTTCAAAGGGAACCACCTTTTAACAACTTATACCGCTAGGTTACAAGTAATTTGATGAACAAACCACTTGTTATTATACCTGATCAATAAGTTGATGAATAAATTCATATTTGTTATTGATATTATTTTAGGTTCAAAAAAGGTACGAAAGGAAACATGGGGTAGTAGTGGTCTAATGTAGTCAACGGCATGTTAATTAAGTACTACTTCGTATGAAATAGTAATATCGAATATTGAATAATAATAAAAAAAATGAAAATGGAAGGTGGCTTGGATTGTACACTTCGCTCGGCTCCAGGTGAACTTTGAAGAATGGTGATATGAATCACGTGCGTCGGCGTGTGCCCGTATCCCACATTCCTAATCCTAAGGAACTCAAGCAATACCCCTTAAGCAACATCCTCTGCCCCTTCTTTATACTCATTCCATGTCTCTCAGTGTATTAAATAGTAATCATATTATGGTTGTTTTCAGAGTGTGTTAATTTTATATTATTGACATATGAAGTGTTTAATTGGGGGGTATTCAGAACATGATTACTTCCTACTAAATTTTGTACTTCCTCCTATCAAAATTAAGTGATACACTTTGTGTTTCACGATTTTTAAGACAAAAGATTATAATAATAGCTAAATTAAATTAATTGGATTGTTAGTGTTAAATGAGTATCACACATTTTGAATAAATTGGTGTTAATGATGTTAAAAAATAAAAAATAAGGGTAAAAGTATCATTTTACTTTGTAAAGTGGATAATTACTGGGTGTAAGTTTCACTATTTTTTGTCAAATAAGGTAATTTTTTTAAAGTTTATCACTTATTTTAAATCATACCAAAAAGAAAAGTGTATCATTTATTTTGAATCGAAGAAAGTATTTGATTAATATACATATTAATCATTTTTAAGAAATATAATAAATTTTACATGTTAATCATTTTTAATATAAATAATAAGATTTAATATAAATCAATATAAAATATAATAATATTACTAGAAAACATTAAAACAACATTAAAAAAATGATTTCAAGTAAATTGTCGTGCACCTAACGTTTATAGTTTAATTTTGGACAAAATTAATGTAAATTTAGACCCGTTAAAAAAAGAGAAATAATATTAGATGAAAGTTTAATTTAGGCATACCATTTAGACCTACTCATAGGTATACTCATTAGATGAAGACACGTGTCAAAATCAAGGATAATATTAGGAGAGAGAATTAGTGGAATACACATGTCATCCTATCAAGTGGGTAGGCCTATGAGTAGGTCTAAATAGTAGGACCAAATATCATTTCTCTTAAGTGATACTGTTTGTGCGTACTCATGTGTCTACCAATTTTATCTTAACAAATGTCGAAATTAAGGGATAATATTGTTGGGTTGCTGAAATCAACCCCTATGGAAATGGATTTAATGAAGACAAACATGCAATAGTTGGATGACAATATGAAGATGCGTTCTCAGATTGTAAGTGTATGAGTAACTAATACGTTCAGATTCTCATCACTTAATTACACTATCTGAACAACCAAAGTAGCAACGATCAGTTCCTCGTGCGGAATCAGAGAGTGATCAACGGTTCAGATGGTCATAGTAGGTGCGGTGTGTCTTCAACAATGACACACCGAGTCTTGAAGACTAATGTTATACTAAGTCTGAATCTTAGTGAAGGTCACTGAAGCTAGTCTAGTATCTGAAGAACCATGAATACCTGAAACATTCATGGGTGTCCGAACACTTCTTAATACATGAAGCCTCAGTGACATAGAAAGACACAAGTATTACACAAGATCGTGAGTCATCGACAAAGAGAATATTATGAAAAATCTTCTAGAAAATCTCGGTGATCACAAGACGACAAAAATTATTGTCAGAATTCCGTTAGTAGTTCTCATCGTATGAAATATCCTTAACACCAACAGGATTCTTACACGTGGACAAATTTGTAACGACCAGATTTTTTGTAAATAAATAGTTATATAAAAATAGGATAAAGAAGGATAAATCATTTAAAACACGTGGGAATTGGTTTCGTGTCATTTGGACATCGTATGAGAAAGTTACGGACGAAACCGAGTCGAAAGGGGGATAAAATTTGCAGCATGGGCTGCGACACCCATCTAGCGTCATTATCGACGCTATATGGGTTAGCGACACGAATTGCGACGGAATTCCAACAGAGGTCCGAATTAGCGACAGAGAATGCGCGAAATCGAGTTTAGCGAAAGACTTAGCGACGCGAAATTGGTCGCGAATTATAGCGGGAGCAGTTTTATCGACGCTAACTTGCATTTAGCGACGTGATCTTGGTCATTGCAGCCTTAAAAATCAGGATTTGGCTCATTTGAACACATCTTCCTGCCCAAACCTTATCTCTCAAGTGCTTATATGAATTTTGAGTGTAAAGAGGTGTCTGGAGCTGATTTTCACCTCAAATCTTGTGTATCTACACTCCTATTAGAATATTAAAGGTAAATATTCACTTCTTTGTAGTTGTAGCTTTAGATTTATGGGTCTGGAAGCTTGGGTATGAAACCCTAGTTCTTGGGTTTTTGATTAATGGTTAAATAAAGGTTGTATTCACTTAATAGATGGTATATTAACAAATGAAACAAGTGTATGCTTAAGATTTGTTAGAATCTTAAGATTGGTGAAACCTAGGGTTTTGGAAATCATCAAAATTGGGGGAAAGTTTTATTAGATGGTTTCTAATGATAAAAGGGTTTATTATTACTAGTATTGGTTGTTGAACAAGTTGTGATTGTCATATTAGGATTTTCGGTGGATTCTCGAAAGTGTGCTAACTTGTTGGAAAGGAAGGATTGTGTTTGAAGAACATTATTTGAGCAAGAATTGCTAAGGTGAGTACATATGAACTTTAAAACTGAGTACATAGCGTTAAAGAAGTATTTTATAGTATGTGATTACTAATGTTTAAACTAGTTGTTTGTTGTTATTATGAATCAGTTGACTATATTGTGTGAATGCTAAATAATATTAGTGTATGGATGGATCGTATGATGGCCTTACGGAATTGTTGATAGATGTGACATAAAGTCACATGTAATGGTTATGACGGGTAGACTGAAATAAGATAGGTACGTGATAGATCGGAGGCATTCTGGTTATCATGGTATCTTTAACTAATGGATTGGAGGCATTCCGATCATCCAAACATAATGTTGGATCTTACTAGATTGGAGGCTGTCTGGTAAGTAAGATAAAATAGGTCACTTTGGTTGAACACCGTGACAATGGGGGTCCTACTAGATCGGAGGCTTTCCGGTTAGTAGGACAAAAAAGGGGTCTTGTTGGATTGCAGGCTTTCCGATCAACTTGATGGATCGAATAGGCTATGAATGAAGGTGATAGGGTTATCAAGGGAGTAACCGATGCATATGAATAAATAGGGTTACCGTAGAAGTAACCGATGTATATGATGAGATAGGGTTACCGTAGAAGTAACCAATGTATATGAATGTGTTAGGGTTGCCGAGGAGGTAACTAATGTGTATATATATATATATATATATATATATATATATATATATATATATATATATATATATATATATATATATATATATATATATATATATATATATATATAATATTCGTGATTATTTATATATTATTGTTGGGTCTAAAACTCATGTATCTCACGAGACTATTTTGTCTCACGTACTACGTTTGTTTTTGTGGCTATGTACTCAGGTACAAGTTTGACATGTTAGAAGGTTGCACTAGAAGTGGCCTATAAATGTTTAGCTCGGGAGCTCGTAGGTAGATGTTGTTTGCCTATGGTTGTGATGTATTTTGTAACACCGTGTTTTGTAAACTCTGATAAATATTTTAAGGTTTTTATTAAAAGGTAATTTTGGCAACAAGAGAAGTGCTGCAAATTGTATTTTAAATGATTTCAAAAGTTTTTTAAAAATTGAGGTGTTATAACTTGTTATCAGAGCTATTGTTTAAGTGAATTCAGTTGGATATCCATCCTAGTCTTAGACTGTAGCAATACGAATGTAAGATTCCTTTAGATCGCAGGTTGACCTTGAGACTTTATATTAAGTTTAGGGTTGAACCTAGGGGACCTATAGAAGTTGTTATGAAATGTGCAATTTGAAGTCTTTTGAGACCGCAGGGCATTAGTATGATATGGTCGACCCCTATGAGAAATGTCATGTTTTGATCTAATTGTGTTGTTTTCGAGTGTTGAGTAGACCGCTTGAATCTTGATTGTTTGATATGTTGGTATGGCCGAAGAACGAATGTGAAAAGTGGACGAGCTCCATTGAATTGGGAAGGGAATTTTAATGAAATTCTAGCACTTCATGGTTACGATGGAGAGGGTTCCGGTCTCAATGGGAGCCGGACTTCGATAATTATGAAAGTTATTCGGGACTGTTAAACCAGATGGGAAGAACTGTGAACGAGGATATGAACCAGATTGTGTATGATCGAATGAATGAGGGTAGACGGAATGATTCCAATACACGGGTGAAGGATGGGTAATCGAGTGGCGAAGTCCGTAGTGGGAAATTATCTACATAAAAGGTAGCAAGACCTAATCGGAAGAGTTGGAAGGAGATTGTATAAAGCCTTCATAGCGTGTAAAACCGTGGTGTAATTCAGAAGTTCTGAGCCAGAGGT
Organism: Calendula officinalis; assembly: GCA_963853835.1. NCBI lineage: Eukaryota > Viridiplantae > Streptophyta > Magnoliopsida > Asterales > Asteraceae > Calendula > Calendula officinalis. The sequence continues at coordinate 53,327,885 of OY970822.1, forward strand.
CACGATTTGGTGGATTCGGTAGATTGAGCAAGTGCTAGAGAGTAGAAAACGAAGCAAGAATGATATGGTAACTTTGGCATCACCATTATTGAAGGATGAGGCGTTGACACGGTGGAATGTATTGTATGAAACTTTGGGAAATAGGGCACGATACGAGATTGTAACGCCTTGATATTTAATGTTATTTAATTACTACGTTTTATTAAATTAATCATGTGATTATTTATTTAAATGGAGAATATATGTCATGTTGTTGGAATTATGTGCACAGTTAGTCAACCTATGATGATACATCCATGCCTACGAAACACTTAAGGGTCACACCGGTGAGTGCATGTAATACGAGCAAGATATGCAATGATACTACGAAGAGGAATGATTCATAATAGTCATTACGAATCAGTTAAGTATTAAGTTAAGTCTAACTTATTACTGGATTAGTTTAACTAACTAATTAATACAAGTATTTGTATATTTATTAGTTCAATAAATATACAATGTGTTAATTAAAGATTATTCATGATATGATTTAAAGCTATTAAATCATATAGTGATTGGATAATATTATTGTTTAATTAATTGTTAAAGGTATAAAACACAAATATATATATATTTCGTGTATATGGGTACCGAAATATATAACTGTATAATACTAAGGCATTTGATAATTAAAGTGTGACAATAATAACTAGTAAAACTATAAGGGTTAAATGTGTAAGAGAATAAGTTTAATTAAGAGATTAATCTTAATTAAACTAGAAGGACTTAAATGAAACTTCATTTATTATATATAGAAGGCTTAAGGTTTCATTTAATACTAATCATTCACTTCCCTACATACCCTAGACGAAATCTCTCCTCCCTCTCTTTGGAGATTTTGGCCGAACACCAAGAACACCAAGTTTTGTGTTCTTCGTTCTTCGTTCGTTCTTCGTGTTATTCGAGTTACGAAGAACAAGTTCATTGCTTAGATCAACTAGAAGGTCGCTCGATTTGTTCATCATCAGCGGACTTACTTAAGCAAGACTAAGGTATCTCTTGGGAAACCCTTTTATCCCCCTCAATCTTGTTCGATCGGACGAAACACCAAGAACCTTAGGGTTCTTGGTGAGTGTTCGACGAACACACACAAGCATTGTGCGTGTTCAAGTTTTTCGTACAAGGTTTCTTTCTTGTTAATCAAGTTTGAATTCCAAGTTCCTATAATCCTTTAGGGTTTAAGGATCAGGTTTAATCTCAGTTCCGCTTTTAGGGATGAATCAGCTAGTTGGTTTTAACCGGTCAAGAACACGGTCATGTTCTTACCAGTATGGTCGAACCAAGTATACTACGAGGTTGACCCAAGTGGTCGATCAGTGTTATGAAACCCTTCAGTGGTATCAGAGCGGAGGTTTAGAAATCTAAACAAGATTAACAGTTTTTGTTTGTTTAATTTCCAAGTTTTATTTTTTCGTTTCTTCTTCTTTTTCTTCCCATGGATTTCGAAAAGGGTAAAGAACCCTGGACCAAGAACGTTAAACAATATAGATTAGTTGGTCATAAGGATTCTAAACCCTAGTAATTTCGAGATCTAGAAAGAACCCTAGGACCAAGAACATTAAACTAGTTTAGTTTAATTGGTCAAAAGGCTTTTTTCCCTAACCCTAGTTATTTCGAAATATTGAAGAACCGTAGGATCAAGAATGTCAAAATTTTTGGTCAAAAGGATTCTTTCCTTATTACTTGATCTTCAAAATCTAGGACCAAGTATGTTAAACTAAGTTTTAGTAATTGGTCAAAAAAGATTCTCTCCTTTTCTTCCCTAGATTTCAAAAATTAGGAGGATACTTGGACACCAAGTTTGATTAAACTAGCTTAGTTTAATTGGTGGAAAAATTTCTTAGGCTTAAGGGAATTTTCGAAACCCTAGATGTAACCTAGGACCAAGAACATTAAACTAGTTTAGTTTAATTGGTTAATAGGATTAATCAAGAACATAATCTAGAACCTAGAAAATTAAACAAGTTTATGTTTAATGAGGTTTAATTATTGTTTTTAATGAATTTATTAAAGCTAGTTCTATTAAATCTAGAAATCTAGACAAAGCTTTGTTTAGAAGATTCAAATGAATAAGTTTAAATAAAATTATTAAAGTTATAATCTATCCTAGAATATAAACAAAGTTTAATAATTGTTTGAATAGGATAAATTAGGATTAATCTTTAACTAAGAGATGTTATTGATCAAGAAAATTGAAACCTAGTTTTAACTGATCAAGAACAAGATAAGGTTTAATTAATTAAATTTAAATAAGGATAAAAGAGAAGTGTTTATTTTAAAGTCTTAAAATTAACAAGATGTATTTATATTATATTATATATAATTTTCAGAATTTTTCAAATTATTTAAAAGTGATTTTTAAAGATAAAATAGTTTGTACGTATTTTAATTAGTCTAAGTTCAAATACACATGTACAAATTAGGTGTAATATTCTTATTAAGAATGTTATACGTTTTTTAAAGTTATAAATTATATGTATATATATATTAAATACAAGATTAAAAAGGAACATTAAATATATATGTTATTTTAATCATTTAAGTTATAATTAAACTAGAAATGTACAAAGTTGTAAACAACTAGAAATTATACAAAGTAAGGTTTCATTATAATTAGATAATAATACGAAAGTTATAAATATTAGATTGCTTAAAGTTATAAATAATTATAACTAGTTATTTATACAAAGTATATTACGAGTTACGTAAAATACTAGATTAATGATACAAACTAAGATTATTATATATAGTCTTTCTATAATAAGATTATTAGTGTTCACCAAGTTCAAACTAGTGATTGTGTTCATGCTCAAATTCCTTCATGGTTGTTGGAATTAGTGGGAGCTACATAAGAAAATCGCATAGTTTGTAAATGTGTCCCTAGGACATATTTTGGAGAATCTAATAAGTGAATGTTTAATTTTATTATTAAACATAGAAAAACTAGTTATGTTAAATTAGAGTTATGACTTGTGTTCGTAAGTCATAAAGAATTAAAATCTCTATTTTAAAGTTTAACATAGAGTTTAAAGTTTTTCAAGTAAATAAAACAAGTACGTTTTGTTAAGATAAGGTTTTTCACAAAACTTAGTAATATCTTTTGTACACCTCGTTTTAAGGTATACAAGTAAATCGAACAAATTTAAAACTTAGAGTTTTAAAGGTAATTTTAGAAAGGCGTCTTGTGGAATTAAGTACACGAATCGAAAGTTTTAAAATTAAGGATTAAAATTGGAATAAGGTTTAAGTTTAGTTTAGACTTAAACAAACCCAAGAAAAATCTTAGATCGAAGTACTATCCACCTAATGGAACACCTCACTTGTTCAACGATATTCATATTGTAAGGAGAAAGAACCTTAGATATGGATTCAAATCATTGTGAGTGTTAGGGTGCGTAAGGTTCTGTGATAATCGGGAGTCCCGGCGCAGAGCATCGCATTGTCTTAGATTGTCTGATCTACTTTGGTGATAATCGGGAGTCCCGGCCCAAAAAGTACTTGAGTAGAATAAACATACTAGACTTTATTGCAACTTAGAAATGTATGATTAAATTCGTACAAGGTTGTAATAAGTTATAAGTCAAAAGATTCTACGCCCCCTAAGAGTCTTTTCAAGTCTTGATACGATTGGTAAGGATGTTACCTACAAGAAACAACATGTCTCGTCGGGAAGTGCCCAAACCTTGCGGCGAGAATGTGATATATGGATCCTAGGCCTAATATATTAATTAGGGGTTTATAATATATTTTAGAGAATGTTTATTGATGATTACTAATTAAACTGGGTTTGATTTGTAGATGACAGCAACAACCATAATGACACGTACCAACAATCTCTCGCTACGCTTATTTCTAGAAAAGGACGAATTGACTGGGTCAATGTTTCTCAATTAGAAGCGTGATCTTTGGATTATGCTTCGACATGAGGTAAAAGGAAATGTCCTAGAAAGAGCAATACTAAATGCTCTTGGCGCGAATGCTTGAAATGAACCAGGACAAGCATATTACGCTTGTAGAGTGTTCAAATCTTGCAAGGTGGTTAAGGGATCATCGATGAGTGCTCACGTCATGAAAATGAAAGAGCACATGGATCATCTTGAATGACTAGGGCACCCAATACCGTTGCAGTTAGCAACAGTAATGATACTCAACTCGTTGTCAAATGACTATAAGTCTTATGTAGTCAACTACAACATGCATAACATGGAGCAATCCATTGTTGAGCTACATTCCGTGCTCAAGACTACTGAGTTGCTTTGGGGACCAAGTTTAAGAATGATCTCATAGTAACCGATGATGGTAGTGATTAGAGAAAGGAGCGCAGTGGAAAGGGAAAGGGTAAAAACCGATCCCAGCCACGACGTGCCTAAAGGGTAATGGAGTCAAACAAGAGATCAAGAAGGTAAAGCCAAGCAACGCAAGGACCGAGAAACGGTTTCTTGGTTGTGGCAAGGGTCAAAGGGTAGGAGGCCATGCTTGCTACTCAGTTGACTTCACCAACTTCTACATACTCCGTTCCTACTTGTAAAAGTTATTACGAGTAACTCAACTATAGCAATCGTTTATTGCATGAGATGATGGAATGTGAGATGGACTAACATGAGATAATGATCTCACGAGCACCATGTTTTAATTCAGTGTTTTTCATTTGGATTCAGTAAAACAATTTTTGGTTTTAGTTGTTTTGGAACAAAATTACATTTTCTATTTTATGAGAAATTTTGGTTTTTAAGTTTATCATCGAATCCATGGTTTAATTATATTGTGTGTGCATGTGTGTTGATTATACTAGTCAAGTTTTATGACTAGATTATAAAGTCAAGTATTGACTTAATAATGATCTCATTGTTTATATTTGTTTGATTGTTGTGATAATATCTTAGAAGCTCAAATTATTTAGACACTAGTAATTAGAAATTTTTTCTAATGAAAGTATTTAAGAGTTTTTATGGAAAGCATAAAGTTCAAGGTACATTAAACTTATTTAAAAGATCTTAAGTAATGATTACTTATGATAGTAAATTTAAAGTATTAGTATTAATATAGTATAATTATGAAACACCTCAAATTTTAAACACAAAACATTTGCCCAAAATAAAACATTTTTCATAAATAGAAGAACTATTCCAAAATATGGATTTACAAAAACCTTTGGTATGAAAATCAGAGTATAAAGTTTGGTGTTACAAAATAGATCAAAACCAAAGCTAAGCATAAGTCCAATCTAAAGTTCTTCTATTCTAGGCCCCGCATCTCTATCCATGCGTACCTAAACCTTCGATCCCGAACCTGAGTACATAGCAAAACAAAACAAGGAGTACGTGAGACAAAAACGTCTCGTGAGCTACATGGGTTTAGACCCGATAATAAAATGAAATGTCACGTTTCATATAATCAATCAATATACATATATATATCCAACTATCCAGTCTAGTCACCTTAGTGTGACCCTAACAACCTTGCTTACCTAGCAATCACAACTAACGTGGATGAGTCGATGGGAATTCACATGGGAATTCACCCAACTGCCCCTCACTCCACACCTCATGACCGGGAGTATCCCGTGACATCGCATAACTAACGTGGATGAGTCGATGGGAATTCACATGGGAATTCACCCAACTGCCCCTCACTCCACACTTCATGACCGGGAGTATCCCGTGACATCGCATAACTAACGTGGATGAGTCGATGGGAATTCACATGGGAATTCACCCAACTGCCCCTCACTCCACACCTCATGACCGGGAGTTGCCCGTGTCATCTCATGACTAACGTGGATGAGTCGATGGGAATTCACATGGGAATTCACCCAACTGCCCCTCACTCCACACCTCATGACCGGGAGTTGCCCGTGTCATCTCATGACTAACGTGGAAGAGTCGATGGGAATACGCCCAACTGCCCCTCAATCCACACTTCATGATCGGGAGTAGCCCGTATCATCACATCATCTCAATCTCATCATAACCCTATGGTTATGCAAATCTAGCTCTCGGCTATCACTTTCATCATCAATAAGTTAGTTCAATACTATCATCGGTATAACTAACTCTCAACTACCAGTCTACACATTTAAGCAAATAGACCATAACACAAGTAATGAAAATATTTAAAAGGGCTATGTACTCAGTAAATTCCACACGTACTCACCTTAGCGATAAAGATGCTTTAACCGTATTCTTTCCCCCGGCCCCTTGCTCACAATTCGTCCACCTCAATACTTCACCGAATGTCTAAAACAATTATAACAACAAGATGATCAACATCACATACTACTACCAATGTGTCCATCTATCTCTAGATAACACCTACTAACACATTTCCCCCAATTATGGTGATTTACCAAACCCTAGGTTGAGCCACCCATATGATTCTTACAAATCCAAACCATACACTTGATTCCCTTGTTAAAATACCATCTATTAAGTGTATGCAACCTTTATTTAACCATTAATCACCAACCCAAGAACTAGGGTTTCAAACCCAAGCCAAAAATCCATAGATCTAAAGCTACAAAGATCAAAGAGTGAAGATTTACCTTTAATCTCCAACTAGGAGTGAAGATTCACGAGATTTGACCAAGAAATCGGTTCCAAATGATGTTTTCCACTCAAAAACGTATACAAACTCGTTGGGAGAGAAACTAGGGCTTGAAATGGTATCAAATGAGCCAAAACCCGTTTTTATTGCTGTCTGACGAAGTTCGCTTCGCGAACTTCAGAGTTCGAGTCGCGAACTCTGGTACGCGCGAAGTTCGGGTCGCGAACTTTTAGAGTTCGAGTCGCGAACTCTCGAAATCAGAAACCCCAAAATCCCTGTCGAAGGTTCGCGATCGCGAACTATAGTTCGGGTCGCGAACTTTTAGAGTTCGAGTCGCGAACTCTTAGAGTTCGAGTCGCGAACTCTGCTTTCCAGGCATGCTGCAACTTTTGTTCCTTGTCTCGACCCGGTTTCGACCATAACTTTCTCATACGGTGTCCAAATGCCACGAAACCAATTTCTACGTTCTCTAAATGATTTATCCTTATTTATCATATTTTTTATAAATTTATTTATTTACAAATTTCGGGTCGTTACAACTATCTACCCCTTAAAAGGATTCCGTCCTCGGAATCATTCAAAAATTCCGATCCACATTCTACCGAGTGTCCATTCTCATTCTCCCGCGGTTATTACCGTTAAACTTTTCTTATCCCGAATTAGTCAACAATATGTATGTAAACATTCAATTAATCCCGTTAGATCCAAACGGGTCAAGATCAATCTTAAGCCTTTAATACCCAAACGGGTCAAAATTGCAAACATTTTAAAATCATTTAATCAAGCTCGCTATACACATAGAAACTATATGACCAAATCATTACAATCTTCTAATCGATCCACAAGGCTATCAAAATCTAGCTTCGACCAAGTCGATATAACCCAACATTGAATAATCCTTGACTTAAGCACAAAGTCAACTATCCTTTAACAACTCCTTTACTTGCTAAAATTTCCATTAATCATCCTATCATTTACCATCGACTTTTAATTATGATTCATCAATCGTCATATACCCGATTCCCAAATTCAACTCGAAAACACCCAAACGGGTCAAAGTCACATAATTTGACCATAACTCTTTTAATTATTTCATTACCCCTTTCTCATACACACAACTAATACATTGTGCTCCTCATCATCGTGAGTCATTCGAAACGAAAGTCAAAACCCATCCTTAACCAAGTCAACTAATCACATGTTGACTAATCTTGACTTTTGCCTAAAGTCAACCATACTTTTTCCAATTAACAGATTCCCTACCCTCGAGATATCATTCTCGACTTATCACTCCCAATCATACTCATAATTGTTCCTTTAACAATCGCTCATATCTCCAAATTTCAAATCTTTTCAAATTTCCCCAAGTTCTCACATTCCCTTATGGTCACATCAAGCCTTTACCGTTTCTTAACTTTCATTTGGTCACCTATACCATTTCTTAGTACCATTTCAATCATCTTCGCCTCACATACCATAATTTCACACAAGTTGACCATATCCTGGTTCCCAATGACAATTGCTTTCTAACAGCATCCTTTTTCTCATATTCTAGAAGTCGTAGGCATCCCATACCTATACATGACCTAATGCAACCCGCATTTCCAACCAAACTTTTATTTACCATAACATAATAGCAATACTCACTAACCACATGGTTCTATCTTCGTCATATAAACGCATAAGTATACACACCTCCATATATATATCATATATATATATCACGCCAACTTAATCTAAACGTATCTATTGTGCACATATACAAACATGTGTATATGTCACCAATACCATCTAAGCATCATCATCATGCGCATATACAACCATATGTATATGTCACACCAATGTCATCTGACATCCATCTTTTCGCATCGCGTAGCCTCGCTACTATATTACCCATTCGATCATCAAATGGCTCATCGTGCGTTCTAGCACCTCTCCTATAAAAAATCGCATTATCGTTTTCTCCCCTATTCATATGTTCCCCCATCAAACATAGTACTTAGCACATTTCATATAATATTATCTTTCCAATTATTATATGCCTTCCAAGACCATCATATAGTGCACATGCATTGTACCCCGCGGGTATACCAATAAAATCTCCGATTGTCGTTTACCGTTTCACTTACACATCAATCACCCTTAACCGGTCCATTTCTTTATTACCGATTTCCAATCCTTTTATTACCACCGGGGTAACCACCAATCTATTCCTTTAACCAAAGTTCACCGGCCAACCCGGTCACCTTGAGTCAACCAATCGACTCCGGTCTACATTTGTAACCCATGACTTGGCACCCATTAGCCCAACATTCCATGTTCCCATCTTTCTACATCGCGATACCTTGAAATATTGATTTCTCAGTCGTAGCCTCACACACACTATGTCATATTATATCACATCATTATTATGACATCTTGCCCATAATCGTCATCTTACCCTTAATATCAAATCGATCATCCCTTGTCACGAAACTTGTTATGGCTACATGCCAATTTTTTTTACTCAACCATTTCTACCAATTAAAATATGCCATTCCTGACACTTACTCTTTTCCACCTATGTTACATTTATTAGTTCCAAGGCATCACTATACCTTTACTCATTCTTTTCTTTCCCATTTACATATAATAACATTACATTACTTATCCGGATTCCCGCCAAATACTCAAGTTTCAATTCTAAGATTTCTATTTCCAAATTTCCATTCTTACTACAATTCTTACCAAAACTTAGTACTTCATTGTACTACTATCCATTTGTTGGAAACATTTACCGTCCTTGCGGTTCATCTTTTGATACCATATAATAACATCAACCCCTATATCCTTACTATCTGTGACACACCGAACCATATTCCTTTCAAAAAAAAAATATAATTTCCATACACATAACTGACCGGGAAAATCATCCCCCAAAATAACTATCCACGTCGTACAACTTATTTCCAATTTCCTATAACCACCAATCCGTGCGATAATCCAACCATTAAGCTATATCCACACAATATCTTGGCTTGGTGCATACCCAACCAATCCATACCGATAACCACATCAAACACCCTAATTCCCATGGGCAACAAATCCACCTTAAACTTTCTACCGTCTATTTCTATTTCACAATTTCTATAAACACATTCAACCATAGACGTTTTCCCGTCGGCTACTTCTATTTCATAAACCTCATCTAACATTTCGGACGGCACATTCAATTTACAACCGAACTCATAAGACACAACGAATAAGTAGAATCCGAATCAAATAATATAGAAGATGGCATGAAGTTAATGAATAAAGTACCTGATACTACATCGTGCACCTCTCTTGCTTCCTCTCGAGTCACCTGAAAGGAACGTCCCCTTACTTGAGCCGGTTCCTCTTTCTTTTGAGCCGCGGGCACCTTTGGCTCGATCCTCTTTTTCGGGCACGCATTGCTATAGTGTCCCATTTCATGGCACGAGTAACACTCCACCTCGGAGAGTGTCTTGGATCTACAATCCCGTGCTATATGCCCCGTCTTTCCACAAATATAGCACACCTTCGAAACTCCTCGGCACTCGCCGGCATGGTTCTTCCCGCATCTCTTGCACGGGGCAACGCTTCCTTGCTTGAAGGAATTTGATGTGAACTTCCCCTTTTTAGAAGTTCCCGAGCCACTCTCGGCTTTCCTTTTCTCGTTCACATGGGCCCTCACGGCATTCCTTGTCGCATCTACCTCTTCCACACCCCGGGCGGCACCAATGGCCTCATCGAGTGTGACCGCTCTCCTTACCTCCAATTGGTAATCCCAAGGTAGCCCACAAGCATACCGGACTACCCTCGATCCTTCCTCAAAATAAGTTCTTGCAACAAACGGGAGCAATCCCGTGAACTCCCTTGAGTACTCCTCAACCGACCTATTACCCTTCTTTAGGTTTACAAACCTCTCATGCATCTTCTCCAAATCCCTGTCGGGGCAAAACTTTCTCTTCAACCTCGTGGTAAAGTCGTCCCATGACATCTTCTCAATCACCTCCCTCCCGAGGGTCTCATACACGATATCCCACCACACCATGGCATCTTCTTTCAATAGTTGTGACGCATACGTCACCATATCGGCATCCTTACACTTACTACTACCGATTACCCTCTCGGTTTCTCGGATCCACCTCATTGTTACCTTCGGGTCCGAACTACCCGTATACGTGTTTGGCCTACAAGCCATGAATGTCTTAAAAGAACAACCATAATTTTCATCGGGTCTCGCCCTTGCATCACTACAACCACCTGTGGAGGATTTCTCCACTCGAGTGCCACCATCCCTGGTTTTCTCATCCGATCTAGCCTCGGATACACGATCTCCACCCGACCTCTCACGGTCCCCAATGATGCGGTGCACCTCATCGGCCACCACTCCCTTGAGTTGTTCAATAATAGCTTGGAGGTCCGCCATGGTCACCGGAGTTCTATTAGCTCCGACCTCCGATTCATCAACTTGATGCATCGACGGTTGACTTTCCTGTTCAACCACAACCTCGACATGAGGTATTTATTCCTCCCAGCCCTCCGGGGCTTTACCACTTCTATGCGTGGTCACCATTTCTTTCAGTCACGACTATACGGAAGTCATTAAACATTTAGTACCTTGTGTATAACCCATTAGCCTCATAAGACTCAATATCCATAATCATATCAATTCTCATCGGTCCCCCTAGGTTCAACCCTAAACTTAATATAAAGTCTCAAGGTCAACCTATCGATCTCAAGGAATCTTACATTCCTAATGCTACAGTCTAAGACTAGGATGGTCATCCAACCTAATTCACTTAAACTATAGCTCTGATACCAAGTTGAAACACCTCAAATTTTAAACACAAAACATTTGCCCAAAATAAAACATTTTTCATAAATAGAAGAACTATTCCAAAATATGGATTTACAAAAACCTTTGGTATGAAAATCAGAGTATAAAGTTTGGTGTTACAAAATAGATCAAAACCAAAGCTAGGCATAAGTCCAATCTAAAGTTCTTCTATTCTAGGCCCCGCATCTCTATCCATGCGTACCTAAACCTTCGATCCCGAACCTGAGTACATAGCAAAACAAAACAAGGAGTACGTGAGACAAAAACGTCTCGTGAGCTACATGGGTTTAGACCCGATAATAAAATGAAATGTCACGTTTCATATAATCAATCAATATACATATATATATCCAACTATCCAGTCTAGTCACCTTAGTGTGACCCTAACAACCTTGCTTACCTAGCAATCACAACTAACGTGGATGAGTCGATGGGAATTCACATGGGAATTCACCCAACTGCCCCTCACTCCACACCTCATGACCGGGAGTATCCCGTGACATCGCATAACTAACGTGGATGAGTCGATGGGAATTCACATGGGAATTCACCCAACTGCCCCTCACTCCACACCTCATGACCGGGAGTATCCCGTGACATCGCATAACTAACGTGGATGAGTCGATGGGAATTCACATGGGAATTCACCCAACTGCCCCTCACTCCACACCTCATGACCGGGAGTTGCCCGTGTCATCTCATGACTAACGTGGATGAGTCGATGGGAATTCACATGGGAATTCACCCAACTGCCCCTCACTCCACACCTCATGACCGGGAGTTGCCCGTGTCATCTCATGACTAACGTGGAAGAGTCGATGGGAATACGCCCAACTGCCCCTCAATCCACACTTCATGATCGGGAGTAGCCCGTATCATCACATCATCTCAATCTCATCATAACCCTATGGTTATGCAAATCTAGCTCTCGGCTATCACTTTCATCATCAATAAGTTAGTTCAATACTATCATCGGTATAACTAACTATCAACTACCAGTCTACACATTTAAGCAAATAGACCATAACACAAGTAATGAAAATATTTAAAAGGGCTATGTACTCAGTAAATTCCACACGTACTCACCTTAGCAATAAAGATGCTTTAACCGTATTCTTTCCGCCGGTCCCTTGCTCACAATTCGTCCACCTCAATACTTCACCGAATGTCTAAAACAATTATAACAACAAGATGATCAACATCACATACTACTACCAATGTGTCCATCTATCTCTAGATAACACCTACTAACACATTTCCCCCAATTATGGTGATTTACCAAACCCTAGGTTGAGCCACCCATATGATTCTTACAAATCCAAACCATACACTTGATTCCCTTGTTAAAATACTATCTATTAAGTGTATGCAACCTTTATTTAACCATTAATCACCAACCCAAGAACTAGGGTTTCAAACCCAAGCCAAAAATCCATAGATCTAAAGCTACAAAGATCAAAGAGTGAAGATTTACCTTTAATCTCCAACTAGGAGTGAAGATTCACGAGATTTGACCAAGAAATCGGTTCCAAATGATGTTTTCCACTCAAAAACGTATACAAACTCGTTGGGAGAGAAACTAGGGCTTGAAATGGTATCAAATGAGCCAAAACCCGTTTTTATTGCTGTCTGACGAAGTTCGCTTCGCGAACTTCAGAGTTCGAGTCGCGAACTCTGGTACGCGCGAAGTTCGGGTCGCGAACTTTTAGAGTTCGAGTCGCGAACTCTCGAAATCAGAAACCCCAAAATCCCTGTCGAAGGTTCGCGATCGCGAACTATAGTTCGGGTCGCGAACTTTTAGAGTTCGAGTCGCGAACTCTTAGAGTTCGAGTCGCGAACTCTGCTTTCCAGGCATGCTGCAACTTTTGTTCCTTGTCTCGACCCGGTTTCGACCATAACTTTCTCATACGGTGTCCAAATGCCACGAAACCAATTTCTACGTTCTCTAAATGATTTATCCTTATTTATCATATTTTTTATAAATTTATTTATTTACAAATTTCGGGTCGTTACAAATTATATTGGATATAATCAAGATAGACTGTAAAGAGTTTTATTACAAGTCTTTCATACTTGTGATAAAAGAGTTTAATGAGGTCATAATTCCCTAATAGGAATAATTGGATATTCGTATAATCCAAGAAGAATGACTTAGACATTAAATGAACTATTAAAAGGTATAACTATATTAAAGTATTTAAGAATTAAAAGGTATTGTTGCAAGTCTTTTATACTTGTAATAAATACAATATTTGATCAAGTCATAATTCCCTAATCTATACTATATATAATGAGTCAATGTCTTTCTAATATTAGAAGGTCTTAAACTAGCCCTTACCATTAGTGGAAGGTCTTAAACCCACAACCAAATTTGCAATAAAAAATTGTGTGGCCCGAGATTCGAACCTGGGACCTCACGCAACACATACGTCCGACTTACCACTACACCATATCCAATATTTGGTATTATATCTGAAACATCTTAAGTACTAGCCTCCTTAAGCATCATAAGTGTATGTTGACTGTTATGGTTTATTTTTTTTGCAAATCCCATCTATTCCGCCCCAATTGAACACCCATCAATTCTTGCATTAAAACCTTTAAATGACTGCATTGACTTCATTTTAAACAGTCATGAGTATTAAATATACCACAATTAAAATGTATTTTAATACCACAATTAAAACACATTGACTTTATTTTAATTGGCTTCATTTTAATTCAAACTCATTTTAATTCAAAACCGTTTGACCACAATTAATTTGCTTATCAGTTTTCTAAAATACTATTATTTCATCCGCATGAGTTTCAAAATATATTGATTGTATTAAAATCTCTCTAATATACCTCATTCATTTCAGTTTACATATCAAACGTGTGACTGTGAGTCTATCTACGGTTTTATAAATGTGTATAGGTGTATTCTCAATTCCATCATTTTTCTCTTTCAGGCCTCTTTCTTATACCTTTTTTTTTTGTTTTAGACATCAACAGACGAAATAAAGATATATATTCTTATCTAATTTTTTTCTTTAAATTTAGCTTTATCCAATAATCTAGATCATTTTAGTTGAATTGATTTTAGTTTTAGATTTTAAACTTAGAAACTCATGGCTACCGAGATCTATAGCCCCAAGAGGAAGACAGCTAATGAGTGTTGATCAGGATAATCATATACTTGATATTCCAAAGTACCAAATGTTTTCAAGTAAAATCTTCATGTATTGTTCATTACTTCCTCTATTCTCATGGTAATCATCACGTTGCCCTTGATGTGTATGACTATAGATAATTCATGTAAGATTTACTGATATAATGTTGTTGTTTTTTTGGAGGAGGAAAAAGCCATAAAAGAAGAAAAATGAAACTTGATGAGAAATATATGTGGGTATGATTAGAGTGGATACAAATCGGGCCCAATTGGATTTTATTAATCTATTCTTTACCTGTCAACGTTAGCAATTATGCAGTCAAATTACCGCCCATGTTTAATTTTACATAATTAGTGTTATATAATATTCATGATTTCACATTTGTATTTTGGTCAGTTTGAGTATATATGTTATTGATATGGTTGATGTCAAACACAAAGTGGATTTAGATACATATATATGGAAGGTATGGTTTTTATTATGTTGTTATAATCCGAGAATTATATCATCATGCGTATTGTTTATATGCAAAATATATGGAAGGTATGGTTTTCATTAGAATTTGAAATAACATTAAATTTTTGTTATTATAATATGACATTTCTCTTATGATTATGTAGATGGTTCCAACAGAATATTAATACATATCAAGAGAAGTCTCACCTTACCCATCAGTTCTCCGTTACCGAGTACTCCTCCCCAATGAATGAATATGACAGAACATGAACATGTTTGATTCTTAAAAAAATATTTTTTTTAATCATCATGTTTATATGAGGTTTTTAATCATTTTTTTTTTGTATGTAATTGTATTCATTGGTTTACTTTTTATAGGTCTTTCAACATTCACTGTTTTTTGAAATATGCAAGCAATTGGCCGATCATTTTGATGTAGTGCTGACTGCAATAGACGAGAATAGGGGCACCAAGATGATTTTAAAAAAATGTTACTTAGCTACATGCACATACTTTGGTGACGAGAATGAAGATGTTGTAAAAGGTTTGACTTTTTCCCTAAGTTGACTATATATAAAGTCAGTTATCTTTTGTCAGATTGTAATTTATTTCAATATCATGGAACTCAATACTTTTTATTTATTTAAACTGATTTGTAGATATTTGGTATTAAAACTCTGGTAAAGATCTACTTGCCTATAAGAGATGCATATCTTTGTGTTGTCATTGACGAAAGAACTGTTTAAAGACCTATGTCAAAACATAGGGATACAGAAGTCTCAATCGATATATTTCTCCTTACTTTCAGGACTTTTGACATATTTGACCCATTACATCGTAAGAAATAATGTGTAACCGAAGGATATTTGCTCGCTAAGCTTTGCTATGGCAATCAACAAGGCTCAAGGACAGTAAATTCCCAATGTTGGCGTTTATCTTCCGGAATATGTTTTCTCGCATGGACAACTTTACGTTGCCCTTTGAAGAGGAATTTCATGTGACACGACAAAAGTATTAGGAAATCCAGCAAAAAAAATAAAATCTCGACGGAGTTTACACACCAAACGTGGTGTACCGGGAGGTTTTACATGATGTCTAATACACATAAACAGACTTTTCCCGCCTCTATTTTATTCTTAATTAGGTTTATTTTTTATAACAAGAAACATTGGAGATGGATTATTTGTGTTATTATAAATCAAAACATGTAATCGAACAACATTTCAACGCCAACGCCAATTTCAATTCTTGTTTTTTCCTCTATTTTATACACAGTTTTCATGCTTATGTATTGTATTCGTTATAAAAATATGTAACCAATGGACTTTTAATCTCCAGGAATATATAGTTCGCAGCCACCGCATCGCGCGGGTTTTAGCCTAGTAGGAATAATGGATATTTGAGAAATCCAAGAAATGACTTTGGCATTGAATAAGGTTCTTAAAAGTTACTAATATATTTAAGAATTGAAAGTATCGTTACATGTGTCTGATACTTGTTAGATACGTTGATCAATGAAAGTCATGATTCCCTTAAAAGGAATGTTGGATATTCCTAAATCCAAGGGATGACTTTAATAATTGATTAAATTCTTAAAGTTCAAACTATAAGTTTTTGACTAGGTCAAAGTAATACTTTAAGTGATGCTTAAATTCCATAAATTTAGTGGGAGCTATGACTACCGTACTCATTAGAGATATTAATGAATATAGTAAGTTAGTAGGATATTAACAACAAGGTTTTACCAAGTCGTTTGCCAAAGACTTAAGAGAAATAATAAATGATCGTTAATAAGATTATTGCAAACCTAATAGCGTGATCATAATTCTTGTGATTAATTATTGCATAACTAATAGGTTGTTCATACTCTAGTGGATAACATAATCATTTAAATAAATTTCTTTAACTAGTAACAAGATATCTACAAATCAAGTAACTAAAAGAGGCTTTAGTTACAAGGTGAATTTTATGAATTCAAGAAACTAAGGAGTTTTTTCCAATACTTCTATGTTTACCGAATTGCATAAAAGGAAAGACTAGAATATGTTATAGAATGTTTAAAGAACAAAAATCTAGCAAAGACAAAAGTAATAGTGTTTTTCCAAGCACTTGTCTTATGTCTTTAGTTTAATAGGAATGGCTGGATCAGTGATAAAGTTACAAGTAAAATTGTAAAAGTCATTAAGGTGCTGTTTGTTTTTTAAGAGGTAAAAGGTCTGCAGCCTGCGGACCACGTCTGCAGAGAAGATTTGGACCAAACGTCTGCAGTCTATAAGAAGAAGACTGTTTGTTTTTTAATGTCTGCAGGTTGATAACAAAATTAGGTGACAATATTTGTGGTGGGTAGTGGCGGGTTGTGGTGGCGGTGGGTGGCGGTGGTCGTGGTTGGTTGTGGCGTTATGTGGTGGTGGTGGTGGTGGTGGCGGGTAGCGGTGGTGGTGGGTGGTTGTGGCGCTATGTGGTGGTGTTGGTGGTGGTGGCGGTAGATGGTGGTGGGTGGCGGTGGCGGTGAGTGGTTGTGGTGGTAAGTTTAGGTTCAACCCTAAACTTAGCATAAAGTCTCAGGGTTAACCTATGATCTCAAGGAATCTTACATTCCTATAGCTACAGCCTAATACTAGGATGGGCATCCAACCTAATTCACTTAAACAGTAGCTCTGATACCAAGTTGTAACACCTCAATTTTTATAACAAAACATTTGCCAAAACATATCATTTTATAAATAGAAGAACCGTTCCAAAAATACGGATTTACAAAAACCTTTGGTATGAAATCAGAGTATAAAGTTTCAGTGTTACAAAATATATCAAAACCAAAGCTAAGCATAAATCCGCTCTAATGTTCGTCTATTCTAGGCCCCGCATATCTCTATCTATGCGTACCTATATCTTCGATCCAGAACCTGAGTACATAGCAAAAACAACAAGTAGTACGTGAGACACAAAAATGTCTCGTGAGCTACATGGGTTTAGACCCCGCTAAAAAAAACAAGTATCACATTATATATAAACATATATATATCTCATCATCATACGTCTAGTCACCCTAATGTGACCCTATCGATTTTGTTTTCCTAGCAATCGTAACTAGTTATATAGAAAATCTCAAAATAACCCATCATATCACGTACTTATTAATCGGGGATCCCCCGCCTTAATAAGCCTTACGATAACGGGAAGAGGGAATCACCCAAACTACCTTTACCCGACTTCTAGCCGGATCACATCCGGTTAGCAAGCCTCCTATCACATGATTGTCCATGGGTCGACGCCCAATCCGCCCCATCCAAAGTGACGGGGGATCCCCCGAATCAACGCCAATCTATCACTCATCATAACTTCTCGAGTTATTCCATCTAAGCCCTTGGCTATCTCGTCGATCATCAAACACGTTAGTTTTAATATTCATATTAATATATAACTAACTCTACATACTAATAGTCTACACAATTAAGCAAATAGACCAAACACACATAATAAACTATTTCAATGGCTATGTACCCAGTAAAGTCCACACGTACTCACCTTAGCAATTAATGCTCCCAATGTGTTCTTCCAACAAAATCCTTCCTTTTCCACAAGATTTCTCACTTTCGAGAATCCACCAAAATCCCTAATATGACAATCACAACTTGTTCAACAACCAATACTACTAATAATAACCCATTTATTATTAGAAACCATTTGATAACATTTTCCCCAATTTGGACGATTTCCAAAACCCTAGGTTTAACCAAATTTTAAGATTCTTACAAATCTTAATCATACACTTGTTTCCTTTGTTAAAATATCATCTATTAAGTGTATACAACCTTTATTCAAGCATTAATCACAAACCCAAGAACTAGGGTTTCAAACCCAAGCCTAGAAATCCATAGATCTAAAGCTACAATGATCAAGGAGTGAAGATTTACCTTTAATCTTCAACTAGGAGTGAAGAATCACGAGATTTGACCAGGAAATCGGTTTTAAATGAAGTTTTCCACTCAAAACGTATACTCACTTGTAGAGAGGAGTTCTAGGTTTTAAAATGCACAAAATGGCTGAAATCCCGTTTTTATTCAGCTTCAGCAAAAGTTCGCGTCGTGAACTCATGCGTGAACTTCCCGCGTCAGAACCCAAAAATCTCCATCGGTAGTTCACGGTCGTGAACTAAAGTTCGCGCCATGAACTAAAGTTCGCGCCGTGAACTCAGTCGTGAACTAGTTCCCGCCGTGAACTCGGGCGTGAACTTTTCCAGCAATCTCTGTTTCAGCTTAAACAAGGGATTTCACATAGCAAACGATGTCCGTTTGACACGAAACCAAATCCCACGTTTTTTAAACAATTTATTTGATTCAAAGTTTTGGGTTGTTACAACTATCTAACCCTTAAAAAGGATTTCGTCCTCGGAATCAACTCAAGGATTTCCAATCCCCATTCCGCTTCCATCCTCTTGTATCTATTACCATCAACCTTTTTAAATCACGATCCAATAACAATTATACATGTAAAGTCACTTAACACCGTTATGCCCAAACGGGTCAAAATCCGTCTTAAGCCCTTAATACCCCAAACGGGTCAAAGTTCCATAACTCAACTATAACACTTCCTATCATTTAACTAAATCCTTTCATCAACAAATGAGCGATATGACCCAATCATTACTATTATTAAATCAATCAAAATGAAAGTCAATGCCTAGCTTTGACCAAGTCGCCATATCCAAAATTTGTCAACCTTTGACTTAAGCACAAAGTCAATTATACTTCAAAAATTTCCTTTCTCACTAAAAGTTCCATTAATTATCCTTTCCCTTTACAATCGACCTTGCATTCATGATTCATCAACAATCATATGCTCAATTCCCAAATTCAACTCGGAAATACCCAACGGTCCAAAGTCGTATGATTCGACTATAACTCTTTTAATTATTTCATTAACCTTTTCACATACACACAATTGATACATTATGCTCTCATCATTCGCGAGTCATTCAAAATGAGAGTCAAAGCCCATCTTTGACCAAGTCAACTAACCACTAGTTGACTAATTTTGACTTTTGCCTAAAGTCAACAATACTCTTCCAATTAACTAATTCCGCACTCACGGGATACCATTCTCAAGTTACCACTTCCGGTTCTACCCATTATTGTTTCCTTAACAATCGTTCATGTTTCCAAAATTTCCAATCTTTCCCAACTTCTCCGAGTTCTCACATTTCCTTAAGGTCAGATCAACCTTTACCGTTTCTTAACCTTCATTTGGTCACTCATACCATTACTTAGTATCATTTCAATCATCCTTGCATCACATTGACCATTTCATAACTTTCATTCTCAATTATCGGCATTAGATCCTCTTCCGCATTACATTCCATAATTTCACACAAATTTACCATATATTGGCTACCAATAACAATTGCTTTCCAAAAGCATCCCCTTTCTCACATTCTAAAAGTCGTAGGCATTCCCTACCCCTACATGACCCACGGCAACCCGCATTATCAATCAGTTTGCTCCTTAATCATATAATCATAGTATTAATACTTAACCATACGGTTCTATATACGCACATTATAAACACCATACACGGTCACATCATATCGAGCCTCAACTGTCACATCAAGATGATTAGAAAGCCTCGAATCCATCAAGATCTCAAACCGTCACAATGATCAGAACGCCTACAATCCATGGTGACTCACACAATCTCGTTAACTGGAAAGCCTCCGATTACGGAATGGAATCATTGGGATTCGCCCAACCGATTCCAACCCAAAATCATAGTAGCCGGGGATCCCCCGAACTAATCACATCCTTTCTTTCTTATCCTATCTTGCATACTACACTAGTATACACCTTTTCACATCACGAACTCTACCACCATCTTACACGTTTAATCGTCTATTTATTCACCATGCATTTTAGCATATTTCCCATAATATCGCGTTATCATTTTCTTTTGTATTCCACACATTTCTCATTGGTCACTACTTAACACGTTTCCTACAACATTACTTTTCCATTATCATACGCCTTCAAGGCCATCACATAACGCACATGCATTGTACGCCGCGGGTATACCAATAAAATCTCCGATTGTCATTTACCGTTTCACTTACACATTAATCACCCTTATCCGCACCATTTCCTTATTACCGATTTCCAAACCTTTTGTCACCACCGGGGTAACCACCAATCTATTCCTTTAACCAAAGTTCACCGACCAACCCGGTCATCATTGAGTCAACCAATTGACTCTGGTCTACATTTGTAACCCATGACTTGGCACCCATTAGCCCAACATTCCATGCTCTCGTCTTTATACATCGCGATACCTTGAAATATATATTTCTCAATCGTAGTCTGACGCTACACTATGTAATATTCTATCACACCATTATTATGACATTTTGCCAATAATCATCCTCTTACCCTTAATATCGAATCAATCATCCCTGTCACAAAACTTTGTTATGGCTACATGCCAACTTTTACTCAACCATTTTTGACAATTAGAATACGTCATTCTCGACAGTTACTCTTTTCCACCTATGTTCCATTTATTAGTTCTAAGGCATCGCTATACCTTTAATCATTATTTTCTTTACCATTTACGTATATTAACATTACATTACTTATCCGGATTCCCGCCGGATACTCAAGTTTCATTTACAAGGTTTCTATTTCCAAAATTTCCATCCTTACTACAATTCTTACCAAAACTTAGTACTTCATTGTACTACTATCCCTTTGTTGAAAACATTTACCGTCCTTGCGGTTCATCTTTTGATACTACATTATATTATCACCCCTCGTATCCTCACTAGATGTGACACATCTGTCGACAATCCTTTCCAATATATATTTCCATACACATAACTAACCGGAAAGACTATTCTCAAAATAATTATCCACATGATACAACTTATCTCTAATTTCTATAACCACCAATTCGTGCGACAACTCAACAATTACGCTATAATCACCTTGGCTTGGTGCATACCCAACCAATCTATAATGATAATCACATCAAATGCCTTCTTTCTCATGGGCAACAAATCGACTCTAAACTTTTCCCCATCTATTTCTAACTCACAACTTCTATAAACACATTCGACCGTTGAGATTTTCCCATTGGCTACCTTTATTTCATATTTTTCATCTAACAACATCGGGCGGCACATTTAACTTTCTACCAAACTCATGAGACACAAACGAATAAGTAGAACCCGAATCAAATAATTTAGAAGTTGACATGGAGTTAATGAATAAAGTACCTGATACCACATCGTGCGCCTCTTTTGCTTCCTCTCGAGTGAGTTGGAAAGAACGCCCCTTCACTTTAGCAGGTTCCACCTTCTTTTGGGCCGGAGACACCATTGGCTCGGTTCCCTTTTTCGGGCACACATTGCTATAGTGTCCCATCTCGTGACACGAGTAACAATCCACCTCGGAAAACGCCTTGGTTTTGCAATCTCGGGCCATATGCCCCATCTTGCCACAATTGTAACACGCCTTCGAATCTCCTCGGTATTCGACGGCATGGTTCTACCCGCATCTGTTGCACGGGGCAACACTTCCTTGGTTGGAGAAATTCGATGTGAACTTCTCCTTTTTGTAAGTTCCCGAGCCACTCTCGGCTTTCCTTTTCTCGCCCGCATTGGCCCTCTCGGCATTCCTCGTCACATTTACCTCTTCCACACCCCGGGCGGCACCAATGTCCTCATCGAGTGTGACCGCTCTATTTACCTCCAATTGGTAATCCCAAGGTAGCCCACAAGCATACCGGACTACCCTCGATCTTTCCTCAAAATAAGTTCTTGCAACAAACGGTAGCAATCCTACGAACTCCCTTCAGTACTCCTCAACCGACCTATCACCCTTCTTTAGAGTCACAAACCTCTCATGCATCTTTTCCAAATCCCTTTCGGGGCAAAACTTTCTCTTCAACCTCATGGTGAAGTCATCCCATGACATCTTCATCACCACCTCCCTTCCGAGGGTTTCATAAACAATATCCCACCATACCATAGCATCTTCTTTCAACAATTGTGACGCATACGTCACCATATCGGTTTTCTTACATTTGCTACTTCCGATGACCCGTTCGGTCTCTCGGATCCACCTCATAGTCACCTTCGGGTCCGAACTACCCGTGTACATGCTTGGCTTACAAGCCATAAAAGAATTAAAAGAACAACCATCTTTTTCAGCGGCCCTCGCCCTAGCATCACCACGACCACCGTTTGAGGACTTATCCTCTCGGGTACCACTACCCCTGGTTCTCTCATCCGACCAAGCTTCAGATTCACGATCACCTCCCGATTTTTCACGGTCTCCCATAATACGGTGCACTTCTTCGGCCACCATCCCTTTGATTTCATCAATGATAGTTTGAAGGTCCGCCATGGTCACCGGGGTTTTGTTAGCTCCGAACCCCGACTCATCATGCATCGACGGTTGACTTCCTTGTTCAACCACGACCTCAACACGGGTATTTCATCCCCTTGATCTTGTGGAGCCTTTCCACTTCTACTAGTGTTTACCATTTTTTTTCGTTCAAGTCTATATGAAAGACATCAAGCAATTTAGTACTCTTGGTACGATCCATTAGTCACATAAGACTCACATTTCATATCCACAATAACTTCCATAGTTGTAACATCTTCTATAGGTCCCCTAGGTTCAACCTTAAACTTAACATAAAGTCTCAAGGTTAACTTATGATCTCAAGGAATCTTACATTCCTATAGCTACAGTCTAAGACTAGGATGGTTATCCAACCTAATTCACGTAAACAGTAGCTCTGATACCAAGTTGTAATACCTCAATTTTTAAAACAAAACATTTGCCAAAACATATCATTTTATAAATAGAAGAACCGTTCCAAAAATACGGATTTACAAAAACCTTTGGTATGAAATCAGAGTATAAAGTTTGTGTTACAAAATATATCAAACCCAAAGCTAAGCATAAATCCGCTCTAATGTTCGTCAATTCTAGGCCCCGCATATCTCTATCCATGCGTACCTATATCTTCGATCTAGAACCTGAGTACATAGCAAAAACAACAAGTAGTACGTGAGACACAAAAATGTCTCGTGAGCTACATGGGTTTAGACCCCGATAAAACAAACAAGTATCACATTATATATAAACACACACACACACACACACACACACACACACACACACATATATATATGTATATATATATATATATATATATATATATATATATATATATATATATATATATATATGTGTGTGTGTGTGTGTATGTATGTATGTATGTATATCTCATCATCATACGTCTAGTCACCCTAATGTGACCCTATCGATTTTGCTTTCCTAGCAATCGTAACTAGTTATATAGAACATCTCCAAATAACTCATCATCTCACGTACTTATTAATCGGGGATCCCCCACCTTAATAAGCCTTATGATAATGGCAAGAGAGAATCGCCCAATCTACCGTTACCCGACTTCTAGCCGGATCACGTCCGGTTAGCAAGACTCCTATCACATGATGGTCCATGGGTCGACACCCAATCCGCCCCATCCATATTGACCGGGAATCTCCCGAATCACCGCCAATCTATCACTCATCATAACTTCTCGATTTATTTCATCTAAGCCCTTGGCTATCTCGTCAATCATCAAACAAGTTAGTTTTAATATTCATATTAATATATAACTAACTCTACATACTAATAGTCTACACAATTAAGAAAATAGACCAAACACACATAATAAAATATTTCAATGGCTATGTACCCAGTAAAGTCCACACATACTCACCTTAGCAATTATTGCTCCTAATGTGTTCTTCCAACAAAATCCTTCATTTTCCACAAGATTGCACACTTACGAGAATCCACCGAAATCCCTAATATGACAATCACAACTTGTTCAACATCAAATACTACTAATAATAACCCATTAATTATTTCGAAACCATTTGATAACATTTTCCCCAATTTGGATGATTTCCAAAACCCTAGGTTTAACCAAATTTTAAGATTCTTACAAATTTTAACCATACACTTGTTTCCTTTGTTAAAATATCATCTATTAAGTGTATAAACCTTTATTCAAGCATTAATCACAAACCCAAGAACTAGGGTTTCAAACCCAAGCCTAGAAATCCATAGATCTAAAGCTACAATGATCAAGAAGTGAAGATTTACCTTTAATCTTCAACTAGGAGTGGAATCACGAGATTTGACCAAGAAATCGGTTCCAAATGATTTTTCCACTAAAAAACGTATACTCACTTGTAGAGAGGAGTTCTAGGTTTTAAAATGCACAAAATGGCTGAAATCCCGTTTTTATTCAGCTTCAGCAAAAGTTCGCGCCGTGAACTCGGGCGTGAACTTCCCACGTCAGAACCCAAAAATCTCCGTCGGTAGTTCACGGTCGTGAACTAAAGTTCGCGCCGTGAACTCAGTCGTGAACTAGTTCCCGCCGTGAACTCGGGCGTGAACTTTTCCAGAAATCTCTGTTTTAGCTTAAACAAGGGATATCACATAGCAAACGATGTCCGATTGACACGAAACCAAATCCCACGTTTTTAAACGATTTATCCTTATTTATCATATTTTTCCATAATTTTTTGATTCAAAATTTTGGGTCGTTACAGTTGTTGAACAACAATAAGGGAACCCCAAGCCTTCTATTTATAATAGAAGGACTTTCACTTAGGGCCCTTCTAGTTTAATTAAGATTAAACACTTAAATAAACTTATCATTTTACACTTCCATCCCTTATAGTTTAACTAGTTTATTATTGTTGCACTTAACTATCAAATGTCTAGTATTAATACACTAATATATTTCGGTACCCATATACACGAAATATATACTTGTATTTACACTTTTAATAATTAATTATATATTAACCTTAACATAATTTATACAACAATATTATCCAATTACTTATATGATTTAATAGCTTTAAATCACATTATGAATAATCTATAATTAACACATTGTATATTTACTCAACTAGTAAATGTCCAAGTACTTGTATTAATTAGTTAGTTAAGCTAATCTAGTAATAAGTTAAACTTAACTTAATACTTAACTGATTCATAATGACTATTATGAATCGTTCCTCTTCGTAGTATCATTGCATATCTTGCTCGTATTACACGCACTCACCGGTGTGACCCTTAAGTGTTTCGTAGGCATGGATGTATCATCATAGGTTGACTAATTGTGCACATAAATCCTTCAGACTCCCACTTGTGCAAGTTCTTAACCTTTGTCTTAATGATACGAGCTACAGTGGCCTTCTAGATGGGCATGTAGGTAACCAACCACATAAAAACAGCTTATGTAACCCAGGTATATTATGAAAAACTCTTTAATAGCGTCTCCTAGTTGAGAACACTATGTCTCTACTTCTTGGGCAACTATGTTAGGCTTATCCCTTGCAGCACGATATTTGTGATAACGAATACGAGCATGGTAGAAATTATCAACTCCTGTATTCGAAATCATTTCATGACTTCTTGATTCAAACTGTTGTGATAAACGACAAAGAACAACCCTCCTTCGGATTAAAGAACTTGAGAGGGTCTCACAGGCATCCCTCTTCGAGCGGCAGTGCGTCAGTTCGTTTGGGCATGGCCATGCACTTTCCAGTTATTTCATCATGTCAAAGGTCCCATAAATATCTCTCCTAAAGAGGAGGTGCAATTACCATCTTGTTATATTTCGATTCAAAATACAAATTCATTTGTACCCAGTAAGGCCTCGTATGACAACCATATTTCAGAATTGTCTAAGACGAACCAAAGTACATTAGTTATCGTATCCTAAACCAAATACCTCAGGCTTAAGGACAATCCTAACCACGAAGTATTGTCATGGTGGTCAATCCAATATTCGTTGAGCTCCAACAGAACATCACCGATATTTGGTTTACACAAAACTTGTGTAGCTATCTTCGAAGAACTTCGAATCTACCACCAAATACCGTGATGACTTTATCGTCCCATCAAGGTTCCCACCAAGACGAGTAGTCATGGATTTATACCTTTTGAATAAAAGGACTTTTATTCATGGATATTGTAAAACATACAAAGTCTGAATAAAAATGATTCTAACTCAAGTATTATTTCTCACTGGACATTATTACTGGATCATTTCTTATTCCTTTTGTTCATGTTGATTACTTAATGACTTTTACAACCTTAATTGTAACTTTATTAGTAAATCAGTCATTTCTATTAAACTAAAGACATAAGACGAGTATTTGAAAAATACTATTTCTTTTGCCCTTGCTAGATTTTGTTCTTGCAACAATCTAGAACATATTTCAGTCTTGCCTTTTATGCCATTCGGTAAACATAGGAGGATTGGAAATTAACTCCTTAGTTTCTTGAATTCATAAAATTCTCCTTGTAACTAAAACCTCTTTCAGTTTCTCGATTTGTAAATATATCATTACTAGTTAAAGAAATTTCCTTAAATGATTATGCAATAATTAATCACAAGACTTGTGACCACGCTATTAGGCTTGCTATAATCTAATTAACGATCATTTA
This sequence comes from Calendula officinalis, assembly GCA_963853835.1. Lineage (NCBI taxonomy): Eukaryota > Viridiplantae > Streptophyta > Magnoliopsida > Asterales > Asteraceae > Calendula > Calendula officinalis. Next base: position 53,355,457 of record OY970822.1, read on the forward strand.
TTATTTCTCTTAAGTCTTTGGCTAACGACTTGGCAAAACCTTGTTGTTAATGTCTTACTAACTCACTAAATTCATTAATATCTTTAATGAATTATGTTAGTCATAGCTCCCACTATCTTTTATGGAATTTAAGCATCACATAAACTACTACTTTCACCTAGTCAATAACTTGTAGTTTAATCTTTTAAGAATTCTATCAATGGTTAAGATCATCCTTTGGATTTGCGAATATCCACTATTCATGTTTAGGGAATCATGACCTTTATTGATTATTGTATCTAACTAAAGGGTTTCACTCACATCTAATGAGACTGATCGACCCATAGGACCGACCTCCTAGTTTGCTTCGTTCGAACCATACTGACCAAGAACATGAACTTGTTCTTGACCGGTTAAAACCAACTAGCTGATTTAATCCCTAAAAGCGGAAATGGGATTAAACTTAATCCTTAAAACCTAAAGGATTGGGATGTTGGAAATCTAGATTAGATTAACAACAAAGAAACCTTGTACGAAGAACTCGAACACACACATAGCTTGTGTGGTTCGTTCGACCATCAACCAAAGAACCCTAGGGTTCTTTGGTCGAATTCGTCCAAGAGGGGAGAAGAGAGAAAAGTGTTCCCCAAAACATACCTTGTTGTTTGCTTAAGATAGATCCACTGATGATGAACAAATCGAGCGATCTTCTAGTTGATCTAAGCAATGAACTTGTTCTTCAATACTTGAAGAACACGAAGAACACGAAGAATGAAGAACACCAAGTGATGGTGTTCTTGGGGTTCAGCCGAAAATCAAAGGGATGAGGGGGGAAGATTTTCGTATGAGGTGTAAGGGGTTTTAAGGTTACCCTAAGCCTCTTATTTATATACAAATAAGTTACGCTTAGAACCCTTATAGTTTAATTAATATTAGATCTATAATTAAACTTCCTTTTATCATTCCCATTCCTTATAGTATAACTAGTTTATTATTGTTGCACTTAACTATTAAATGTCTAGTATTAATACACTAATAATTCGGTACCCATATACACGAATTATATATACTTTTATTTATACTTTTAATAATTAATTATATAATAAACTTTATATAATTTATACAACAATATTATCCAATCACTATATGATTTAATAACTTTAAATCATATTATGGATAATCTATAATTAACACATTGTATATTTACTCAACTAGCAAATGTACAAGCCCTTGTATTAATTAGTTAGTTAAACTAATCTAGTAATAAGTTAATCTTAACTTAATACTTAACTGATTCATAATGGCTATTATTAATCATTCCTCTTCGTAGTATCATTGCTTATCTTGCTCGTATTACATGCACTCACCAGTGTGACCCTTAAGTGTTTCGTAGGCATGGATGTATCATCATAGGTTGACTAACTGTGCACATAAATCCTTCAGACTACCACTTGTGCAAGTTCGTAACCTTTGTCTTAATGATACGAGCTACAGTGGCCTTCTAGATGGGCATGTAGGTAACCAACCCCATAAAAACAGATTACGTAACCCAGGTATAGTTTATGAAAAACTCTTTAATAGCATCTCCTATTAAAGAACACTCTGTCTCTACTTCTTGGGCAACTATGTTAGGCTTATCCGTTACAACACGATATTTGTGATAACGAATACGAGAATGGTAGAAATTATCAACTCCTATATTCGAAATCATTTCATGACTTCTTGATTCAAACTGTTGTGATAAACGACAAAGAACAAATTAGTTCGTTTCGGCATGGCCATGCACTTTCCAGTTATCTCATCATGTCAAAGGACCCAAAAATATCTCTCCTAAAGAGGAGGTGCAATTCCCATCTTGTTATATTTTGATTCAAAATACATCTTCCTTTGTACCCAGTATCGCCTCGTATGACAAACATTTTTCATAATTGTCTAAGACGAACCAAAGCACATTAGTCATTGTATCCTAAACCAAATACCTCAGGCTTAAGGACAATCCTAGTGAACAATACATTTGAACTTTTCAACCACGGAGTATTGTCATGGTGGTCAATCCAATATTCGTTGAGCTCCAACAGAATGTCACCGATATTTGGTTTACACAATACTTGTGTAGCTAACTTCGAAGAACTTCGAATCTACCACCAAATACCGCGATGAAGTTAACGTCCCATCAAGGTTCCCACCAAGACGAGTAGTCACGGATTTGTATCTTTTTGAATAAAAAGACTTTTATTCATGGATATTGTAAAACATACAAAGTCTGAATAACAATGATACTAACTCATGTATTATTCCTCACTGGACATAGATTCCGAATTATTACTGGATCATTACTTATTCCTTTTATTCGTGTTGATTACTTAATGATTCTTATAACCTTAATTGTAACTTTATCACTGTTAGGGTAGAAAACCCGGTCAAACCTATTACTTTGTGAATCTGATGAACAAAGGAATATATAAGTTTAACTTATATAAATAATCTTAGTGAAACTCGTCTCATACCGAGTTGGTCGGTATCTGGTCATACTGAGTTGGTCAGTATGATGTGATACCGAGTTCACGGACTGAGCTCCACATACTGAGTTAGTCGGTATAGCTCAGTCTCATACCGAGTTAGTCGGTATAGCTCAGTCATACTGAGTACACGGACCGACCAGTCCGTGAATGGTGCATTCCTTATCTGAGTAATGAATCAAATCCCTTTAATCAAGGGATGCACTTATTAGAATTGGGAGTTACATATAGAATATGGTTAATTGTAAAACCTCTATACATTATAAATAGAGGTTTAGTCTTTAGTTTTTAAGTATCCTTTTGGATCCCGGTTGATCATTTGTGTGGATCACCGGTAACCCAATTCTAAATGTAACACTTTGTGGAGTGTTCTTGGTTATTCCGCAACCAAGAACACATATTATACGTTTGTGCTTAATAAGAATAATCGTATGACGTATATGATCTTGTCTTTACCGATTTTATTAACAATATATGGGTGATTGGGTCCTACAATTGGTATCAGAGCGGTTCAAAGTTATCTACAACTTTGATGATCTTTTAACCCTATATATTGTTGAAGATCAAGTCTTTTCATATAGAAGAACTATGCAGAATTTTCGTCATTTTCTGCGCACGGGTAGAAGAAATATCGGATCTCCTTCGTTAATGGTCGAATCTGTGTGAAATTTGAACAGGAGGTTCTCAACACCCAGACACACAATCTGACCATTCAGAATTGCAATTCGAGTTTCTGGTAGAGAGTTATGTATGGCGCAAAAAGTCAGATTCTATGCTTTTTATTCCTTACTTTCTGGGCAGCCATGGTAGAAAAATCAAATCTCTTTCTTCAACCTTCTAATAAGCGTGAAATTTGGACAGAAGGTTCACCATAATGTGTTTAACGTTTTCACCGTTCAGATCTTCAAAAGGAATCGTTTATTGAGAGATATATATTTTTGAAGATTATTAACGAATATTTATGGTATGTTTTTAATTCTGCACAACTCTGTTAAAACGGTTATTGTATCTTTTGTAACCGTTGGATTTTCACAAATTTTGGATATTATATCCATAACTCATACATGTACTCGGTATCAAAATTTCATACTGATCAGAAACGTATACTGAGAGATACATATTTTCAAAGTTGACGCTTTTCTGATACCGACTGTCTCATACTGAGTGGTCAGTATGAGACTGCTGTGATCGTTTCAACCGTTGGATCAATATGATTTTTGGATATGATGTCGAAGACAGGTATATGTATGTCGTGTAAAAAATTTATAATGATTAGAAGATTCTACATGGAGATATGAGTTTTTGAAGTTGCTGCAAAATTAGAGAAACGAAATTCTGAAAGCTGAATTTTACATGTGAGTATGTTTCACATGTTTTTCTCTTTATAATCATATAAAATCATCTTAAACTGAGGAAATCCATAAGTTGATTGATTCTTTGGTGGGGTTTCAAGTCAAAGATAAAATATACCGAACGGTTTAAGGTGAAAGTATATGATTCAGGGGGAGAAAAACTCAATGCGATATATATTTTCTCTTAATATGAAGCTAAAGTTCTTGAAGCTAAAGTGTTCATACTAAGTTATTCTAGGGGGTACATGTCACATATTATTTTACAATCATTTGAATCGTTTCAAACTGAGGAAATCTACTAGTTGAATGATTCTTGGGATATGTTTCATTTCAAATCAAATATACCGGACAGTTTAAGGAGGAGTCAATGATTGTGGGGGAGAAAACTTAATGTGACATATATATTCTTCAAGTACTTAGTGAATAAAGAATATGAAAAGATCTCAAAAAGAAGACCATACAAGACAAGATCGTTATTATTTATTAGGTTAAACATATTCATTTGTTATCATCAGATAGGGGGAGATTGTTAGGGTAGAAAACCCGGTCAAACCTATTACTTTGTGAATCTGATGAACAAAGGAATATATAAGTTTAACTTATATAAATAATCTTAGTGAAACTCGTCTCATACCGAGTTGGTCGGTATTTGGTCATACTGAGTTGGTCAGTATGAGGTGATACCGAGTTCACGGACCGAGCTCCACATACTGAGTTAGTCGGTATAGCTCAGTCTCATACCGAGTTAGTCGGTATAGCTCAGTCATACTGAGTACACGGACCGACCAGTCCGTGAATGGTGCATTCCTTATCTGAGTAATGAATCAAATCCCTTTAATCAAGGGATGCACTTATTAGAATTGGGAGTTACATATAGAATATGGTTAATTGTAAAACCTCTATACATTATAAATAGAGGTTTAGTCTTTAGTTTTTAAGTATCCTTTTGGATCCCGGTTGATCATTTGTGTGGATCACCGGTAACCCAATTCTAAATGTAACACTTTGTGGAGTGTTCTTGGTTATTCCGCAACCAAGAACACATATTATACGTTTGTGCTTAATAAGAATAATCGTATGACGTATATGATCTTGTCTTTACCGATTTTATTAACAATATATGGGTGGTTGGGTCCTACAATCACTAAACCAATCATTTCTATTAAACTAAAGACATAAGACAAGTATTTGAAAAATACTATTTCTTTTGCCTTTGCAAGATTTTATTCTTGCAACAATGTAGAACATATTCCAGTCTTGCCTTTTATGTAATTCGGTAAACATAGGAGGATTGGAAATTAACCCCTTTGTTTCTTGAATTCATAAAATTCTCCTTGTAACTAAAGCCTCTTTTAGTTACTTGATTTGTAGATATTCTTACTAGTTAAAGAAATTTCCTTAAATGATTATGTTATCCACTGGAGTGTGAACAACCTATTAGATATGCAATAATTAATCACAAGACTTGTGATCACGCTATTAGGTTTGCAATAGTCTAATTAATGATCATTTATTTCTCTTAACTCTTTGGCCAACGACTTGGTAAAACCTTGTTGTTAATGTCTTACTAACTTACTAAATTCATTAATGTCTTTAATGAATTATGTTAGTCATAGCTCCCACTTACTTTTATGGAATTTAAGCATCTCTTAAACTACTTTGACCTAGTCAATAACTTGTAGGTTTAATCTTTCAAGAATTCTATCAATAATTAATATCATCCTTTGGATTTGCGAATATCAAACATTCCTGTTTAGGGAATTATGACATTTATTGATTACTGTATCTAACAAGTATAAAACACTTGAAATTATACTTTCAATTCTTAAACATATTAGTATTCTTTAAGAACTTTATTTAATGCCAAAGTCATTTCTTGGATTTCTCAAATATCCATTATTCCTATAAGGGAATTATGACTTGATTAAATAATGTATTTATTACAAGTATAAAAGACTTGCAATAATACCCTTTAATTCTTAAATACTTTAATATAGTTTGTCTCTTTTAAGAGTTCATTTAATGTCTAAGTCATTTTACTTGGATTTTACGAATGTCCAATTATTCCTATTAGGAAATTATGACTTCATTAAATTCCTTTATTACAAGTATAAAAGACTTGCAATAATACTCTTTAAAATCTATCTTGATTATGTCCAATATAATCATACTATATTAACACTAATACTTTAAAACGTACTATCATAAGTAATGACTATTACTTAAGATGTTTTAACTAAGTTCAATAACTTTTGAACATTATGCTTCCATAAAACTCTTAAATACTTTCATTAGAAAAACTTTCTAATTACTAGTATCTAAGTACCTTGAGCTATCAAGACATTATTCATTCATATAACAATCAAACAAGTATAAAACATGAAATATAAAGTAAATCAAAACTTGACTTACAATCTAGTCATAAACCTTGACTAGTGTAATTATCACACATGGACACAATATAATTCAACCATGGATTCGAAAATAACTAAAACCAAAGAAAACTTGTTTTAACATAAAATAAAATTATCCAAACAATAAAGTAAAATTGTTTTGCTGAATCCATAAAAACACTGAATTATAAAAACTTGGTGCTCATGGGATCATCACCATCTCATGCCGGTCATCATCACTTTCCATCTCCTCCTGCAATAAACGATTGCAAAAGTTAGATTACTCGTAATGTACTTTACAAGTATCTTAAAGTGATTAAGAAGTGTGGTTGTGTTACCTGAGGAACTTGCGTTCCCTCCACCACCACTTGCACCCTTTCGACAATTCCTTTTCCAATGTCCAGCCTCACCACACTTGAAGCACCGATTCTCGGTCCTCGCTGTGTTAGGCTTAACTTTTTTGACCTTTTGTTTGACACCTTTACCATTCGGCACTCCTTGGTAAGGATAGGTTTAACCCTTTCCTTTATCACCATGCCCTTTTCTCTTCTTCCCACCGCCACTACCATTTACGATCATAAGAACAACCTTAGATTTGGTCCCCCAAACTCAAGTCAGCTGTCTTGAGCATAGAATGTAGCTCAGCAATGGATTTCTCCATAGTATGCATGTTGTAGTTGACCACAAAAGACTTGTAGTCATCAGACAACTGAAGGAATTATGTGCGTAGTTAGTCAACCTATGATGATACATCCATGCCTATGAAACACTTAAGGGTCACATCGGTGAGTGCATGTAATACGAGCAAGTTATGCAATGATACTACGAAGAGGAATGATTCATAATAGTCATTATGAATCAGTTAAGTATTAAGTTAAGTTTAACTTATTACTAGATGAGTTTAACTAACTAATTAATACAAGTAGTTGTACATTTACTAATTGAGTAAATTACAATGTGTTAATTAAAGGTTATCCATGATATGATTTAAAGCTATTAAATCATATAGTAATTGGATAATATTATTGTATAAATTATATAAAGGTTATTATATAATTAACTATTAAAAGTATAAATACAAGTGTATAATTTCGTGTATATGGGTACCGAAATTATAGTGTGTTAATACTAGACATTTGATAGTTAAGTGCAATAATAATAAACTAGTTAAACTATAAGGGATGGAATTGTTAAAAGGAAGTTTAATTAAAGTTCTAATATTAATTAAACTAGAAGGGTTCTAAGCGTAACTTATTTGTATATAAATAAGAGGCTTAGGGTAACCCTAAAACCCCTTGATCAATATACGAATTCCCTCCCTTCCCCACTCCCTTCGATCGGCCGAAACACCAAGAACACAAGCTTGTGTTCTTCGTGTTCTTCGTTCGTTCTTCGTGTTCTTCGAGTTTCGAAGATCCAAGTTCGTTGCAAGTGATCATCTAGAGGATCGTCCGTCGTGTTCATCATTAGTGGATTTATCTTAAGCATTAACCTAAGGTATGATTCATGGAACACTCTTTCTTCCTCTCCTCTTGTTCGAAGTCGAACCAAGAACCCTAGGGTTCTTGGTAGTAGTCGACGAACACACACAAGTATGTGTGTGTTCGAGTTCTTCGTACAAGTTTTCTTTCTTGTTAACCCAATCTAGTTCTCCAACATCCCAATCCTTTAGGGTTTAAGGATTAGGTTTAATCCCAGTTCCGCATTAGGGATTAAATCAGCTAGTTGGTTTTAACCGGTCAAGAACAAGTTCATGTCCTTGGTCAGTGTGGTCGAACAAAGCATACTAGGAGGTTGACCCAAGTGGTCGATCAGTGTTATTGTGAAACCCTTCAGTGGTATCAGAGCCAGGTTTAGAGATCTAGACTAGATTAACAAAGGTTGTTTGTTTACTTTAATTTACAAGTTTTTTTTTGTTTCAAGTTTTTCTTCTTTCTTCTTTATAATTTTCGAAAAAGAGGGAAGAAACCCTAGGACCAAGAACATTAAACTAGTCTAAGTTTGATTGGTCAAGAAGGTTTCTAGAAACCCTAGCAATTTTTGAAAACCCTAGAAAGAACCCTAGGATCAAGTATATTAAACAAGATATGTTTAATTGATCAAAAGGATTCTTTCCATAATCCCTTAAATTTTCGTGACCAAGGAAAACCCTAGGATCAAGTATATTAAACAAGATTTGTTTAATTGATCAAAAAGATTCTTTCCTAAACCATTAGAGATTTCAAAATCTAGAGGAATACTTGGACACCAAGTTTATTAAACTAGCCTAGTTTAATTGGTGGAAAAGTTTCCTAGCCTTAAGTTTTCGAAAACCCTAAAAGAACCCTAGAACGTTAAACTAGTTTAAGTTTAATAGTTTAAAAGTATTAATTAGGATAATAATCTAAAACCTAGTTAATTAGACAAGTTTATATCTAATAGGTTTAATTATTATTTTGATAAATTTATTAAAGCTAGTTCTTTAAACCTAGTAATTTAGACAAAGTTTTATTGTCTATAAGGTTTAAATTAAAAAGTTTAAATAAGTTTATTAAAAGTTATAATCTATCTTAGAATTTAAACAAAGTTTATTGTTTAATAGGATTGATTAAAATTAGTCTTTTAATTAAAAAATAATGTCTTTGATCAAGAAAGTCAAAACCCTAGTTTTGATTGGTCAAAAACAAGATTAGGGTTTATCTAATTAATTTAGGGAATTGATAAAGAGGATGTTAATTTTTAAGTTCTAAAATTAACAAGGTGTATTTAAATATTTACATATATGTATTAAAATTTTCGGGATTTTTATTATTATGTAAAATTGAATTTTAAATTATATAATAAGTTTATACACATTTTAATTAGTTCAAGTTAAAATGTATAAGAATAAATTAGATGTAATATTCTTATTAGAATGTTACAAGTTTATTATTATAAAATATACATATATACGAATACATTAAATACAAGATAAAATGGAACAATTTAAAAGGGTAATGTTATTTTAATCATTAAAGATAATATTATAATTAGTTATTGTATAAGTTATAATATAATTAAAACTAGAAACTACAAAGTTATGATTTCATTATAACTAGAAATTGTACAAGTTGAAATTATATTATTAACTAGAAATATACAAAGTTATATATATTAAGATGTATAAAAGTTATAAGTTATTATAACTAGATAATTATATAAGTATAATATAAGTATTTTACAAGTCATGTAATATACTAGATTAATGATCAAGTATAAACAATAAGAACCTATATTTAACTAGTTCAAGTTGAATATAAGAAAGGTTTAAACAAACTAAAAGAATTATTATATACAGTCCTTATATAATAAGTTTATTAGTTTCACCAAGTATAAACCAGTGATTGTATTAGCTTAAGTTTCATCATGGTTGTTGAAGCTAGTGGGAGCTACACAAGAAAATCACAAAGTTTGTAAGTGTGTCATTAAGACATAAGTTTTGGTCGAATCTATTAAGTCAAAACAAATGTTTAATTTCATTATTAGACATATGAAAAACTAGGTGTGTTAAACTAGGTTTATGTTTCAAGTTCATGAATCATAAAAGTTTTTAAAAGTTTAACATAAGTTTTATAAGTTTTTCAAGTAATATAAAACAAGTAAGTTTTATTAAAAATAAGGTTTCTCACAAAACCTAGTAAACGTTTTGTACACCTCGTTTTAGGTATACATGTAAAATCGTGTAAATTCTTGAAACTATAAGTTTAAAAAAAATGGTTCTTATGTTTTAAAAAGGTGTCTTGTAGAACTCTTCAATTCACAAGTCACGCATTTTAAACAAGAATTAAGATTGGAATAAAAGTTTAAGTTTAGTTTTTAAGACTTAAACAAACCCAAGAAATTCTTAGATCTAAGTACTATCAACCCAGTGGAACACCTCACTAGTTAAATGATATTCATATTGTAAGGATAAAGAACCTTAGATATGGATTCAAATCATTGCGAGTGTTAGGGTGCGTAAGGTTCTGTGATAATCGGGAGTCCTGGCGCAGAACATCGCACTGTCTTAGATGGTCTGATCTACTTTGGTGATAATCGGGAGTCCCGGCCCAAAAAGTACTTGAGTAGAATAAACATACTAGACTTTATTACTAACTTAGAAATGTACAATGTTGTAATAAATTATAAGTCTAAAGATTCTACGACCCCTAGGAATCGTGTCAAGTCTTGATACGATCGGTAAGGAAGTTACCTACCAGAAATAGCATGTCTCGTCGGGAAGTGCACAAACCTTGCGGCGAGAATGTGATATATGGATCCTAGGCCTAAAATATTAATTATGGGTTTATAATATATTTTAGAGAATGTTTATTGATGATTACTAATTAAACTGGGTTTGATTTGTAGATGGCAGCAACAAACGTGATTGCGACAACAAGTACCAATAATCTCTCACTTCGCTCAATCCTCGAAAAGGACAAGTTGACTGGGTCAAACTTTCTCAACTGGGAGCGCAATCTTCGTATTGTGCTCAGGCATGAGAGAAAGTGGTATGCCTTGGAGAGAGCAATACCAAATACCCCTGCTGTTAATCCCAGAGCTGAAACGAGGCAAGCTTATGATAAGCATGTCAGTGATGCACTCGATGTGAGCTGTCTGATGCTCGCCACTATGAGTCCTGAGTTACAAGCGGGACTTATGGATGTGTCTGCATTTGAGATGATCCAGCAACTTAGGGATTCATTTCAAGAGCCAGCTCGCACTAAGAGGTTTGACATCAATCGAGCCTTCAACTCTTGCAAGATGGTCAAAGGAACGTCGGTGAGTGCCCGCGTCATGAAAATGAAGGGGCACATGGATCACCTCGCAAGACTTGGTCACCCTATATCGTTGCAAATGGCAACAGATACTATACTCAACTCGTTGTCTGATGACTACAAGTCTTTTGTGGTCAACTACAACATGCATAATATGGAGAAATCCATTGCTGAGCTACATTCCATGCTCAAGACAGCTGAGTTGAGTTAGGAGACCAAATCTAAGGACGTTCTCTTGATTGGTAACGGCGGTGGCGGTGGGAAGAAGAGAAAAGGGCATGGTGGTAAAGGAAAGGGTAAAACCTATCCTAACCAAGGAGTTCCAAATGGTAAAGGTGTCAAACAAAAGGTCAAGAAGGTTAAGCCTAACACTGCGAGGACCGAGAACCGGTGCTTCAAGTGTGGTGAGGCTGGGCATTGGAAAAGAAATTGTCCAAAGGGTGCAAGTGGTAGTGGAGGAAACGCAAGTTCCTCAGGTAACACAACCACACTTCTTAATCACTTTAAGATACTTGTAAAGTACATTACGAGTAATCTAACTTTTGCAATCGTTATTGCAGGAGGAGATGGAAAGTGATAGTGACCGGCATGAGATGGTGATGATCCCACGAGCACCAAGTTTTTATAATTCAGTTTTTTTCCAGTGGATTCGTTTTAAACAATTATAGTTTATTGTTTTTGGATAATTTTATTTTATGATTAAAACAAGTTTTATTTTGGTTTTAATTAAATTTCGAATCCATGGTTGAATTATATTGTGTGCATGTGTGATAATTACACTAGTCAAGGTTTATGACTAGATTGTAAGTCAAGTTTTGATTTACTTATATTTCATGTTTATATATATTTGTTTGATTGTTGTATAAATAATGTCTTGATAGCTCAAGATATTTAGATACTAGTAATTAGAAAGTTTTTTTAATGAAAGTAGTTAAAAGTTTTATGGAAGCATAAGGTTCAAAAGTTATTGAACTTAGTTAACATCTTAAGTAATAGTCATTACTTTTGATAGAAAGTTTTAAAGTATTAGTATTAAGGGTTTTTCTAACATGTGCCCCCAAGGCACATGTTAGGTGCATCAAGTAACATCAACCTTCCATAAGAATTCAAAAATGCATTTAATACATCCTCTTAAAATGTAACATATGGACTTTATTAATGTTTAACAACAATTTATAAGGAAATTTTATGTTATTTAATGCACCCTAACATGTGCCTTGGGGGCACATGTTAGAAAAACCCATTTAATTATTATGCTCGTATGCTAATTTTTTCGTCCATTATCTCTTAAATTCCGTATATTCAACTACATAAACTTTGACACAGTTTATGTTGAGTGCTAAACTATTGTAAATTTAAATAATTAAAACTTTAAAGTCAAAATGTGGGTGATTAATTTATGTTTTATTTTCTTGTTTGATTTTAATCATTCACGCATAATCCGACATAATGGTTATATTTAACTAGAAAAAATGTCGCAATCGGGAACAAGTTAGGCATGGGAGACGGCGGCCGGCGGCCGTGACATTTGGATTTTAGGAATCTTGCGTTCACAAAATTTACTCCCCTTTCAGTTTCATTTTAAGGACTTTCTTTTAGCCTATTTAAGTAACTTATGTCTCTTTAGATATTTGGATAAATTTACTTTGAAGAGTTTATGTACAAAGTTATAAAATAATAACTAAGTTCATAACATCCTTTTTTAACTTAGGCCGGTTAGTATGGGTATCAACAGTCATACTAAAACTTTATCGATATCACATAAGCAACTGATAAAGTCATAATAAAACTTTATCGATATCACATAAGCAACCATACCACAACACTTTACTGGAAATATTCATCACACAACCACACTTTTTTTAATACTATTAGGAATCATATCCCCAAAAAAAAATATTTTGCTCATAATTGTAGCGTTTCACAATATTCGTTTGATATAAGACATGGAATCATTATCGATGTGAAGTATAATATGTCTAACACTTATAAACTATATTTTGGTCATTTTAGTGTCGCCTATTCAATTTTAATATAAAGGAAATCATATACAAGTCGCGGGTTTTATATGTTTGTACTAATCTGAGTTAGGAGGTATGACGTGCACATTTATATAATATTATGATAAAGCTAGTACAATTTATAAGACAAACGAAAAAGGCGAACAATATTCCATTTACTCGTATGCGTTTTTTGGATAAAAACAACAATGAACAAATATATTTGGACTAACTTTGGATTCTTGCATGTTTGTTTTCTTTTAACATTATCATAAAGTTCGCATATAAAGGGATACCCCTATAGATTATTGTATGGTTAATAGAAGCTAGTTTATGTCCAACAATCATGTCAAATATGCCTCTTATGTATCATTCAACATTATGAATCTAGAAGTTTTGCTAGCTTAGTTGAATAGTTTTTTTTTTTTTTTTTTTTTTTTTTGCCTCTTAAGCCTCAAAACAAGAAGGGGAACATGACAATAATATCAAAATTGACTTCTTTTAGTTTATTTCATTGGATTCTAAATTTTTTACAATTAACATAGTTTTCCCTTAGTGAATATAGGTATTATTGTTATAATAAGAGGACAAGATACTAAAGTCTTATTGTAGCAATTTTTTTTATGTAGAGTTTTTGATTAGTAAATTGTTGATATGATAAAGTAAAAAGCTATCGTGGCCATTATTGTTATAATAAGAGGACAAGATACTAAAGTCTTATTGTAGCAATTTTTTTTATGTAGAGTTTTTGATTAGTAAATTGTTGATATGACAAAGTAAAAAGCTATCGTGGCCATTAGTGATGTTCTAATAGATGTAATCACATTTGTTACACTTGCTTCAATTCAAAATAAATGATATATTTTTCTTTTTTGGGTGATTCAAATTAAGTGATACATTCTTAATCTAGTATGGGTAAAACCTTGGATGGAAACAAGTTTAAAGACCAAGAAGCTGGCCTGAACAGCATTCGCGGCGCGAGCCTGGCGCGAGCGAAACGCGAGAACGAACAGAAGGACCAGAGCTGAAACGCGAACACTTCGCGTTGACCTCACGTTGAGGTCGCGGCGCGAGCCTGGCGCGAAGTCTGGTAAAATGCGGCAACTAGCGGGCAGACCCGCGTCTCCTCGCGGCGCGAGCTCGGCGCGAGTTCGGCGCGAGCGGGGCGCGAGGTGTGTCTGAGCTACATAAAGATGAGTGTAGGCTAGGGTTTCATTCCACCTACAACCCTAGATCTATAGCAGCCGAATTGGGAGCATTGTGGTCGGTTTTTGGAGCTTAAGAGCTCAAATCTTCATCACCTTGAAGGATTCAATCATCAAGGGTAAGAATTCTTGCTTATCTTACTTAGTTACTTTGATTGTGAGCTTGGTATGGGTAAACATGGTGGTTTGGGAACCAACCATATCATCTTTGGGGAAGATGAACTATTATGGGTGTAAAACACTCCTTGTGGACTTGTAATCAATGTGTACAAGTTAGATTTGGGTTTGATGTTGGGAAATCTTGAACTAGGGTTTAAGATTCCACCAAGTGGATGAACTTGGTGGTTAGGAAAGCTAATATGGATTAATTAGTTATTACTTATGGTTGATGATTGGTTGTTATGATGATAATGATGATAGGTCAAGAAGACCTTGTGGTTGGAGTTGCTTCCTTGATTTGGGAAGTAAGCATTTGTGTTGATTAGCACAAATTGGGGATAGCTTGGCTAAGGTGAGTACATGTGAGCTTTCAAAACTGGGTACATAGCTAGTAAATGTTTTATGATCAAATGCTTCTTTATCATGTCTATAAGTAATTTAGTTATTTATGTGATTTATGATGAATTGCTTATATGATGATGAAATGATTGATTGATTGAGAATTGATGGAGCTATAAGCTCATAGTGATAGAAGACAAGTAATGATGATGATGATGTCCCTAGGGCCGTGATAGATTGGAGGCATTCCGGTTATTACGGTACCTTAAGGTTAGCGGTAGATTGGAGGCATTCCGATTACCCAATACCTATGAGTCCCGGTAGATTGGAGGCATTTCGGTTACCGTGGATATGATGGTCTTGATAGATTGGAGGCATTCCGATTATCTTGATATTGGCCAATGAGGAATGAAACGAAGTGACCCAAACGAATGAAATTAATAATATTATTTTAATATAAATGATATTATGTGACTAGTTGTTTATCGGGTCTAAAACCCATGTATCTCACGAGGCAATTTTGTCTCACGTACTATGTTTGTGTTTGTGCTATGTAATCAGGTTCGAGATTGAAGGATTAGAAGGTCGTGATAGAGGTGGCCTAGAGATGTTTTAGTTCGGGAGCTTATAGGTAGATCCCGTTATCCTATGGTTATGATATTATCTTTGTAACACCGTGTTTTGTAACTCTGATAATCTTTTAAAAAGGTTTTTTGTTGAACCGTATTTTTGGATATTGGACTTAATAATATTTTTAATATTTTTATTTAAAAATATGATTTAAAAAGGTGTTTTAAAAATTGAGGTGTGACAACTTGGTATCAGAGCTATAGTTTAAGTGAATTATGTAGGTTTGACCTCCCTAGTCTTAAGCTATGCTAAGTAGGACCATATGTTTCCATAGGATGTCCATGGTTAGTCCTTTGAGACCGTAAAGTGTGAGTATGATAAGGTCGGTCCATAAGAGAAATGACATGTTTGATTTGCATGAGTTTTATTTAACTGTTGAGTCGATTGCTTGAATATTGGTTGTTGAAGGTATTGGTATAGCAAAAAGGTGATCACGAGAAGAGGATGAGCTCCTCTAAGTCAAGAAGAGAAATTATAAGTGAGTTTCTGTAACGACCCGAAATTTTAATAAAATAAAATATGGGAAAAATATGATAAATAAGGATAAATCGTTTAAAACACGTAGGAATTGGTTTCGTGTCGTTTGGAGTCCGTATGAGAAAGTTATGGACGAAACCGTGTTGAAACCTAGACCGAAAAGTGCAGCCCTGCTGCACAGGCAAGTTCGCGGCGCGAGGCAGTCGCGAGCGAAACGCGAGGTTGAGCAGAGGGACCAGAGCTGGAACGCGAGCATCTCGCGTTGACTTCGCGTTGACCTCGCGTTGAGGTCGCGGCGCGAGCCAGACGCGAGCGTGGCGCGAAATCTGGTAAAAGCGGCAACCAGCAGGCAAAGCCGTGTCACTTCGCGGCGCGAGGTGGGCGCGAGCGGGGCGCGAGGAGCGTCTGGAACATATAATCTTGTGTGTGAGATAGGGTTTCATTCCTCATTCAACCACACACATTGTGCAGCCGAATTGGGAGCAAACTTGGGCGATTTTGGAGCTCAAGAGCTTAGATCTTCACCATCTTGAAGGATTGAAACATCAAGGGTAAGTATTCTTGATTTTCTTGCTCATCTACCTTGATTGTGAGCTTTGTATGGGTAAAAATGGTGGTTTGGGGAACCAACCATGTCATCTTCGGGGAAGATGACTAATCATGGGTGTAGAACACTCATTGTAAGCTTGTAATCGATGTGTACAAGTTTGATTTGGGTTTATTGATGGAAATCTTGAACTAGGGTTTGAGATTTCACCAAGTTGGATGAACTTGGTGGTTAGGAATGTGAATATGGATTGATTAGTGATTAGTTATGGATAATAACTAACTATTGTGATGATATTGATGGTAGGTCAAGAAGACCTAAAGTTTGGTGACATTTCACAAGTTGGAAAGCAAGGATTCGTGTTGTTAGACACGATTTGGAGTTAGCTTGGCTAAGGTGAGTACATGAGACTTTTAAAACTGGGTACATAGCAAATGTTTCTTTTAAAATATGTGAGTCTTTATTAATAAATGATTTTTAATAAAGATATGATTGAAAATATGAGAAAGTGATAAATAGTAGACTATCTAAGTATGTCTAAAGTGATTGATGATTTTGAAAGAGATCATGATAAAGAAAAGTAATTAATAACTAATTATTGATATGACGTAAAAGAGTGTACTTTTATAATATGTGATTACAATGACGAGATTAGTTGATCCGATTATGTGAATGCTAGTTAAGATTAGCATGTGGATAGATTGTATGATGGCCTTATGGCATTGATGATAGATGTGACATATAGTCACAAGTAATAGTTATGACGGGTAGATTGAAATAGGGCAGGTACATGATAGATTTGGAGGCATTCTGGATTATCATGGTATCTTGAATAAAACTGATGAGTCGGAGGCATTCCGATCACCCAACAAGATGTTGGATCTTACTGAACTGGAGGCATTCTGGTTAGTAAGATGAAGATAGGTCACTTTGGCTGAACACTGTGGCAATGGGGGTTCTACTGAATCGGAGGCATTCCGGTTAGTAGGGCAAAATGGGGTCTCGTTGGATTGGAGGCATTCCGAACAACTTGACGGGTCGAATAGGCTATGAATGAATGTGATAGAATCACCGAAGAGGTGATTGATGTATATGAATGAGATAGGGTTACCACGGAGGTAACTAAAGAATATAGATATATATATATATATACATTTATATATCTAATAAATGTGATTATAAATAAATGTGATTATGTATATATATTAATGTCGGGTCTAAAACCCATGTATCTCACGAGACAATTTTGTCTCACGTACTACTTTGTTTTTGACTATGTACTCAGGTTCGGGATCGTTGGATTAGAGGGTCGCGTTAGATGTGGCCTAGTGTTGATCAGCTCGGGAGCTCGTAGGTAGATCCCGTTTATCCTATGGTTATGATATTGTATTTGTAACACCGGTTTTAATACTCTGATAAACTTTTATTGGTTTCTTTTGTTAAACCGTATTTTGAGAATACTGGACTTGTAATATTTTTATTTAAAAATATGATTTAAAAAGTGTTTTGAAAATTGAGGTGTTACAACTTGGTATCAGAGCTATAGTTTAAGTGAATTAGGTTGGATGACCATCCTAGTCTTAGACTGTAGCAATAGGAGTGCAAGATTCCTTGAGATCGATAGGTTGACCTTGAGACTTTATGATAAGTTTAGGGTTGAACCTAGGGGACCTATGGAAGTTGTTATGCAGTGTGCAATATGAGTCTGTTGAGACCGTAGGGCATTAGTATGATAGGGTCGACCCCTATGATAAGTGCCATGTTTTGATCTAATCGTGTTGTTTTTAACTGTTGAGCTGACCGTTTGAATCATGGTTGTTGAATACGTTGGTATGGCGAAAGAATGAATATGAAAAGTGGACGAGCTCTACTAAATTGGGAAGAGTTATGAATGAGAATGTGAACTAGACTATTGAGGACCGTATGATTAAGGGTAGGAGGAATGATTCCAATGCCCCTATGAAGGAAGAGTCATCGAATGGCGAAGCCGGTAGTGAGAAGTGGCTACATAAAGAGGTAGCCAGACCTAGTCGGAAGAAATGGAAGGATGTTGTATAAGGTTGTCATAGCATGTAAGACCGTTGGGTAAATCGGAAGTTCTGAACCGGAGGTCACGATTGGTGGATTCGGTGGATTGAGCAAGTGCTAGAGAGTAGCAAGCGAAGAAAGAAAAATATGATAAGTTTGACATCCATATGATTAAAGGGTGAGGCGTCGACACAGTGGAATGTGTAGTATGGAACTTTTGGAAAGAGAGTGCGGTACAATATGTGTGAAAGGAACTCACGAGTGAGTTGAAAGGGGAAGTCTTCCCGGAAGGAAATCTAGAGGGGGGTCCATGATGCAACCTCGGAGATCTTAGGTGAAGATTGATGTTATGTGATTATGGCTTAATTGATTGGTTGTTACACGTGAATGGTAAAGACAAGAATGACTAAGGTATAGTGATGTCTTAGAACTCGTAAATGGGAAATATGTGGAAATGAATAAGTGTCGGGAACGACGAATTTTGATTGTCAAAGGTGATTGAATAAAAAGTTGGCATATAGCCATGTCAAGTTCTGTGACAATTATGATGAATTCGATATCAACGGTAATGAAATAATTATTGGTTACATGTCATGGTAATGGCATGACGGTATGGGGCATGGGGTAGTGTGAGGTTACGAATGGAAAATAAGTATTTTAAGGATCGCGATGAATAAAGACGAGAGTATGGGAAGTTGGGCCAATGTGTGCCAAGTCATGAGTTACAAATGTGGACCGGAGTCGATTGGTCGACTTAAGATGACCGGGTTGACCGGTGGATTATGGTTGAAGGAATAGATTGATAGTTACCCCGGTGGGGACAAAGGATTTGGAAAGATGATTAATAGGGAAATGAACCGTTTAAGGGAGATTAGTGTGTGAGTGAGACGGTAAATGGGGATCGGAAGTTTTATTGGTTACCCGCGAGGTACAATGCTTGTGCATCATATGATGGCCTTAAAGGCATGTGATAATGAAAAAGGTAGTGTTATATGAAACGTATTAAGTAGTATGTCCGGCGAGAAATGTGTGAATATGGAAGAAAATGATAGCGCGATGTTATGAAAGTGTGCTGAATTGCATGGACGATTAAAAGGGTAAGATAGGGGTAAAGTAAGTGATGTGAAAAGGTGTATACTAGTGAAGCATGCATGGTAGAATAAGAAAGAAATGATGAGGTTAGCTCGGGGGATCCCCGGCTACTATGATGTTCGGGGGTGGAATTGGCTGGGCGAATCCCAATGGTTCCATTCCGAGATTGGAGATGTTCCAATCACTATGACAGCTTGGATCTTGATGGATTGGAGGCTTTCCAGTCATCTTGATGTGATAGTTGAATTACGGATTGTTATGTCCGTATGATAATGTTTATGTGTTAATGAGATGAATGTAGGACCATGTGGTCGAATTGTATTGTTATAGTTCTACGTGTTATACAAGAAGTTGGTTTGCTGGTGCGGGTTGCAATAGGTCATGTATGGGTAGGAGATGCCTACGGTTTACAGAATATGAGGAAAGAGAACTCCTAGAGACCAATTTATTACTTGGTAACCAAGATATGGTAAATTTCGTAAAAATTGTAGAATGTGTTGCGGTGGAGGATCTAATACCGATGTTTGAGAATAAAAAGTTATGAAGTTGATCGGTGGGGTACAAAGATGGTTGAAGGAATACTAAGTGATAGTATGAGTGACCAAGTGAAGGTCAAGAAACGGTAAATGTTAGTGTGACCTTTAAGTAAAGGTGCGACCCTCGGATTATTTGGGGAGGGCCTTAAGTAAAAAGGAAACGGGAACAATTATTAAGGAATTAATGATGAGTAAAACCGGAAGCGATAATTTGCGGGTAGTACCTCGTGAGTAGAGAAATTGTTAGTTGGGAGAAGTATGGTTGACTTTATGCAAAAGTCTAGATTTGTCAATTTGTGATTGGTTGACTCATGATGACCGGGTGAAAGAAAAGTTAGAAGTTTTAGTAAGAATGGATCGAATAAGGCGATTGATAAATGAGTAGATTGGGGGGAAGCACTAGAAATGATTATGTGTATACCGGGTGGTATTGCGTGTAAGTGGAACTAATGGCCTTGGAAGGCATGAGGTTTCAGAGAGAATGTTATGTGGAAAGTGGAAAAGTGAAAATTTGGATAGAATATGTGATTGATTGTGAAAGTCAAATGTGACAGAAAATGATAGCATGATGGTAAGTGTAATGAGGCATACATAAATTGTATGCAAGATGGAATAGTTTTGTATGAGCCACTTTGGATTGGAGGCTTTCCGATCATTGTGACAGTTTGGCGTCGGGATGGATTGGAGGCTTTCCGATCATCTCGATAAGTTAGTTAAGTATAGTTTGATATTTAAGGAATATGAGGTTTGCATCGGACGTATGCAGAATCGTATGGTTAAGTTATTGCTATAATTATATGGTAAGTGAGAAATTGGATTGAAAACACGGGTCGTGTTTAAGTTGAAGTATGTGTAGGAGATACCTACAAGTTAATGGTTCATAAAAAAAAAGGAATGCTTTAGGAAGCAAAGTGGTTAGTAGCCAATGAGTGGTGAAAGGTGTATAACGGGTGGTTAGGCCACAATTGGATATGATTGAGGCTTTATAGCCGGTAATCGGGAACTTCAAGTATGGTATAGGGATGTTTGAAAGGAATTATGAATGGTATTATAATTTGAATGAATGTAAAGGAGTAATAGAGATTGATGTCAATTTAAATGGAATTTGTTAATCGACTGTGGGGATCGAAATCAAGGAAAAAGGGAACAAATGAGAAAAGAAATTTAAATATGAAATCGGGAATGAAAAGCTTGGGAAGCGATGCCTTAGTAATAAAGTTATACACATAATATATTATTCTCACATCGTCCATTATAATTTCTACTACAATGTCGACGTTTACATGTTGCATCCGACTACAAAATTATCAAAGTTATACACATAATATATTATTTCACATAGACCTTACTTATACCTGTTTCGAAAAGAACTGACACTGGACTGCGGGGGAAAATTGAATTGTTTCATTTTATAACGTTTTGGTTCAGGAATCAACACTCTACTTGGGTTCAAATCATACTCACCCTTCCGAACATATTCAACAACTTTCGCGACAAAGGAATATCATATTTGCTAGCACAATCTTAATTTTCATATCTAAACCTTCCACAAGCACTTACACTTTCTTTACTCCATTTTGGGATGAATTTTGTGGCAAATTGTGCCTCCAGATTAAACACTGTTTCATATTCGTCTAACAACATTGTTCCTAATCTAATTTCCAAGAATTCCTTCTCAATCCTTGTTCTCATCTCACTAGAACTATCTTGATCAAGAAAACGAACTATAAAAGATTACCAAATCATATGATCCTCTTCCTCCTCGCTTAATATTTTATACAAACTATTCATCAGGTCAACGCCTTTCCTGAAAGCCTAGCGGTTACATAACATTTTGATCTTCCCCGTGGACATGATATACATAGAATACCTTGTCTGTGCTTTCAATACTCAACGCCTCCACAGGATCAGGCACACCCGTAAATTCGATAGCTCCACTACTACAAAAGGTTTTAAAGGATATTGCCCCAAATTTCTTACTTAAAGATTCAATCACCACATTAGCCTTCGACTTACTTTTCTCTTCCTCTTTTTTTTTTTTTTTTTAAAAGTTATTCAAACATAGAACGAACCGTATTAACAATTCTACTCATCAATCTCTCTTCACAACAAACACTTGTTCCTCTTTCATTTAACAAAGTTGCTTAATGCCTCAAGATAAGCATGAAATTTCCCCTCATTCAGAAACCTCATGATCACATTTACCACATCTTTGATCCATGATTTACCGAAATTTAAGTCCACACAATTATATCATTAATCATACCATTTCCTATTGTTAACCCTTTACCCATTTTCTAGACTTAAACCTATGGTTTGTATCCATCCTAAACACATAATCCATACACTTACACCATCAACACCTAAGTTTGAGTCTAAGCACCACAATGATACCTAGTTCACTCAAACTAATGCTCTGATACCATATTGTAACGACCGGGTCAAAAATAACCACCAACCAAAACGAACAAAAATTCTAATAACTATCTAATTACAATTATCCATTCTAAACCGATAACGACTATACAAAATACAACAAACGAGCCAAGATCTCACTACCAACAAAGACTATGGATACAAACCAGCTAACTACAAAATTATCAATACAAAACTACCCAACTCCCACATACCTAAATATACGCCCGGAGTATAACTTCTAAGCCTCCGATCAACTTCAAGATCCTATAAGCTTACTCTTATCTTTTCCTGTAAAAAGTTAGTCCACTAAACGGGTAAGCTACAACGAGCTTAGTGAGTTCATAAAGTACAAGATAATACTAGCATTATATACAAAACAAAGAAATAATAACATATAAAATGGTATAAAACTATTTAAGTAATTCATATTATAGCAAGTACACAGCAATGCATAACTGACCGAGAAGCTTTACAACTTAACAAGAGATTTACCGAGAATCCGTCATAGCCGAGTATCAACACTTATCCGGGATCAACAAGAATCACTGAATGACTGACATTGAGAATATAACTATATCGCAAGAATCAACAAGAGTTTGCAAGATAATAACCACAGTTGAGAACCAATCACCGAATCAACACTCCACGAGAATCATCACTTAACCACCGGAACCGACAGACAATACCGCATCATGAACCAATGAGATCTCAATACCATCCAAACGAATCAAAGTGCGTCATTCCCCCTTAGGCCATTAGGGAATGAGGCCGATGAAGGTGATCATGGCACCCCTAACCGAGTCCATGATCCAGCTTCACCACCACGGTCCATACCACTCCTCCGCCAGGTACTCCCGCGTCCACCGCTCAACATATTACACAAAGTAATACTCAAGCCGCCGTGGGTCCTCACGAAACGAAATTATCTCTCAAGGAATTCGTACGGGTAACTCATATTCGATATCAAACGAAACAATAACAATGATGACTCCACGAGACCGGAACAATAGGATTATCACAACCCGAATCAATGAAAATGTATCTCATACTAGAGCAATCCAACCGAGACGTAACACAAGGAATTTATACGACATGAATCGATATCAAGTGAGACACTTCAAGGATATTCCATCAATCAAGACATCTATCAAAAGATTATACACAAGGCATACTACAAATAATCACTATTTTCTTACAAGTCAATACACATAGCAAAAGTCTATTACTGAGTCAAACTTCATTTAATCATATTACAGTCAAATCACTAGAATTACCAATTCAATGTTCTAGGCATCGCATATGTGATAATAATAAACCAAATAACAATTAAACACGTAGCATTTAAATATATATAACTACTAGTATACAGTTGTACATAGATGAACTCACCTGGGATCAAGCAATTTCCAACACAAGCCACGAACTCCTTTAACCACAATTCCAATGTCACCGATCAATGCAATCACCACAATCTTCCAATTGATTACCTATCATAATTATACACATCTCATTCAATATCCTAACCCATAATCACAACTAGAATAAACCATAATCACCAATTTCCCCCAAATTGATGATGAACCAAACCCTAGACCATCAATCTATCTAAAATTGTGCATTATCACATGATAACTACGAATCTCATAGCTAGATACTTGATATGTTAACATACAATATCAATTTCAGATTTGTGATCCAAACCCTAACCTAGGGTTCTTGATTCTTATCCAATTTTAACCCTAAATCACTTGCATGAACAAAAACTAAGCATCATACCTTTATAACTTGATCTTATGATGAAAACCTCTTTGATTTGCACCAATATTCGTCCTTGATTCACCAAAATCGCCCAGAGCAATCACCAACTCGTTCTATGAAGAAAATCAGCTGAAATGGGTCAAAAACCCGATTTTATGTCTAATCTGTACAAGATAGCGCCGCTATCTACCCAAGATAGCGCCGCTATCTCGACCCCGCGCTAAATAGCGCCGCTATTTCCAGAGATAGCGCCGCTATCTCTAAATTTTTCGCGTTTTCCCTTAGCTATTTCGAGTTGCTGTCCCCTTTTACACAAGATAGCGCCGCTATCTCTAAGATAGCGCCGCTATCTTCCGAAATGCTGCAATTTCACATTTTTCTTCCTTTTTGACCTATGCCACTTATCCAAATACCGAAAATACAGATTTTTGACCAACACTTTCAACCAACGTAACCTAACAACTTGTCATTTACCACCTATAATTAACTTAACAATTAAAATACTCAAAATTAGAACACGTATGTTACAATTACCTCCTCCTTTTGAGAATTTCGTCCCGAAATTAGGTTGACTTGAATGAAATAGAATTCCTTGATTTTATCATCTTTTATTTCCTCTATTACCATTCCATCTATGAACATTTCATTCTTTTGTTTCCCTCTTGGCAAACACTAGCTACATATTCCAATTTCTTAACACATTTGACCTGGGTCCAAAAGATCCGTTTTGCCAAATATATCTACATTATTATCAATAAACATATGAAATACCTTCAATCAACAAATACCTTCCATATTACTCGATCACTCAAACAAGCCAAAAATTCATATGAATTGCATTTCTTTAATTCATACCATGGTCAAAATCAGACACTTATTTTATATGCAAAACCAAGACCACCTTCTTTGACCAATTCACCTTTAACCAAATTATTACTCAAACGGGTCAAAACCATACTATTTCAAAATTTAGTATGTACGAGTTACATTCTAGCCATACCAATACGCATATAATGACAGATTCATGTTTAACCGTTCCTTCCTTAAAACAGGCCAAATTCCTAATATTATCAATAAAAAAATTTAACAATTAACTTAACAAATATGGTATTCATTAATTACATACCTCTTTCAATTTCTTCATATTCTTAATCATATTTACTTTGACTTCAGTCAATATCATTCAAAGGAGTCATTTCATCGAGTGTATTCAAACTTCCCTTCCATTCCTTTCTAGGTATAAATCGATCTCCCATGACAATTCTCTAGGACTAATTCCAATTTCGCCACCGGTATCCATACTTTTCATTCATTACATGAGATTAGTCGGCATTCCTTTAACTAAATTTCATCACATGATCCTTTGCTTCAGACTCTTACCCTGCATTAAACTCATTTCTAAACTATTCATTATTATTATAGTAAACCGCAATCTATAAAGTCAACTCGGTTAGTAGTTAACCATTCGTCATGCCTGAATTGATAATTACATTACAAGGCTTAGATACAAAATACAGTTCCTTCATAATTCTTACTTATAAACATATTCATTAACCTTGAATCTTGTGCTATTTCTAGTACATTACCAATTTTAAATATCCATAACCGATTACTACACACTTCCCCACTATCAACAACTTTGTTCCCAAACTATTCCTCAGACCAGATCAAATTTTATGTCATTTAACAAATTCTCAATTCATACTATTCCCAAAGTCAAAGTTGGATCTCATATACATGGTCAAAACTTCGTACCATAACCAATTACTTGTTCTATATACATAACCAATACTTTATATTGATTCAAGTTCTATTTTTAACTAAATATTCCGCAATTGAATCCAAATGCATGATACTGAGATTTAGGTTAAACTAATTGCATCATAACCACCTCAATAACCACATTATATTTAGTTCATACTAATTAAGTTCCAGCTTAATCAACATCTACTAACATGATCAAAGTCCAAACTCATATTATGATTAACCTTACCATAGTTCCTAGCTCATCCAAGTTCCATACTTCAGTATCCTTTTAGTTTTATTATTCTCAAGTTTCAAGTTTTTGCTCATAGCCTATCTAACTCGTCGAGGATATCAATATCATCTCCGCATACAATACCCATTCTACATCACTAATGCATTTATAGGAAAAGAATTACCACTTATAAGAACCAATTTGTTCATTAATTCACCATTCTATTTTCACCTTACACTTACTCGGGTTATTCCCTTTCAACCAAATTTCGATCCATCTTTTCTAAAACACATAAGGTTGTCTATATACTTCATTACCTAATCCGTTCCAATAATAATGTTTAAACTTGACAAATTCTATGAACCCTAGATTAATATAGAATTTGTGGTCATTAATTTCCAATACTTAAATCCTCATATCCTTTGTGACCATTAAAGTTTCACTTTTCACAACATCAATATATATAACAGATTCATTATCGGATATGAAAACAATATTAAAGATCAAACGAATCCAGTGACATACAATAAATTAGATTCTTCATAATCAAACAATCTACGAACGTTTAGAGTATTAAACAAGAAATGTACCAATTTTGACGTTAGCATCCTCGTAAGCTTCCTCAGAGGTATTTGAACTCACAACCTCTTGCCTTAGGAACCTCCTCCTTTCGCTTAGGGTACCCGTCACAAAAGACTAATGAACCAAAGTTTCATTTTCGGCGACTTGTTAGAAAGAGTAGAGTATTGACACTTTCGGTATCCCAACTTTCCGTAAGACTAATAATTGCATCCTTGTACGGACAGCTAAACCTTTTATGTCCGTTTTCACCACAACCCTAACACTTCAAGGTTCTTGATAATTCTCACATCGTCCATTATAATTTCTACTACAATGTCGACGTTTACATGTTGCATCCGACTACAAAATTATCGAAGTTATACACATAATATATTATTTCACATAGACCTTACTTATACCTGTTTCGAAAAGAACTGACACTGGACTGCGGGGGAAAATTGAATTGTTTCATTTTATAACGTTTTGGTTCAGGAATCAACACTCTACTTGGGTTCAAATCATACTCACCCTTCCGAACATATTCAACAACTTTCGCGACAAAGGAATATCATATTTGCTAGCACAATCTTAATTTTCATATCTAAACCTTCCACAAGCACTTACACTTTCTTTACTCCATTTTGGGATGAATTTTGTGGCAAATTGTGCCTCCAGATTAAACACTGTTTCATATTCGTCTAACAACATTGTTCCTAATCTAATTTCCAAGAATTCCTTCTCAATCCTTGTTCTCATCTCACTAGAACTATATTGATCAAGAAAACGAACTATAAAAGATTACCAAATCATATGATCCTCTTCCTCCTCGCTTAATATTTTATACAAACTATTCATCAGGTCAACGCCTTTCCTGAAAGCCTAGCGGTTACATAACATTTTGATCTTCCCCGTGGACATGAGATACATAGAATACCTTGTCTGTGCTTTCAATACTCAACGCCTCCACAGGATCAGGCACACCCGTAAATTCGATAGCTCCACTACTACAAAAGGTTTTAAAGGATATTGCCCCAAATTTCTTACTTAAAGATTCAATCACCACATTAGCCTTCGACTTACTTTTCTCTTCCTCTTTTTTTTTTTTTTTTAAAAGTTATTCAAACATAGAACGAACCGTATTAACAATTCTACTCATCAATCTCTCTTCACAACAAACACTTGTTCCTCTTTCATTTAACAAAGTTGCTTAATGCCTCAAGATAAGCATGAAATTTCCCCTCATTCAGAAACCTCATGATCACATTTACCACATCTTTGATCCATGATTTACCGAAATTTAAGTCCACACAATTATATCATTAATCATACCATTTCCTATTGTTAACCCTTTACCCATTTTCTAGACTTAAACCTATGGTTTGTATCCATCCTAAACACATAATCCATACACTTACACCATCAACACCTAAGTTTGAGTCTAAGCACCACAATGATACCTAGTTCACTCAAACTAATGCTCTGATACCATATTGTAACGACCGGGTCAAAAATAACCACCAACCAAAACGAACAAAAATTCTAATAACTATCTAATTACAATTATCCATTCTAAACCGATAACGACTATACAAAATACAACAAACGAGCCAAGATCTCACTACCAACAAAGACTATGGATACAAACCAGCTAACTACAAAATTATCAATACAAAACTACCCAACTCCCACATACCTAAATATACGCCCGGAGTATAACTTCTAAGCCTCCGATCAACTTCAAGATCCTATAAGCTTACTCTTATCTTTTCCTGTAAAAAGTTAGTCCACTAAACGGGTAAGCTACAACGAGCTTAGTGAGTTCATAAAGTACAAGATAATACTAGCATTATATACAAAACAAAGAAATAATAACATATAAAATGGTATAAAACTATTTAAGTAATTCATATTATAGCAAGTACACAGCAATGCATAACTGACCGAGAAGCTTTACAACTTAACAAGAGATTTACCGAGAATCCGTCATAGCCGAGTATCAACACTTATCCGGGATCAACAAGAATCACTGAATGACTGACATTGAGAATATAACTATATCGCAAGAATCAACAAGAGTTTGCAAGATAATAACCACAGTTGAGAACCAATCACCGAATCAACACTCCACGAGAATCATCACTTAACCACCGGAACCGACAGACAATACCGCATCATGAACCAATGAGATCTCAATACCATCCAAACGAATCAAAGTGCGTCATTCCCCCTTAGGCCATTAGGGAATGAGGCCGATGAAGGTGATCATGGCACCCCTAACCGAGTCCATGATCCAGCTTCACCACCACGGTCCATACCACTCCTCCGCCAGGTACTCCCGCGTCCACCGCTCAACATATTACACAAAGTAATACTCAAGCCGCCGTGGGTCCTCACGAAACGAAATTATCTCTCAAGGAATTCGTACGGGTAACTCATATTCGATATCAAACGAAACAATAACAATGATGACTCCACGAGACCGGAACAATAGGATTATCACAACCCGAATCAATGAAAATGTATCTCATACTAGAGCAATCCAACCGAGACGTAACACAAGGAATTTATACGACATGAATCGATATCAAGTGAGACACTTCAAGGATATTCCATCAATCAAGACATCTATCAAAAGATTATACACAAGGCATACTACAAATAATCACTATTTTCTTACAAGTCAATACACATAGCAAAAGTCTATTACTGAGTCAAACTTCATTTAATCATATTACAGTCAAATCACTAGAATTACCAATTCAATGTTCTAGGCATCGCATATGTGATAATAATAAACCAAATAACAATTAAACACGTAGCATTTAAATATATATAACTACTAGTATACAGTTGTACATAGATGAACTCACCTGGGATCAAGCAATTTCCAACACAAGCCACGAACTCCTTTAACCACAATTCCAATGTCACCGATCAATGCAATCACCACAATCTTCCAATTGATTACCTATCATAATTATACACATCTCATTCAATATCCTAACCCATAATCACAACTAGAATAAACCATAATCACCAATTTCCCCCAAATTGATGATGAACCAAACCCTAGACCATCAATCTATCTAAAATTGTGCATTATCACATGATAACTACGAATCTCATAGCTAGATACTTGATATGTTAACATACAATATCAATTTCAGATTTGTGATCCAAACCCTAACCTAGGGTTCTTGATTCTTATCCAATTTTAACCCTAAATCACTTGCATGAACAAAAACTAAGCATCATACCTTTATAACTTGATCTTATGATGAAAACCTCTTTGATTTGCACCAATATTCGTCCTTGATTCACCAAAATCGCCCAGAGCAATCACCAACTCGTTCTATGAAGAAAATCAGCTGAAATGGGTCAAAAACCCGATTTTATGTCTAATCTGTACAAGATAGCGCCGCTATCTGCCCAAGATAGCGCCGCTATCTCGACCCCGCGCTAAATAGCGCCGCTATTTCCAGAGATAGCGCCGCTATCTCTAAATTTTTCGCGTTTTCCCTTAGCTATTTCGAGTTGCTGTCCCCTTTTACACAAGATAGCGCCGCTATCTCTAAGATAGCGCCGCTATCTTCCGAAATGCTGCAATTTCACATTTTTCTTCCTTTTTGACCTATGCCACTTATCCAAATACCGAAAATACAGATTTTTGACCAACACTTTCAACCAACGTAACCTAACAACTTGTCATTTACCACCTATAATTAACTTAACAATTAAAATACTCAAAATTAGAACACGTATGTTACAAGCTCGGGAGCTCGTAGGTAGATCCCGTTTATCCTATGGTTATGATATTGTATTTGTAACACCGGTTTTAATACTCTGATAAACTTTTATTAGTTTCTTTTGTTAAACCGTATTTTGAGAATACTAGACTTGTAATATTTTTATTTAAAAATATGATTTAAAAAGTGTTTTGAAAATTGAGGTGTTACAGTTTCGTCATGTCACGGTGATGATGGAGAGGGTTCCGATTAGATGAAACCCGACCCCGGTAATTTGGAAAATTATTCGGAATCTGTTTAATCAAATGAAAGATGTAGTGAATAAAGATGTGAGCCGGATTGTGGATGGCTGGACAAATGAGAGTAGGCGGGATGATTTTAACAACCGTAAGAAGAATAGGTCTCCAAGCAGCAAGGTTGGTGCTGAGAAGTCCCCGACGGAAGAGGGTAGTGATTCTGAATCGGAAGAAAGGGATGGATGTCCGTTCGAGACATTCATGGCGTGTAAGCCCATGCGTATTCAGGAAGTTCCGAGCCGAAGGTGACGATTCGGTGGATTCGTGAAGCCGAGCGAGTGCTAGAGAGTAGCAAGTGTTGGAGGAAGATATGGAGACTTTTGCACTTCGGTTATTGAAGGACGAGACGTCGTTGTGGAAGAATGTGATGTACGAAAGTCTGGAAAGAGAATATGGTGCTAAATGTTGTGGAAGGAGTTCGTGAGTAGATTGATAGGTAAGTTTTTGTCCCGAAAGAGTACTTGGAAGAATTTCTAAGAGAATTTATTGCTAGGAATATGGAGAAGGTAATTCAACGAAAAACCCATGAAGCGTCGTCACGTGGAGAAAAGAGGAAGTTCGATAGTAGCTTGGAGTCAACAAAGAAAGAGAATCTCACTCAAAGTTCGTGAAATCATAGTGATGTTGGAAGGTGCAAGTGGGGCAAGCGTTTCTCAATTATATAGTTGAATGTTATGTGGTTTGCGGTTTATTTGTTCAGTGGTCGCTTGATTTAGTGCTTAAGTTAAATGGTCTAAAGAATTATAGAGATATGGATTTGTATTTGGGGAATAATCTCCCCGATTCGTTATGTAAGTAGGAATGTTATATTTGGAAGAGTTGGCGTTCGGCGACACAAATAGTAAGAAATAAAGTATTATGCTGTCATGGAATATCAAAAGATGAATCGCGAGATTAATAAATATATTTAATGAAATGAGGGTAATACTTGGAAGTACTAAGACTTAGTAGGAATATTATATATGGATGAGGAACCATATAAGGGAAAAGTTTAAAAGTAAAATTGTAGTTCCTTGCGGAAAAAGTGTATATGATGTAGTAATATCAAAGGAGTAAGGCAAAGAAAAGAATGATCAAAGATATAGTGAAGTTTTAAAACTCGTACATGGAAAATATGTTGGAAAGAATAAGCATCGGGAACGACAAAATTCAGTAATCAAAAATGGTTGAGTAAAAGTTGACAATTAGTTATATCAAAAGTTTGTGTCATGGATAATGGATTCGATACTAAGGGTACAATGATAATTAATTGTAAAATGTCATAGAAATGGTATGCTAAGTCAAGGGTAACAATTAATTAAATAAAATGACACAGAAGGTGTGATAGCTTATAATGGGTTATGGATCACAGTCAATTGGGTGACTCGAGTTGACCAATTTATTCGGTAAGAATGTGGAAAATTGAAAGTATTAGTGGCTACCTCGATGGTAAAAGAAAGATTGAAAATTTTAGTAAGGAGAAAATGAATCGACTAAAGACGATTGATAAGTGAGTAGATTGATGGAAAACACTAGAAATAATTATGTGTATACAGTGTGGTATAAAGGTATAAGTTGGAGTAATGGTTTATGAAAGGCATATGATAATAGAAAGATAATGTTTTGAGGAACATGTTAAGTAGTATATTTCAATTAGAAATATGTTATTATAAAAGAAAATGATATGAGAAATGTGTTGAAATTGCATGAGGAATAAATAGACGTTTGAATGCGTAAGAAAGTGGTAAAGTTATGTGATGCGAAAAGATGTATACTAGTATGGTATGCAAAATAGAATGAGATAGATGGGATCTTGTTAGATCGGAGGCTTTCTGATTAACGAGATTTGATGAGTCACAATGGATTGGAGGCTTTCCGATCATTGTGACAGTTTGGAATCGTGTTGGATTGGAGGCTTTCCGATCATCTCGATATGATAGTTAAAGTATGATAAGGTGTGTCAGTATTATGATGTTTATATCTGACGTATGTAGAACTGTATAATTAGTTATTGCTATAATTATTATATGGAAAATGAGGACTTGGATTAAAAACACGGGTCATGTTAAAGTATAAGTAGGTGTAAGAGAGGCCTACAAGTATATAAATTATGGAAAGAGACGCTTATAAGAAGCAAAGCTTAATGGTAACCGATGAGTGGAGAAGATCAGGTGTATAATGTGTGGTTAGGCCACAATTGGATATGATTGAGGCTTTAAAGCCGGTAACCGGGAGTTACAAGTATGGTATAAGAATGTTTGAAGGAAATTATAAATGGTATAAGTAATTGAATGAAAGTTAAAAAGTAATAGAGATTTGGTATTGTTTTAAATGAAAATTTTTAAGCGATTGTGGAAATCGAAATAAAAAAAAAAGGGGGGGAACAATTGAGAAAGGAAATGTAGATATTGAAATCGGGAACGAAAATCTTGAGAAGTGAAGTCTCACTAGTAAAGAGTATGTGAATTTTGCAAAGTAAGTTTGACTTTATTCATAAGTCAAGGTTGGTCAATTAACGGATTGTTGACTTTGGTCAAAATCGGGTTTTGACTTTCGCTTAGAATGGATAGGCAATGATAAGAACATAATGTATCACCTATATGTGTGTATGATACTGGTTAATTGACTAATGGAAATAGTTATAGTGTGCGACTATGACCGTTGGGTGTTTCGAGTTGAAATTGGAAATCGAGTACATGATGGTTGAGGAACCACAAACGTGTGATAGATTGCAAAGGATATGATGATAAATGGAGTCACTAGTGGGTAAGGAAGTTGTCAAGGTATGGTTGACTTTATGCATAAGTCAAGGTTAGTCAAAATTGAAAATTGGTTGACTTTTGGTCAAAAATGGGCTTCGACCCTCGTTAATAAATGACTAATGAATGATGAGGGCATAATGTATCGATACATGTATGTGAGGAGATTAATGGGATAGTTGGAAGAGTCATAGTCGGATGATACGACCTTGACCCGTTTGGGTGTTCCGAGTAGAATTTGAGAATCAAGCATATAATTGTAGACGGACCATTAATCGAAGGTCGATTATGAAGGAAATAACGTCGAATGGAACTTCTAGATAAAAGGAAATTGTTAAGTGTGCTTGATTTGGGTTAAGTAAAGAAAGAGATGGACGTAATATGTTGACTTGGTCAAAGCTAGGCATTGACTTTCGTTTTGATTAAATTTTTTTTAAAAACAGTAATGATTGAGTTATATCATTCCTATGTGGATAAAAGGGATTAGTTAAAGGATTGAAAGGGTTATAGTCGAGTTATGGAACTCTGACCCGTTTGGGGTATTAAGGGCTTAAGATGGACTTTTGACCCGTTTGGGTCTAACGAGTACAAGTGGATGTTTAAAGTGAATATTGTTATTGGATTGCAACGGATAAAAAAATTTTTGGCCGTGTTAAACGCAAGGAGATGAGAATGGAAGACTCGGTTGAATGTGGACCGCGAAACTTCGAGTAGATTCCGAGGACGAAATCCTTTTAAGGGGTAGATAGTTATAACGACCGGAATTTTACAATTTGTAATGTCGTATATTCAACTCGGGATTTATATGAATTTTGGTATTTAGGTGAATTTATGACTTGAGTTGTGCTTTATCGAGTGTTTGAACGATTGGGACTTGGTATAACCAAGTATGGGTCAAAACTTGGATGGAAACAAGTTTAAAGACCAAGAAGCTGGCCTGAACAGCATTCGCGGCGCGAGCCTGGCGCGAGCGAAACGCGAGAACGAACAGAAGGACCAGAGTTGAAACGCGAACACTTCGCGTTGACCTCGCGTTGAGGTCGCGGCGCGAGCCTGGCGCGAAGTCTGGTAAAATGCGGCAACTAGCGGGCAGACCCGCGTCTCTTCGTGGCGCGAGCTCGGCGCGAGCGGGGCGCGAGGTGTGTCTGAGCTACATAAAGATGAGTGTAGGCTAGGGTTTCATTCCACCTACAACCCTAGATCTATAGCAGCCGAATTGGGAGCATTGTGGTCGGTTTATGGAGCTCAAGAGCTCAAATCTTCATCACCTTGAAGGATTCAAGCATCAAGGGTAAGAATTCTTGCTTATCTTACTTAGTTACTTTGATTGTGAACTTGGTATGGGTAAAAATGGTGGTTTGGGAACCAACCATATCATCTTTGGGGAAGATGAACTATTATGGGTGTAAAACACTCCTTGTGGACTTGTAATCATTGTGTACAAGTTAGATTTGGGTTTGATGTTGGGAAGTCTTGAACTAGGGTTTAAGATTCCACCAAGTCGATGAACTTGGTGGTTAGGAAAGCTAATATGGATTAATTAGTTATTACTTATGGTTGATAATTGGTTGTTATGATATAATGATGATAGGTCAAGAAGACCTTGTGGTTGGAGTTGCTTCCTTGATTTGGGAAGTAAGCATTTGTGTTGATTAGCACAAATTGGGGATAACTTGGCTAAGGTGAGTACATGTGAGCTTTTAAAACTGGGTACATAGCTAGTAAATGTTTTATGATCAAATGTTTTTTTTTATCGAGTCTATAAGTAATTTAGTTATTTATGTGATTTATGATGAATTGCTTATATGATGACGAAACGATTGATTGATTGAGAATTGATGGAGCTATAAGCTCATAGTGATAAAAGACAAGTAATGATGATGATGATGATGATGTCCCTAGGGCCGTGATAGATTGGAGGCATTCCGGTTATTACGGTACCTTAAGGTTAGCGGTAGATTGGAGGCATTCAGATTACCCAATACCTATGAGTCCCGGTAGATTGGAGGCATTCCGGTTACCGTGGATATGATGGTCTTGATAGATTGGAGGCATTCCGATTATCTTGATATTGGCCAATGATGAATGAAACGAAGTGACCCAAACGAATGAAATTAATAATATTATTTTAATATAAATGATATTATGTGACTAGTTGTTTATCG
This sequence comes from Calendula officinalis, assembly GCA_963853835.1. NCBI lineage: Eukaryota > Viridiplantae > Streptophyta > Magnoliopsida > Asterales > Asteraceae > Calendula > Calendula officinalis. The sequence continues at coordinate 53,391,148 of OY970822.1, forward strand.
GGTCTAAAACTCATGTATCTCACGAGGCAATTTTGTCTCACGTACTATGTTTGTGTTTTTGCTATGTACTCAGGTTCGAGATTGAAGGATTAGAAGGTCGTGATAGAGGTGGCCTAGAGATGTTTTAGTTCGGGAGCTTATAGGTGAAAACCCGTTATCCTATGGTTATGATATTATCTTTGTAACACCGTGTTTTGTAACTCTGATAATCTTTTAAAAAGGTTTTTTGTTGAACCGTATTTTGGATATTGGACTTAATAATATTTTTATTTAAAAATATGATTTAAAAAGGTGTTTTAAAAATTGAGGTGTTACACCCAATAACTATCTACTTTAATATTATGACATAACCCATTTATATTTATTTTTAAGCATTATTAACTTCACTTTATTAAATTATAGGACTCATTCTCTACTAACTATCCAATAAATCTGATCTAGCCCTTAGAGCATCTCCAATGGTTGCTTTTTAAAAGCTTATTAGTATTATAATAAGTTTTTGAAAGACTTTTTACCATTGGAATAACTAACTTTTCTAAAAACGTACTTATTGCAATGACTTTTTTTACTAACCTTTTAAGGAACTTTTAATGTTTTTCTTTTTTAGTCAATTTATGTTTAATAACTTTTCATTTTAAACTTTATGGGCTATATTTTAGACTTATATTTTTTTTAATATTTGCAATGTAATGTTTTTATCTTTTAAATATTAATGTCAATTATTACAATATTTTTGTATGAAGTATTTTAAAAAATATTTAGTTTTATAAGATGTCAACAAAAATTGTCAATTTATATATAGGGGTATGTTTGAAACATTTAAGATAAATATAAGTAATTAGAAATATTGTAAAAGAAAAACCTTTTATAAAAGGTTATGCATTAGATATGTTATTTTGAAAAATATTTTTAGTTAATAGGGTATTAATATGATAAAAGTAATAAACTTTTATAAAATTAACCATTAAGATGTTATTATTATAATTTTTCACTTCAAAAACCTAACATAACTCATTTCGACTGATAGGAAGTATTTAGTTTAGAAAATTTTAGCTTTTTATTAAAAATATAGAAAAATAATTGCCGATGGTAAAACTTGTACGTATAAACAGACAAAGCGTACAATGGAAGAGGACCATGGACGGATGGATCTAGTCAACGCCGCTTGACCACGTTTTTTAGGTTCTTCACCTTCTTCTTACAAGCAGATAACGACAAACCGTAGATTGAAACGAAGGGTAGTTTGGTAATTGACTCACTATTTTCTGTGTTACGTTATATTTTAATCGTCAAATCTTTAATTTATGTTCGGCGGCGTCGTTTTTGTTGTTGCTATATATAAGGCCTCAGTTTTTCCTTTGACATAGGAAAATTATTCACAACTTATACACACATATCTGTATCTATACATTTACTTCTGTATATATAGACGCAGTAACATCTGACTCTAGAGAAGGAAATGAGAACACGAAGCATGTGTTGTGATAAGAGAAGAAGAGACGGTAATTTAATCGGCGAGAAGATGATGCATAGCCGGAAAAGAGCAAAGTCGTCGGCCGGAACACCGGTGACGACTGTTTCCGGCCAGTGTGATTTCCTTGGCACGCTTCCTGACGACATCGTTTTATTTATTCTAGCTAAGCTTGGCTCTACCGCCGGTTGTCCGGCCGATTTTATTAGCGTTTTATCAACGTAAGCATCTGGAAATGAGAATATATTTTGTTGTACGGACGCGTGACCCATTTGTTTTGTAAAAGTTTGTTAGTTTTGTAACTGATTTCTGTTTGTGTTTGTTGAACAGATGCAAGAGATTAAACGTGTTAGGTGTTCACTCACTAGTGTTATCAAAAGCGTCTCCGAAAACGTTCGCCGTTAAACCTAGAAATTGGTCGGAATCTGCTCACCGGTTTCTTAAACAGTGCTCCAATGCCGGAAATGTTGAAGCCTGTTACACACTCGGCATGGTTAGTTTAATTTTATTTTTAATTTGATTTTTTTATAAATCAGTCGACATTCTGTTTGGTGTGTTAATTCGCTGTCATGAATTGCAGATTCGGTTCTACTGTTTGCAAAATCGAGGAAGCGGCGCGTCTCTAATGGCGAAAGCCGCGATTAATTCTCACGCTCCGGCGCTATATTCGCTGGCGATAATTCAGTTTAACGGTAGTGGTGGTTCAAAAACCGATAAGGATTTACGCGCCGGAGTAGCTTTATGTGCTCGGGCGGCGTTTCTCGGCCATATCGACGCGCTTCGAGAACTCGGACATTGTCTTCAAGACGGTTACGGCGTTCGTCAGAATATTGCTGAAGGCCGACGATTTTTAGTTCAAGCAAACGCGCGTGAGCTTGCCGCCGTTCCCTCAACAACTCCGTCGGCGTTGTTGTCCGGTAACTGGCTGACGTGGAATCCGTTACCTCACCTTCGCCATGGAAACGTGGCAGGTCCTGGTTGTCCGTTGCTCAGCGATTTTGGATGTAACGTACCGGCTCCGGAACCTCATCCGTCGAACAGATTTCTTTCCGATTGGTTTACCGGTAAGGTTCTTGATTCGGGCCTTCGGTTATGCTCTCACGCTGGTTGTGGACGGCCGGAGACGAGACAACATGAGTTCCGGCGGTGTTCCGTTTGTGGAGCTGTGAACTACTGCTCTCGCGCGTGTCAAGCACTTGACTGGAAGATGCGTCATAAGATGGAGTGTACACAAGCTGAGAGATGGGTAGAAGGCGACGGTGAAGATAACGGTTTTGTTAACGAAGATGACGGAATGCTTGTCGAGAGTTAACGGCACCGGTGAAACTAGGACTCTAGGTACACTTGAGGCAAAGTTTTGTCTGCCGGAATCCTAAGTTAGTAAGAAAAGTTAGTTACTCTTTTTTTTTTTAAAATTATTCAAGGCAGCAAATTTTGTACACTATATATATTTAATAGAGCTGCCTTTTTATTTTTGTATTGTATGGGAATTTATTAAATGAATCGTAGATTAAAAAGGAAAATTCTCATTCAAATCGTCGTTGATGATCTCCTAATTTTCTTTTAAAAAGTGAACCTATTTTACTATGTTACATTCCCTTTGTAAAAGTAAAATTACTTATTTAATTTGAAGTATTTTCCTTTTTTTTTCTTGATTAGCTATGTAATTACTATGGATAATGTATTGGAAGTTATTTCGTGTCAAGTGGATACTTTTGGAGTATTAATCAAACCTACTTTATGGTAGCCTAAATGTAAAAGTTTATGAATGATTTTAAGGACACACATTCGGTCCTGCTTTTAGTAAATATGTATTAGATAATTAGGATAATGTTTGAAAATTGTCACAACTACGATTATGTTTCGTAACTCATGATCATAAGCCTGATCATCTCGAAAGCAATTATTACAGGAATCATCTTTAAAAGAAAAAAGAAAGGTCAAAACAATCGATTGGGTTTAACTTATGCACATTTTTTTTATTATTATTAACCCTATAAATTCTACAAACGACTTCCTAATAGAGTTATGGAATTATTTGACGAAAAACAGTGTTTAAATGGAGACAGACAATAACAAACTAAGGTAAAACTTCATATTTGGTTTAAACAATGGTTTGAAGTTTTAGAATCTAGTAAAATGTCATTATAATAAGCATCTTTTCTAAGATTTGATTGAGAAGAATCCCAATCGGCCCAAATCACACGTCCTGCATTATGTGTTGTACAATATTATAATAGACTTGTACTACGATTAATGCAATGGGGACACAATGGTGATAAGAGGAAATTTATGTCTCCAAATGTCATAACCCAATAATAAAAAAATGTTTCACAAGTCCTATTATGAATAAAATCAATATAGATTTAGTCGGTGCATAAATTAGTCGTTCAAAAAAAAAAATTACAATATGTTCCTATACTTTATTTAAAATTACAAATTTCATTTCTTAAATTTTGTTTATTACCGCGACCAAGAATCGCCACCACATTTAAGAATCATAACTTGTGAACCAAAGCAAAACACCATACCTACAAACCCAAAATTTATAAGCTTGATCAAATAAACATAAATCAAATCCAGGTTACCGAGAACCGAAGCTATCGATAAGTTTATTCAAACCATTAGGCAAAAAGAAATCAAACATTTTGTCTAACATAACACAATTAAAGTGAATAGTATCAACATTTCTTATCAAGTAACGTGCCACAATCATTTTTACTTAGACTTTAAAATCCAATCAAGATGGACGAAAAGTTTGAACTTGTGTCATTCCTGTCACTTTCGCATCCAATTGGAGACCCAAACCTTAATACAAGTTCATACTTTTATTCTCGAAATACAATATTAGTGTTACCATGATGTATGAGATCTAATCGTTAACATAACTGTTTCATAATATTTCTCTAGTCATCTGGTAAAAATTTGCATAAAAGAAAGAGATCGAATACATAAGAATATCATTTCAAGCATATTTGACCTTTATATTAATTGTGTTACCTACACAACTAATATACTTGTCAAATTTAGTAACATTACATTTTAATAAAAAAAAAAATATTAGCTTCAAAGAACCTAACAAGATTGGGGTGTAAGGCTACTTTATTTGTTGTTTTTATCTGTGTGAAAAGCAAAGGGAGTGGTTATGGCAGTAAAAGGGATCCTAAGTTATTTATCTATGATTACAACCATTCCACCATGATACATACTTCTTTTTCTTCTAGGTTTACCTTTTTAAGTTGGTCATAAAGGCCAACTATTAAGGAATTGACCAACACAACAAAAGACGGACAAAAAAACACACCATTATAGGTTGTCATTTGCCATATAATAAATCTTATACTAATTATTAAAACTGAAATAACCGTATAATTTTTATTAAAAATAATACTTCTTTTTTCTCATAATAGAGTGAGATGAGATTTTCTCGTAAACGACATATGAAGATTATTAACCACAAGCGCATAAATTTCACAATTTACAAAAGGTATTGCCGTCGTATAACGGGCTCATATGGGGTATTCGAGTTTTGTCCATGATTTACTCGATAAAACTGTTGCCGTCAATGTTTATGAACTCTCTCATGGCAACCAGCTGATAAATGTTTAGTTATGGATTGGATTAAACTCATGACATGTAAGAATTCATTTTAGATACCATTAATGTCAGGCTATTATCAGATGATTATAATACTTTATAGTACTTTATTAAACGTAAAATAAAAACAACAATGGTACATTCAAAAAGAAATCACGGGTGATGGTGGGATATTGATGAGCAAATGCTTCTTTATATACTTTATTACCAATTTAAAAAAAAAAAAAAATTGTTAGTGGAGGAAAATTTTGTTGATGATATAGTTGTATGTGCTTTATGCTCCAAGTGAACCCCATCAGGGAATTTCTTTTTCGAAAAAAACTGTAGTGAAGTAATCCCACATAAAAAGCATATATCCATACACAAGAATACTTTTTTCTTTCTAAAAGGTCGAAGAAAATCAACCGATGATAGCTTATTGGTAAGGGTTGCCGACTAACTTTCTAAAGTTAATGAGTTCGATCCATCATTAAAATAAACATTTATCAGATAACCCAAAGAAGGTTCGGAAACAGTCATGACAATACCAGCTAACAACCTTGGACCAATGACATTGGTCCACCCGTACAAAAAATTAATCTAGCATATCAACGATCTTCAGCCAATGTGAGTTTCAATCATTTAAATTGGTTGGTAAAATATTATTGAATATCAATTAGTTGTTTTAATAAAATAAACAAATTAGATAAGCTTCAAAAAGAAGGAAATAAGTGATGAAATGGTCCAACACAAATCGATTTAAAGGCAATTAAGTTCTTGTGTTTAAGCATATGCGATTGCATCCACTAATGTATGGCACCACCCAAGCATAGTGCAATATTTGCGAGTCCACTATTTACACCAACCAATGTTGACATATTCAGGGGCGTCTCCGAGATTTTGAAGGCCCTGTGCGAAAACACGAAAATGAGCCCCCTGGATACAAGATTTTTATAAAAATCTAGACTTTCTAAATTTTTTTCTATTAACTTATTAAGTTGACTTAAATTTTAATATTATATATATATATAATAAATATATATAAATTGGGCCCCTATAAAATATGGGGCCATGTGCGGCTGCACCTCCTGCACCTCCTTAAAGACACCCCTGAACATATTTTAGATCTCGGAAGCATGTTCTTTTTTCTAGGAAACGTCATTTCATTGTAAACTAGATATTTCATAAAAGGAAATGATAAAATAATACAAGTTCGATTAGGTTTATGAGTTGGTTATTTTCATATTCGAGCTTTACTAGAAATTCTGCTCGAGTAGCTGGACTCGACTTAAATCGAGTGGATTTCGAATATTTTATGGATCGATCTTGAGTAGCTCACGTATTAACTCGCTTTGTTTACACCCCTATTCTTAAATTTCACGTTCTACGTAACTAAAAATGAGTCTAGATCTAGCTCGAACTGTCTAGTGTCGTCATTACTTATGGATTAACTAATTTTTTATAAGAAATAGTTTTATCTTATGATGATTTCAAACACTTTAGACTTACCCAATCATAAAATTAGTTATAAGAACATAAAAATGAGGCATGTTGATTCTAGATAGTTTAAGCTTAGACATATGGAGAAATTGTGGATTTGAAAATGAACATGCTAGCCACTTAGGATTAGCTAAAAGGTGCTAGGGTTTAGACACTCAAGTTATTTTTCCCACATGTTACAATCTATTGAGCTTTAGTTATTTGTCCCTCAATCTTGTTGACTTCTTTTAATAACAGTTTAGAGGTAATTAACTAATAATTAAATGCCTTACATACTTATCATAATAAAATTATATTTTTTTCCAAAAATAATTATAATTGATATACAATAAACATATACATCATCTAGAATCTCCATCACTATTTATCTTACCAAATATTAATTGTTAAGATCTTTAGTAAAAAAAAAAAAAAAAAGAAGACTTATCTACAACACAAATATAAAATTATGACTTAGCTATTTTTGTGTGTGTAATGCTAAATGTTTGGAAAAAATTTACCTTAAAAAAGTTACAGTTTATTTGATTAGACAATTTAATGTCGAATGTTAAGGTACTGTTAATAATAAGAAAAAATCGCGACTAACAATTATACTATAAATACAATTACGATTCAAGTTTTCGTTAAGTTACTATTCATAAGAGTAACGCTGTTAATGATTCCGTTATATACATTGAATTGAGGTGAAGACATTTACGTTTAGATAAAAACATCTAGCCGCCATAACTTCAATTATCTAAACAATTAAATAATAAAACAATAAAATATAGTTAATTTAAAATAGCATATAGATATTCTTTTATATATATACTAGCTACAAAACCCGTCCGATGGGCGGGTATGCTGTAAATTTTAGTATGTAGAAAAATGTCCAAAAACATTATATATTTCTAAATGACATAATAATCGATAGATGAGATGATGATTTTGTACAAAAAAACGGTAAATGAAGAAATGTTACACGTGCATTTTATTAAATGAAGAATCCAGCTTTTTATGCCGTAATCCGTAATATCTGAAGTCTGGTTTCGTTGCACAATCCAGCTTTTTATGCCGTAATCATAGAATGCCGGTTTTATGGAAATTATATTGAGTCGTGTATCACTTCTGAATAGTTATTTATTTGTTTCCTTGTATGTAGGAAGCCGTATTTAAATATTTATTTGTTTCCTTGTATGTAGGATCTTTTAAATAGTTATTTATTTGTTTCCTTGTATGTAGGAAGCCGTATATGGAGCATATGAATGTAGACCGTAAGCCGTACCAGATTCGTTTGCCGTATATGGAGCGTATGAATGTAGACCGTAAGCTGTACCAGATTCGTTTGTATTAGTGCAAATGACGTGGACCAATCAGAGAATTCCAAGTGGCATTATGGACGAATAGGAATGCTTGGAATTGCCATGGTGTCAAACCCTCTTCAAATTTAGGCCTCATATATAGGGTAGGATATGGTTAGTGTAACACCCTAAAATTTACAAGATTTTTAAAATTTTTGAAAACAAAATTATAATCAAAAGGTCCTATAAATAAATCTCAGACATAAATATTTAACATTTAAAATGTTTTTATTGCGGAAATATTTAAAATAAAATATCATGTTTTAAAATATTAAATGATGTCCACATCAGTAGTGAAAAGATACAGCGGTCAACCGTCCACCTTCTTCTTTCCTTTGCTGGTACCTGAAACAATGTGGGGGAAAGTTTGGGTCAGCTGGGAAGCTGAGTGAATAATCTCAAAATGCATACAATCATAACATGCAACACATGAGGGCACATCGGTGTACTCCTACTCAGAATCTACTCGATTAATTACTCAGATTTATTTCTCAGATTTTATTTCTCAGATTTTAATTTATATAGCGCGCTTGTGTGATTTGGGACGAGAGATCAACCTCGCCCCTCCTCACACCTCAGATAGGCATAAGCCAAAAACTCAGACGGGAGTGATCCCAAAACTCAGACGGGAATAATCCCAAAACTCAGACGGGAGGTGATCCCAGGCATATAGCCAAAAACTCAGATGTGTGTTATTATGTTTTATTATCTCTTTAACATAATTATCTCAGATGCCTAGCAAGTAGTAGCACAGAATGACCCTGTGCCGAGCTCGGTTACCCAGGCACAATGTCTCAGATAAAAATAAATCAACAGCTGCTCAGATACTCAGATAGCATGTCAAACTCAGATAACAAATCAAACTCAGATAGCGGATCAAACTCAGATAACAGCTCAAGCTCAGATAACAATTATGGTGCAAGTAATATAACACGTAAGTCATGCATGTATAACGTTAAAACTGAATACACGGTGAGAATACTCACCTCGAGAAAATGTAAGCTCCAAAGGATCCTCAATACTCTAAGGCGCTGCTCGGTTATTCCTAGACGATCCTAAAAGCATAAAAACGAAACCCGAATTACAATCCGTTCTAAGGACTCAATTTAGAAAACTGGCAGCACCCGTTGGTCTCACGGAAACTGCTATAACTCTTAAACTGTGCAGTAGATTTATCTCATATTTTTACCATGAAAAGTAGACAACCAGAACTACATATCTCTGTGAGACGGTCACTGGCTAAAACAGACTCTAAGTGTCTCAAAACAGCATTGCAAGACAGACCTGCTGCACAGGTCATCTTCCTAACAGCAGCATACTAAATTGACTATAACTTTTAAACCGTAATTCGGATTGACGAGAGGGTTGCGGCGTTGAAAAGCTAACTCAGAAAACAAGTGACCAGCACGGGCAAAAAATCCAAAAACATATTTTAAGTGTGGTAAAAACAGCCCCGAATTCAAAGGACAGATTCTGTCAAAATTTTAGTTTGATAATTAGAACCCGATTTAAAAATCCCGACATCAACCCGTTTACTCCCGAGGCACCCGAAAGCCCCGAAACTCATTTAAAATCTCAGAAACATGTTTACAATAAATTTAACCCTTTATTTAGAAATCCATCTCGGTTTATGAAACCAAGAACCCTAAGGTTCGGTTCCGGATTTTCGATTAATAAAACGTTTAGGCAATCAACAATGGTTTCTCCCAACCCAAACCGACATCCATAAAAATTCAGTGGTCCAAACCCGACCCATAACTCACGAGAAATTTTTTTGGATAAAATGGTTTGACGATTAAACAATTAAATTCACGATACAACTAAAGACTCAACATAGCTCGATAGAATTGACCGCAACAAAAATCAAACAAGCTTAACCAAAACCCGAACCCGCCATGGTTCGGTCACAGCCCCTACATGAAACATAAATCAATAGCAATTATCTACAAAATAATACGGGAAAAATGGATTAAAAAATTATACCCTACGAACAAAATGGAAGAGACACGAACACCCTAATCACCAAACCACATCAACATCAATTTGATGGCTGTAACACCTCGATCTCGCTACTACTCGGTGACTGAAAGAAGAATAAATAAATAAGCAGGCAGCCCCCTCGCTACCTACCCAAGAATCACACCACCGTCACCAAAAACATCAGCGCCCCATGTGGAAAAATCCATGCCACGTCTTTGATTATTGCTTCTTGCTTGTGCGCTACCATACTAAGCAATCAAATAATTTAGGCTACAAAAAATTAAATTGCTCATCTCCATATTTCCACCGCCTCACCTAACCCTTTTGCCATTTACATTTGATCTCAAGAAGAAATATAAAAAAAACGCACAAGAATGCCATAAAGAAATTCGTCCGTCGATTAGAAAGGAGGTTTTAGGGGTATTTAGGTTTAAGGCATAATACATGACAATTCTCCAAGCCCGCAATACAGAAGCCCGGGGCATTGGCCTTTGGCCGGCCCAACTCACTAACTTAATTAAAACCCGAAATATCCAATTAAGAGTCGACTACATAACACTAGCCATCTAGTAAATCTGTCTTCTAATTCTCACGAGACGACTAACTATTTATTTACCTAATTAAATAACAACAGTAAATAATAATACTTAACTAATTAACACGACATGTCTAATTTAATTAATTTCTAATAATACGAGACGTCTAATTAGTTATAAAGTGTCCAACTAGTTAAAACGTCTAAATAATAACGAACCGTCTAGCTTCACTAAATTAATTTACTAATTATTCATAGTAAATTTAAATATGAGGATTAAATTAAGATTATTTAACTATTAAAATTTCAGGGCGTTACAACTCAACTCCACTTGAAATAGACTTCGTCCCCGAAGTCATTGCTCGGGAGAAACTCAGGGTAGTAATCTCGCGTCTCAACTCATACTCGCCAACGACACACGTCCTTAAATGGGGAAAGAAAACAAAATGATCAGGTTAAGAATGAAAAGGAAATTCATCAGGGTGACCTACGACATGCATACTCAAATGGAAAAGAAGAATAAAAACGATAACGTTATGAATAGAAAAAAAAAAAAAAAAAAAAAACTCTTCATGGTGAATTTACTTAATAGGAAATAAACTCCAGATCACGCAAGTGTTCATACAATTATCCGCCTCTAGTGGCGCAAAATGATAAGGCTAAAAGAAATAAGGTCAGGATGCTCACTATGGATCTCAATGTGCAAAGAAAATGTTGATAATGAGCATAAAATACATCACGATACTCTACTGAAGGCGTCTTCTTGCTCTCGCATTCGGATATAGTTGTTGCACTCAGCGATTAACGTCGCGTTGAGCAACCGATTCAACTCCACTTGGAAATTTACTATTGATTTGTTGACGATACCAGATGCTCAGCGTAGTACCAGGTCATCCAAACCATTTGCACGATCACACTCGGATCTCTCATGACGATAACAAGTTTTTTTTTATGGAAAATTTTCTTCCCGCACAACTCCATCAAATGACCACTTACACATTTTAGCAGCAGGCAAAAAAAAAATATTTTTCATTATCGAAAATTTTCTACCAAAATGACTCGGAAGGTCCTCTACTCTATGGGTCAACCGTTTGTTAACAGCATAATAAATAATTTAGCGGTTTACACCATTATCAATTAATATAAAAACCATGCAAATAAATCACAAGGAATATACATATCACCCGGAATTCTCATATACTCAGGTATATAATTCCAAAATATGATCTGGAATTATAATTCAAAAGTCCCACTCAGAAATAAACTCAAAACATATCTCAGGAGTATAACTCAAAAATGTATAACTCAGGAGCAAACTTATAAATCTTAACTCAGAAGCAAACCCAAAACTCTAACTCAGTAACAACTCATCAGGTAATAATATTTACAAGTAATAGCATTAGGTATAAATCACATTTTTTCTCATTCTTATTACTACTTGCGTGTTCCAATTTACCAGCTTATAATACTTGGAATGATATATTCTCTCTCAACCGTGTTATTGGTTCTCAGAATAACTCTTCTTTAACATTATATTGTTACCTTACTCGGTTAGGTTTGCATATTACCGATGTTGATAACTCTTTAAATAGTTCAAATTCACGGTCTTGTCATTTAACTCGTTTTATCAGATTCTCATTCTACTACATCTAATGGTTTCTCGATAATATTTTAATAGATGTTTTCTCATTTATCTAGTTCAACAATCCTTCAATAGACCATTTCACTGATTTTACACAATTTAGAATGTCTCTTAATTATTTTGACCATATCTACTCATTAATTTCATGTTACCCACTAAAATTCCAATTAAATTTCATACTCTTATTTATAATGATTTCTCGTTACTCAAATTATGAATAAATTCCTTAGTTCTCTTTTACTCAATTCGTAGTTACACTTTATTCTAAATCCTACGGTTTACTCATGGTTCATCAATTCAGTACATTCTCGTCTTTTCGAAATTTCTCCTAAGTTCAATATCAATTTATTGAATAGTTGTTCTCATCTCAAGTTTAATAATTATTCATAAGTAGAGTTTTCTCATATAATTTTATAATACCTCAAAACTCATAACACTTTATAATACTTCAAAATTTGAATAAAACTTCCCATTACTTTAATACTTTTCTCCTTTGACTCATTTTATTAAGTTGCTTATGTAACTCAATTTGTAAATTTCTTATAACTCAAAATTACTCCATAATTACTCAGAATAAAATTTTATCATTTAGCTTGTTTTAATAATAACTCATTACCAGCAAATTACCGCTCTCATTTTAACTCATTTTCCTCAAAATTTCATTGTAGCAGTTTTCTCATATTCAACTCATTAATAAGTTCTCATCACTTTAATTTAATGATTTCTTATTATCACATTTATAATCACCCAAGAATAAGTATACTGTCTTATTTTGTATATAATTGTAGTATTACTACTTCCCTTTTGCACGATATTCATTCAACCCAATTAACTTGATTTGTTAATTTCTCTAGTAAACCCGATCTATCATTTTGTTGTAAACTCTATAATTACCCATAGAATAAATTTAATTATTCTCAACTGCTTGATTTGATAGTTACTCTTATAATTTATTTGATCAATTATATGTATCTAGATTTCGCACTTTCAATTCATACCAATAAAATATCTCTGCATAAGCATCATGCTCATAATATTTATAAATAATAATTAATGATAATTATTTCTTGACAATTTCCCTTTTATACCCCTACTCAACTCCACTTGGAGAAAACTCGTCCTCGAGTTTGGAACGGATATTCACTATCGAAATAAAACAAGCAAGCATGTAGTCATACACACAATTAGGATACACATACTAAATTCACAATAACAAGCGTTGGTCCATCGTTCCCTTCAAAATATCCCCATAACCAACCAAAAGTCATGTGCGTACGGTAATAGGGGCCCTCTATTACTTTCGACACCTACTTTTGTTTGGTCACGAGTCAATCCCAAAGTTTACAACTTCCCACACAAAAATTCCACCAGCAAATCACACTCAGAAAAAGAAAAATTTATTTTCCATAAAAATTCGCACTCAGATGTATGTACTCAAAATCTTATAAACATTACTCAGAAATGCACTCAGCAAAAAGCACTCAGCCAAAATATTTTATTATGTTTTCAACACTTTAACTCAGAACATAATATAGCTCATAAGCTCTTTTAATTCATTTAAATAGATCACCACCGAACTAATGATGATAGTTTCCCTTTAGTTCACTTTTAATAAATACCGATTAAGATAAACTTGAAATAATTTTTTTTGTTTAATTTGATTCGACAATCCTCGATTAGTTGGTATACAAACATATATAGTTTATTCAATATCTCTGCGTTTATTTAACAATCTCTCACTGAACTTAAAAAAAAAAATTATGGATTTTCACACTCAACTATTTAAATCACATATTTAAAAAGTTTTTCTCCTTTGATCTCAATTCAATAAATCTCAGTTTATTATTTTCTCGGCAAAAAGATTTTCTCGATACATCATGTCTCATCTCTTTATAAAAGAATTTTCCTTTTTATTTGTCTAAAGATTTCATAACACCCAAATTCTCATAAATTTAAAATTTTTAAGTTTGATAAATAAGTGAAAAGGTTACACTAAATAGAATCTCAAATGACAATTCAACATTTAAAAAAAACATGTTTAATCCAACTGAAGTTTTAAAATTAAAAATTACAACGACTTTGAAATGACGCATAAAAATAAAAGCCAATTCTAGTTAAGATTTCTCATCTAGCTCATATTTAAATAACTTAAAATAATTATCAAATTTAAATATATATATATATATTTTTAAATTTTATACAAAGATGTTCTTGGTATTTTTTTTTTGCTTTACTCGGCTTGATAAACGATTACAAAATATTCTTTTAAATCAGTGGATAGAAAAAAATAACTTTCATTTACTCGTTTCACAGTTTACTCGTTTCAATAACTCTTTCTATTAAGTGCTCTCCAAAATGAAAGATTTTAATATTTTCTCAATATGAAAAATTTATTACTCCTCATTTCTTATTTACCCAAGATATGCTCTCATTAATAATTTATAGAATTTATATCATAATTTCATATCCATTCATTACCCCTTTTGGTTAAAATTTCTTAAAATTATAAAATCTCACAAGTTATATAAAATTATATGTATATAATTTTTAGCGTGTATAACGCAGATGCACTCCGAATAACACACGGAAAATATACTCAAAATAATAACAGCAATTCTCATATTTGTCATTCCTCAAAACGCAGAATACAAAGAAATTCCCAAATAAATAAAAGTTCTTAAATATTACCAGCAGCAGGAAGCGAGAGGTCGACGTGACAATGCTGTATGTTTGATGTGGGAACTTTTCTCAGAAAAAAAATATTTGACTATTTTCTCGTTTTAAAAACTCGATACTCAAACTTGAGTTTGAATTCGCCCCTTGCAAACCCAAATCCCTCAAGTCAGTGCTCTGATACCAACTTGTAACACCCTAAAATTTACAAGATTTTTAAAATTTTTGAAAACAAAATTATAATCAAAAGGTCCTATAAATAAATCTCAGACATAAATATTTAACATTTAAAATGTTTTTATTGCGGAAATATTTAAAATAAAATAACATGTTTTAAAATATTAAATGATGTCCACATCAGTAGTGAAAAGATACAGCGGTCAACCGTCCACCTTCTCCTTTCCTTTGCTGGTACCTGAAACAATGTGGGGGAAAGTTTGGGTCAGCTGGGAAGCTGAGTGAATAATCTCAAAATGCATACAATCATAACATGCAACACATGAGGGCACATCGGTGTACTCCTACTCAGAATCTACTCGATTAATTACTCAGATTTATTTCTCAGATTTTATTACTCAGATTTTAATTTATATAGCGCGCTTGTGTGATTTGGGACGAGAGATCAACCTCGCCCCTCCTCACACCTCAGATAGGCATAAGCCAAAAACTCATACGGGAGTGATCCCAAAACTCAGACGGGAATAATCCCAAAACTCAGATGGGAGGTGATCCCAGGCATATAGCCAAAAACTCAGATGTGTGTTATTATGTTTTATTATCTCTTTAACATAATTATCTCAGATGCCCTAGCAAGTAGTAGCACAGAATGACCCTGTGCCGAGCTCGGTTACCCAGGCACAATGTCTCAGATAAAAATAAATCAACAGCTGCTCAGATACTCAGATAGCATGTCAAACTCAGATAACAAATCAAACTCAGATAGCGGACCAAACTCAGATAACAGCTCAAGCTCAGATAACAATTATGGTGCAAGTAATATAACACGTAAGTCATGCATGTATAACGTTAAAACTGAATACACGGTGAGAATACTCACCTCGAGAAAACGTAAGCTCCAAAGGATCCTCAATACTCTAAGGCGCTGCTCGGTTATTCCTAGACGATCCTAAAAGCATAAAAACGAAACCCGAATTACAATCCGTTCTAAGGACTCAATTTAGAAAACTGGCAGCACCCGTTGGTCTCACGGAAACTGCTATAACTCTTAAACTGTGCAGTAGATTTATCTCATATTTTTACCATGAAAAGTAGACAACCAGAACTACATATCTCTGTGAGACGGTCACTGGCTAAAACAGACTCTAAGTGTCTCAAAACAGCATTGCAAGACAGACCTGCTGCACAGGTCATCTTCCTAACAGCAGCATACTAAATTGACTATAACTTTTAAACCGTAATTCGGATTGACGAGAGGGTTGCGGCGTTGAAAAGCTAACTCAGAAAACAAGTGACCAGCACGGGCAAAAAATCCAAAAACATATTTTAAGTGTGGTAAAAACAGCCCCGAATTCAAAGGACAGATTCTGTCAAAATTTTAGTTTGATAATTAGAACCCGATTTAAAAATCCCGACATCAACCCGTTTACTCCCGAGGCACCCGAAAGCCCCGAAACTCATTTAAAATCTCAGAAACATGTTTACAATAAATTTAACCCTTTATTTAGAAATCCATCTCGGTTTATGAAACCAAGAACCCTAAGGTTCGGTTCCGGATTTTCGATTAATAAAACGTTTAGGCAATCAACAATGGTTTCTCCCAACCCAAACCGACATCCATAAAAATTCAGTGGTCCAAACCCGACCCATAACTCACGAGAAATTTTTTTGGATAAAATGGTTTGACGATTAAACAATTAAATTCACGATACAACTAAAGACTCAACATAGCTCGATAGAATTGACCGCAACAAAAATCAAACAAGCTTAACCAAAACCCGAACCCGCCATGGTTCGGTCACAGCCCCTACATGAAACATAAATCAATAGCAATTATCTACAAAATAATACGGGAAAAATGGATTAAAAAATTATACCCTACGAACAAAATGGAAGAGACACGAACACCCTAATCACCAAACCACATCAACATCAATTTGATGGCTGTAACACCTCGATCTCGCTACTACTCGGTGACTGAAAGAAGAATAAATAAATAAGCAGGCAGCCCCCTCGCTACCTACCCAAGAATCACACCACCGTCACCAAAAACATCAGCGCCCCATGTGGAAAAATCCATGCCACGTCTTTGATTATTGCTTCTTGCTTGTGCGCTACCATACTAAGCAATCAAATAATTTAGGCTACAAAAAATTAAATTGCTCATCTCCATATTTCCACCGCCTCACCTAACCCTTTTGCCATTTACATTTGATCTCAAGAAGAAATATAAAAAAAACGCACAAGAATGCCATAAAGAAATTCGTCCGTCGATTAGAAAGGAGGTTTTAGGGGTATTTAGGTTTAAGGCATAATACATGACAATTCTCCAAGCCCGCAATACAGAAGCCCGGGGCATTGGCCTTTGGCCGGCCCAACTCACTAACTTAATTAAAACCCGAAATATCCAATTAAGAGTCGACTACATAACACTAGCCATCTAGTAAATCTGTCTTCTAATTCTCACGAGACGACTAACTATTTATTTACCTAATTAAATAACAACAGTAAATAATAATACTTAACTAATTAACACGACATGTCTAATTTAATTAATTTCTAATAATACGAGACGTCTAATTAGTTATAAAGTGTCCAACTAGTTAAAACGTCTAAATAATAACGAACCGTCTAGCTTCACTAAATTAATTTACTAATTATTCATAGTAAATTTAAATATGAGGATTAAATTAAGATTATTTAACTATTAAAATTTCAGGGCGTTACAGTTAGATCGGATGAACACTAAAAAATCGGTGAGTATTGCAGGCATAATTCTCAACTAATCATTTAAGAAATATTAGGTCGGTATCATAAATTTTATATCTTTATTTTTTCTTCATCGACTGAAATTTGATCATTTTCATGAAATATTAGATCTTTATTAGGAGAAATTTGATCTTTATTAGGAGAATTTTTTTTTGAAAATCCTATGATTCTTAGAATAATCTGACAAAAAAATTAAATTATCAGAACAGAGTATAAAAGTAATAATTACTAAAACGAGTCACCGTCTAAATGATTTTGCATTTATAGGATATTTTCGATAAAAAGTATTATTTTAAGATATATATTTTCTACTTCAGAATTCAAAATGAAAATTTATGTTATATGTATTTGGGAAAGAAAAATTTATATAAAAATATGTCAAATGCTAGAACTCATGGAAAAACTAAAATCTTAATAGTCCGCAGCAACGCGCGGCCACCATTTTCCTCGTTAAATTAACAATCTTAATAACTTTACAACCGAGTAAAAAAGCTAGCTAGCTAGGATTAATTTTTACCAACAAATAAAAAGATGTTATAAGGCAAATTAGCTAAACCAATAAAGTCTTCTCATTCTTATATATTGTGTTACAAGAATTGTGTATAAAAATGCACATTACAACCCTTTATATACGCTGATGATTGTAAGCCTAAGAGTCATATAATAAGTACACATAAATGTGAGCAAGCATAAGGACATATGAGTTACTGTAGGGATATAAATACTCTATTACTGATGCTGCAGTTAGTACTGATGAAGACAATGATGATATACAAGTTAGTACTGAGGGGCAGAAAAGCAAATTACGTCTGGTCTTGGACTTATTACTGACGATGCTGTTTACTACTGATGTCGATAAACAGAACCGATCGTATCCGAGATTCTAGTAGAATTAGTTATAGAATGTATATCTTTTGTAATTCAATTGTAATCGTTTCCTAGAATAACTAGGTTAAAGTTTTAAGCTTTGAAGAACTTATATATATTTCCTTATGAATTGTAAACATACGTGTATTGATCGATCAAATTAATACATTGAAGCTTTTTGTGATAAATTGTGTTCTTGTTTATTTTTATTCGATTTACAGTTTACATAGTTCTTATTCAATCAACATAGTGTTAATCCGCTATAACTTCTATTGTTGAGTAGATCTGTGATTCAATAACTTGTTTGGTTATTCGATCCTGACAAGTGGTATCAGAGCATAAGGTTTTGGATCAACGAATTAAGAACAATCAAAAAGTTTCATACTTTCGAAACAAAATTGTTAATCATGTCTGATAACAATGAAAGCACTCAGGCTAACAAGATTCCAATTCTCACTCCCAACAACTTTGGGATGTGGAAGAACAGAATTAAGCAATACATGCTTATTATTGATTATTCCATGTCGGAAGTTGTTCTTGAAGGCAACAAAACCATTCCAATACCAATCACCAGCACCTCAACTGAAGTAGACAATGTCAAAAGTGATAAGGAAAGAAATGACAGAGGCATTGAACTAAAGACCCTAAGCACTCTGTTACTTGCCATTCCTAATGACTACCAACATCTATTTGTTGAATATGATGATGCTAAGAAGCTATGGCAGGCACTAGAGAAAAGATTTGTTGGTACCAAAAGTACCAAAAGAAACATAAAATCTGTGCTTAAACAAGAATTCGAAAACTTCAAAGGACAAAAGAATGAATCTTTGTCACAAGTTTTTGATCGATTCAACAAGCTCATTGGTGAACTCAACCAGGTTGGAGTTATACCAGACAATGATGATGTCAACAGAAAGCTTCTCAGATCTCTTGGTGAAGAATGGACTATATATACTGTTATATATAGACAAGGAGATGTTTTGGAAGACAAGGAACTTGATGAACTCTACAATGAACTTCGAGTGTTTGAATCTGAGGTAAGTCAGAAAACTCCTACTTTACCTTCAAACAATGTTGCTTTTGTGTCAAATACAGGTACATGTCAAGATGTTGCATCTGGAAAGCAGATAGAGTCTGAAGATGTAGCTAGAGAATCCTTCTTTACTAGTCATGTACACACTGCATTGATTAGTGAAGATCTAGAACAAATCAACCCTGATGATCTGGAAGAGATGGACATCAAATGGCAGATGGCAATGCTGAGCTTAAAGACTAAAAGATTCCTTCAAAGAACTGGGAGACAGAATCTAAATTTCAACAAGGGTGAACGGGCTGCCTTTGACAAAACCAAACTCAAATGCTATAATTGCAACAATTTTGGTCACTTTGCTAGAGAATGTCCCAGCAAAGATCCAAGATCAAATTATAACAAGAACATCACTTCAAATTCAACTGCTTTAGTACCTCAAGAAGTTCAAGGTTATGATTGGAGCTTTCAAGCAGAGGAACATGCTCAAAACCAAACTCTCATGGCCTTCACTGATTCTACTACTGAGGTACATTCCAAATCTTGCACTCCTGAATGCATTAAAGGATATAAAGAATTAGAAAAACTTAACAAAGAAACTCTTGATGAGATGATATTAAACTGAAATAGAAGAACTGAATTTAATGGCTGTATTGCAGATTTAGAAAATCAAATTAAAATTTATAAAATAACTGATCAAAAAATCAAAGATGAATTATTACAAACAACATATGTTAAAGAACATGCTGAGTTAAAATTAAAAGAAACTTTAACCAAATTAGAAGAATGTCAGTTGGAATTAGAACAAAATAAATTAACTATAAAGAAATTTGAAAGAAGTTCCAAAATAATTGATGAATTAACCAGCAATCAAACCACTGAGAAAGTTGTTCATGGTGTTGGATATCATGCAGTTCCACCTCCAACCAATTTTATTCCTCCACTCAAGTCTAGTTCAGAAAGAATTTTAAATGAATTAAAGATAGAAAGTCAAACTGAAACCAGTAATGACTCATCTGATGATGAACAAACCATTAAATAAATTGATACCAGTTTTCATACCACACAAAGCCAAACTGAATCCCCTAAATATAATTCATAAAATATACCAACTATTTTAAAAAGGGGAAATCAAAGAAACTTAAATCAGTTAAAATAACAAAGAAAGCTTGAAAGTGCTAAAACAACAAAATTAACATGTCTAATTTGCAACAAAGTCAACCATCTAGCAAAGGATTGTCACTTCAATCCAATTAATTGCAAAGAATACAAGGAATTTAAAGAAAATAAAGAAAAATTAAAAGAATCCAAATTAAAACAAACTGAAAAGACTCAACAAACAAAATATCCACATGTTGAAGTCCCAAAATTTGGAAGATCTACACAAAGATTCGTACAAAATATCAGACATGGAAGTCCAAAAAGAAGTAACAATGTTGAAAATAATAAAAGAAAAAATCAATTTTCAAGATATTCAAGCTACTCAAACATCAGTAGGAACTCCCACAAGTTTACTACTGGAAATAAACCTAATTACAATGATGTAAGATACAACTACTATAATACTACTGATCATGCTAAAACTCATATTACCCAAATACTACTGGTCCATCTGTAGTAAAATACTCAAAAGCCAAAAACTATGGGTATAAACCTAAATCAGTAGTAAAACAAAACAGCAGTAACAAACAACAGATGAAGACCAAACCTGCATTCAAAGCTCCTACAAGTCGTAAATCTTACTCTTCAAAGGATGAACCCAAGACAAAACAAGCTTGGTTCCCAAAATTAACTAATCCATTTAATTTTCGTGCAGAGCATTCAGATCCCTGAAGATGGAAGAACATGGCACATTGATAGTGGATGCTCTAGGCACATGACTGGAAATCTTCAAATTCTTAGAGATTTCAAGTCCTTTGAAGGTGGATATGTTGCTTTTGGTGAAAATCCAAGAGGTGGTAGGATTACAGGTAAAGGTACAATATTAAATGGTAAGATTACTTTTGATGATGTATTTTATGTTGCTGAGCTTAAATATAATCTGTTTAGTGTCTCACAAGTATGTGATAAGAAGAACAAGATTCTTTTTACAGAAATAGAGTGCATCATTCTTTTTCCTGGCATTATTTTAGATGAAAAATTTGTTGTTTTAAGAACTCCAAGGAGAAACAATGTGTATTGCCTGGATATAGGGGGAGAACTCATTTCTTCAAATGAGGTCAACTGTTTTAAATCCAAGGCAAACACCAATGAATCATAACTCTGGCATAGAAGGATGTGTCACACAAATTTTAAAAATATGAATAATTTAGTCAAACAGAACTTGGTAGTTGGTTTACCACAAAAAGAATTCATGTGTGATCATGTAACACCCTAAAATTTACAAGATTTTTAAAATTTTTTGAAAACAAAATTATAATCAAAAGGTCCCATAAATAAATCTCAGATATTAATATTTAACATTTAAAACGTATTTATTGCGGAAATAGTTAAGATAAAGTAAAGTGTTTTAAATTATTAAATGATGTCCACATCAGTAATGAAAAGATACAGCGGTCAACCGTCCACCTTCTCCTTTCCTTTGCTGGTACCTGAAACAATGTGGGGGAAATTTTGGGTCAGCTGGGGAAGCTGAGTGAATAATTCTCAAAATGCAAACAATCATAACATACAACACATGAGGGCACATCGGTGTACTCCTACTCAGAATCTACTCGATTGATTACTCAGATTTATTTCTCAGATTTTATTACTCAGATTTTAATTTATATAGCGCGCTAGTGTGACTTGGGCCGAGAGATCAACCCCGACCAGCCTCACACCACCTCAACACCTGTACTCTTCGGTGTTGAGTCTAAAAGGCCTGGCACCAGTACTCTTCGGTGCCAAGTCAAAACGTCTGACACCAGTGCTCTTCGGTGTCAAGTCAGATATAAACTCAGACGGGAATAATCCCAAAAACAAGGCCTGGCACCAGTACTCTTCGGTGCCAAGTCAAAACGTCTGACACCAGTGCTCTTCGGTGTCAAGTCAGATATAAAGTCAGACGGGAATAATCCCAAAACTCAGACGGGAGGTGATCCCAAAACTCAGATGTGTGTTATTATGTTTTATTATCTCTTTAACATAATTATCTCAGATTGCCCTAGCAAGTAATAGCACAGAATGACTCTGTGCCGAGCTCAGTTACCCAGGCACAATGTCTCAGATCATGAATAAGTAAACAGCTGCTCAGATACTCAGATAACAGATCAAACTCAGATAACAGATCAAGCTCAGATACCAATTAAGGTGCAAGTAATATAACACGTAAGTCATGCATGTATAACGTTAAAACTGAATACACGGTGAGAATACTCACCTCGAGAAACGTAAGCTCCAAGGGTTCCCGACAATCAGAAGGATAGCACGTTATCTCCTAGACGGTCCTAAAACCAAAAAGCGAAACCCTGAATTAAAAATCTACCCGAGGCTTATTTCAGAAAACTGGCAGCACCCGTCAGTCTCACGGGAACTGTCATAACTCTTAAACGACTAATTAGATTTTTCCCATCTTTTTACCACGACAACTAGACACTCAGAACTACAATTTACTGTGAGACGGTCACTGGCCAAAACAGATTCTAAGTGTCTCCAAACAGTGATGCAAGACAGACATGCTGCACAGGTCATCTTCCTAACAGGAGCATACTAAATTAGCTATAACTTTTAAACCGTAATTCGGATTGACGAGAGGGTTGCGGTATTGAAAAGCTAACTCAGAAATAAAGGCCTCTGCACGGGCCAAAAATCCAAAAGGTTAATTTAGACCAGATAAAAACAGTCTCGAACTACAGGCCAGATTCTGCCAGAAATATCGTTAAGTTTTAAAACCCGTTTAGCAACCCGACCCGTTACCAAAAAAAACCAAGTTTCCCAAAAATGAAAACCCGACAGATTAAAATCTCATTTTTCTAAATTTATAAATTATTCTAAAACTTGATGGTAAAAGGCTTCCCAATTGGAAACCGCGAACCCTACGGGTTCGGTTTCCAATTCGGTTATAATTTCTCGATTCTATGAAAATGATTAAACAACCCAACCCATCGAGACAACACGAGGCTCGGCCTCTGCTGCCCGGTCCACAGATTTCAGTCTGGACGATTAACATAATTTCTAGATTGATCTAATTACTCGAGACATCCACAAATCATCCTAAACCGAACAACAAATTAGACAAGCTTAAAACTCAATAACCAATCATTAACAAGTTAGGTTTTCAACAGAAGTTTACCCACATCACAGCCCTACAATGACGAGTTTAATACAAAAACAGAAGTGAAACCAAAAGGGATGAAAACAAGGTTGTACAGGAAGAGAACTACCTAAGTCCGGCTCGATTACCGCTACGGATTCTCTTTGCTTGATCACTTCGGCTATGAAAACGTCCACCTTCTAACCCGCTGCTTGCTCCCAATGGTACAACCAGAAAACAAGTTAGTGTGGCGGTTTTAGACGTTGCACGGGAGATTGGATAATCAAAACAGAAAAACGGCTTACCGAAACAACGAATGCCAATGACAGGGTTCTCAATTCGATCAACACTAGAAAGGACTAGCCTTTGCTTGTTCCTGCTTGATTGCAAGAGGGACAATAGCGACTGCACACTTGCGTCAGATTGCTTGACACTCGGAATTGGAGAAGCTTTTCTCTCTGCTGAAGAGAAAACAACGAACGAAGATGGAGTGCTGAATCACGGCTGGAGAAAAAAAAGAACTGATGTAGGGTTTGGTTCTAATTGTAGTTTATGTATCGCTAAAAGCAGATTAAGGCCATATTCAGAAAATGGGCTAATCACCGAGTGGATCAGCAATCTTGGGCTTCCCTCCTCTCATGCTGGACCAAAACAAAGGTAAAAGGCAAGGCTGAATTTTAAGACTCGGTTTAGAAACGAACACATGGAAAAGGCCTTGGCCTAATCGGCCGGTCTCGAGAAACGATAACGTCTAATAAAAACGAACTGTCTAACTATTTATTTACCCAACTAAATAAAAGAATTAATAATTAATAAAAATAACTACTAGTTACTTAATTAGGTTAACCCGACATGTCTAATTTAATTAATGTCAAATAATACGAGACGTTTTAACCATCAATTAAAAGCATCCAGATTATCAAGTTAATTTAATTTCATATAATAAAATTTATTAAATTTAATTATATAATTTTCGGGGCGTTACAACTCAACTCCACTTAAATGGACTTCGTCCCCGAAGTCATGGCTAGAAAGAAACTCAGGGTAGCGGTCTCATATCACATAATCAAGCTTGCCAACGACACACATCCTCAAATAGAGACAAGGAAAAGGTCATGCAATAATAAAAAAAATGACTCCTCAAGGCGGCTTACACGATCATAATAAGCTCCAGATGTTGCAACTGCTCGTAAAATATTCCGTCTCTAACGGCACAAAATGATAGGGCTAAAAGAAATAAAAATCGAAAGGCTCTATAAGGATCTCAGTTTAGCGATGGAAAGAAATGTCGACAAAAGCACAGAATAACCCATGATACTATGTTAAAGGCGTCTTCTTGCTCTCGTAGTTAGACATAGTTGCTGCACCCAGCGGTTAACGTTGTGTTGAATCTCCGATTCAACTCCACTTGGAGATTCGCTACGGATTTGTTGATGATGTCAGATACTCTCGGTGTAGTATTCGGTCATCCGCTCCATCCTCGCAATCATGCACGGTTCTCTCATGGCGATGACAATAAGTTTGTGGGACATTTCTTCCCGCACGATTCCATTTAGCAACATTATTCACTTTATCAATAAATACAATTTTTATTATGACCCATCTCTATCAATAATGGCTTAGAAAAGGTTCTCTACTCTATGGGACATGATCTTGCTAAAGCATAAGAAACGTATGTGTGGGTCGCCCCACAGTCAAATAACACAAAAGCAGACACGTTGTTCACATGGAATGTACCCATCACACAGAAATCACAGATGATGCACACAGAATTCACAGATAATGCACACAGAAATTCAAAATCACCCATTATTACTCATGCAATATACTCAAAATGTCACTCAGGGATGTAACTCAGAAGTCTAACTCGAAATATATCTTAGAAGTATAACCCAGAATTCTCACTCAGAAAACTTAACTTGGAAATAAATCCAGAAATGTAACTCAGAAGGTAGTAATGCTTAACAGCAACATCATTCACTACTACACATAAGTCTTATATATAAACATGAGAAGGCATCATTACCCACATCCGATTCATCTCGCATCTACTCATTTATATATATAGGTCAGTTCCGATTAATAATTAAGATATATGAACCAATAATCAGAACGAATTTAATATTAATTATATATCCCTAAATTTCTCCTTTTGCATGTACTCCAAATACACTTGATAAAAGTTTTCATGATTCAGCTTTAACTTATTGTAGTGTATATTAACTTCTTTTGATTATCTTGCCCACATATTTACTCGTTAAACTCATATTACCCATTTTTTTACAAATAGAAAAATATTTAAGTAAATTTCATACACTTATTTTTAACAATTTCTCATTACTCAGTTAATAATTCAATTCATTAGTTATCATTTACTCAATTAAGCAAATACACTTTATTCTCACTTTAAGATGTTACTCTTTACCCCCTAAATTTGGCGCTTCCTTGTTTTAGTAATTCTCAGTGCTCATTTATTATAGATCACATTGCTTTAGTCACTTAATGACTTCCTCATTCACTCGATTCCATAAAAAAATTCTTAATTCAATAAATTAAATAAAATAAATTATTTTATAACTCTAAGTGGTAAAATATATTACTCAATCCAATAATTTATAATAAAATATAGCTATATTATTCTATAACTCAAAATATTACTCACAAATAGAACTTTTTCATAAACAATATTATGACACCTTAATTTTTAAATAAAGCTTCCAGTTAATTTAAACTCACAATTTCTTATAAACTGAAAATTTATTCAATAATCAATCCAAAATAAGATTATATATATATACATATATATATATATATATATATATTTTTTTTTTTCTTTGCTTAATAATTCTTTATCAACTCAATTTAACGACCTCATTTTAACTCATTACTTCCAAATTTCATTATAGCGGTTTTCCCATATTCGACTCATTAATAAGTTCTCATCACCTTAATTTAATGATTTCTCATTATCACATTTATAACCAAGAGGGAGTTTGCACTAAACCCAATTAATTTGATTTATTAATTCCTCCATTCATCCCGATTTATCAATTTGTTATAAACTCTATAATTACCGCGTACAAAATTTTAGTTATTCACAATTACTCGATTTGATAGTTACTTTTATAAATTCTCTGATCCATTATATGTATTCAGATTTCACGTTTTAAAAACCTCACCCAGAAAAATCTCTCTGTATAAGCATCATGCTCACAATATTTATAAATAATACATAAATGATAATTATTTCTTTGCAATTTTTCCTTTTTACCCCTACTCAACTCCACTTGGAGAAAACTCGTCCTCGAGTTTGGAACTGATATTCACTATCAAAATAAACCAGCAAGCATGTAGTCATACAAACAATTAGGATACACATACTAAATTCACAATAACAAGCATTGGTCCATCGTTCCCTTCAAAATCTCCCCCTAACCTACCAAAAGTCCGGTGTGTACGGTAATAGGGGCCCTCTATTACTTTCGACACTTACCTTTGTTTGGTCACGGGTCAATCCCAAAGTTCACAACTTCCCACACATAAATTCACCAGCACATCACACTCAGAGAAAAAATAATAATAATAATAATATATTTTCCATATCTAAAAAAAAAAAAATACAAATTCGCACTCAGTTGTATGTACCCAAAATCTTATACAAAAGGCACTCAGCAAAAGGCACTCAGCAAAAGGCACTCAGCCAAAATATTTTATTATGTTTTCAACAGTTAAACTCAGAACATAATATAGCTCATAAACTCTTTTAATTTATTTTAAAAGATCACCACCGAATTAATGATGATAGTTTCCCTTTAGTTCACTTTTAATAAATACCGTTTAAGATAAGCTTGAATAACTTATTTTTAATTCCTCTCAGAAATTCTCGATGAATTAATATAACAAACTTATATAATTTATTCAATATCTTTGCGTCAATTTAATAATTCTTCATTGAACTCATTAATCACATAAGGAAAAAAAAATTGAAGGATTTTCATACTCAGCTTTTTAAATCACATACCTTAAAGGTTTTCTTATTTGATCTCAATTTAATAAATCTCGGTTTATTATTTCCTAGCATAATTTTTCCTCAATACTCGTGTTTCATCTCTTTATAAAAACATTTTTCCTTTTTAATTGTCCCAAGATTTTATAACACCCGAAATTCAAAAAATTTCACAAATTCTAAATTTGATGAATAACTGAAAAAAAAAAGTTTCACTAAATAAAGTCTCAAATGATAATTTAACATTTAAAAACATGTTTAATCCAACTGAAATTTTAACCTAACAAAAATATGTTCTCGGTATTTTCACTTTACTCCACTTGATAAACTATCATAAAAAGAATATTCTTTAAATTAGTTGATAATATAAATATATTTTATTTACTCATTTCACAGTTTATTCGTTTCAATAACTCTTTTTATTAAGTGCTTTTCCATAACGAAAGATTTTAATATTTTCTCAATATGAAACAAATTTTATTACTCCTCATTTTTATTTACCCAAGACATGTTCTCATTAAATATTTTATGGAATTTATATCATAATTTCATATCCATTTATTACCCCTTTTGGTTAAAATTGCTCAGAATTATAAAATCTCACAGATTATATAAAATTATATGTAATTATAATATTTAGCGTATATGACGCGGATGCACTCAGAATTACACACGAAAAAAAATATAATCAGAAAAGCAATCCTCGTCGCGAAATACACTCAGAGTTGAATCAGAATTATACTCAAAATAATAACAACAATTCTCATATTTGTCATTTCTCAAAACTCAGACTACAACGAAATTCCCAAATAAATAAAAGCTCTTAAATATTACCGGCAACTGGAAAAGCGAGAGGTCGACGTGACATGCTGTATACTTGATGTGAAAATTTGACTCAGAAAATATTTTACTCAGTTCTTGTTTTAAAAACTTGAAACTCAAACTTGAGTTTGAATTCACCCCTTGTGAATCCAAATCCCTCAAGTCAGTGCTCTGATACCAACTTGTAACACCCTAAAATTTACAAGATTTTTAAAATTTTTTGAAAACAAAATTATAATCAAAAGGTCCAATAAATAAATCTCAGATATTAATATTTAACATTTAAAACGTATTTATTGCGGAAATAGTTAAGATAAAGTAAAGTGTTTTAAATTATTAAATGATGTCCACATCAGTAATGAAAAGATACAGCGGTCAACCGTCCACCTTCTCCTTTCCTTTGCTGGTACCTGAAACAATGTGGGGGAAATTTTGGGTCAGCTAGGGAAGCTGAGTGAATAATTCTCAAAATGCAAACAATCATAACATACAACACATGAGGGCACATCGGTGTACTCCTACTCAGAATCTACTCGATTGATTACTCAGATTTATTTCTCAGATTTTATTACTCAGATTTTAATTTATATAGCGCGCTAGTGTGACTTGGGCCGAGAGATCAACCCCGACCAGCCTCACACCACCTCAACACCTGTACTCTTCGGTGTTGAGTCTAAAAGGCCTGGCACCAGTACTCTTCGGTGCCAAGTCAAAACGTCTGACACCAGTGCTCTTCGGTGTCAAGTCAGATATAAACTCAGACGGGAATAATCCCAAAAATAAGGCCTGGCACCAGTACTCTTCGGTGCCAAGTCAAAACGTCTGACACCAGTGCTCTTCGGTGTCAAGTCAGATATAAACTCAGACGGGAATAATCCCAAAACTCATACGGGAGGTGATCCCAAAACTCAGATGTGTGTTATTATGTTTTATTATCTCTTTAACATAATTATCTCAGATTGCCCTAGCAAGTAATAGCACAGAATGACTCTGTGCCGAGCTCAGTTACCCAGGCACAATGTCTCAGATCATGAATAAGTAAACAGCTGCTCAGATACTCAGATAACAGATCAAACTCAGATAACAGATCAAGCTCAGATACCAATTAAGGTGCAAGTAATATAACACGTAAGTCATGCATGTATAACGTTAAAACTGAATACACGGTGAGAATACTCACCTCGAGAAACGTAAGCTCCAAGGGTTCCCGAAAATCAGAAGGATAGCACGTTATCTCCTAGACGGTCCTAAAACCAAAAAGCGAAACCCTGAATTAAAAATCTACCCGAGGCTTATTTCAGAAAACTGGCAGCACCCGTCAGTCTCACGGGAACTGCCATAACTCTTAAACGGCTGATTAGATTTTTCCCATCTTTTTACCACGACAACTAGACACTCAGAACTACAATTTACTGTGAGACGGTCACTGGCCAAAACAGATTCTAAGTGTCTCCAAACAGTGATGCAAGACAGACATGCTGCACAGGTCATCTTCCTAACAGGAGCATACTAAATTAGCTATAACTTTTAAACCGTAATTCGGATTGACGAGAGGGTTGCGGTATTGAAAAGCTAACTCAGAAATAAAGGCCTCTGCACGGGCCAAAAATCCAAAAGGTTAATTTAGACCAGATAAAAACAGTCTCGAACTACAGGCCAGATTCTGCCAGAAATATCGTTAAGTTTTAAAACCCGTTTAGCAACCCGACCCGTTACCGAAAAAAAAACCAAGTTTCCCAAAAATGAAAACCCGACAGATTAAAATCTCATTTTTCTAAATTTATAAATTATTCTAAAACTTGATGGTAAAAGGCTTCCCAATTGGAAACCGCGAACCCTACGGGTTCGGTTTCCAATTCGGTTATAATTTCTCGATTCTATGAAAATGATTAAACAACCCAACCCATCGAGACAACACGAGGCTCGGCCTCTGCTGCCCGGTCCACAGATTTCAGTCTGGACGATTAACATAATTTCTAGATTGATCTAATTACTCGAGACATCCACAAATCATCCTAAACCGAACAACAAATTAGACAAGCTTAAAACTCAATAACCAATCATTAACAAGTTAGGTTTTCAACAGAAGTTTACCCACATCACAGCCCTACAATGACGAGTTTAATACAAAAACAGAAGTGAAACCAAAAGGGATGAAAACAAGGTTGTACAGGAAGAGAACTACCTAAGTCCGGCTCGATTACCGCTACGGATTCTCTTTGCTTGATCACTTCGGCTATGAAAACGTCCACCTTCTAACCCGCTGCTTGCTCCCAATGGTACAACCAGAAAACAAGTTAGTGTGGCGGTTTTAGACGTTGCACGGGAGATTGGATAATCAAAACAGAAAAACGGCTTACCGAAACAACGAATGCCAATGACAGGGTTCTCAATTCGATCAACACTAGAAAGGACTAGCCTTTGCTTGTTCCTGCTTGATTGCAAGAGGGACAATAGCGACTGCACACTTGCGTCAGATTGCTTGACACTTGGAATTGGAGAAGCTTTTCTCTCTGCTGAAGAGAAAACAACGAACGAAGATGGAGTGCTGAATCACGGCTGGAGAAAAAAAAGAACTGATGTAGGGTTTGGTTCTAATTGTAGTTTATGTATCGCTAAAAGCAGATTAAGGCCATATTCAGAAAATGGGCTAATCACCGAGTGGATCAGCAATCTTGGGCTTCCCTCCTCTCGTGCTGGACCAAAACAAAGGTAAAAGGCAAGGCTGAATTTTAAGACTCGGTTTAGAAACGAACACATGGAAAAGGCCTTGGCCTAATCGGCCGGTCTCGAGAAACGATAACGTCTAATAAAAACGAACTGTCTAACTATTTATTTACCCAACTAAATAAAAGAATTAATAATTAATAAAAATAACTACTAGTTACTTAATTAGGTTAACCCGACATGTCTAATTTAATTAATGTCAAATAATACGAGACGTTTTAACCATCAATTAAAAGCATCCAGATTATCAAGTTAATTTAATTTCATATAATAAAATTTATTAAATTTAATTATATAATTTTCGGGGCGTTACAGATCATCACTGTGTTGCTTGCCTGAAAGGGAAACAACACAAGACTTCTCATAATTCCAAAGCAATTAATTCTATTTCTAATCCTTTGTAGCTCTTACATATGGACCTATTTGGACCTACAAATGTAATGAGTATTGGAAAGAAACAACACTGTCTTGTTATTACTGATGATTTTTCCAGGTATACTTAGGTTTTCTTTCTTAGGACCAAAGATGAAACAAGTGAGATCATAAAGAATCTGATAGTCAAACTGGAAAATACAAGAGATCTCAAAGTGAATGCCATTAGATGTGATAATGGCACCGAGTTCAAAAATGCTAATTTAATTACTTTTTGTGATCTTAAAGGTATTGACAGGCAGTGTAGCTCACCAAGAACTCCACAACAAAACGGTGTAGCTGAAAGAAGAAATAGAACAATTATTGAAGCAGCCAGATCCATGCTTGCAGACTCAAAACTACCAATTACATTTTGGGCTGAAGCTATTAATACTGCTTGTTATGTTCAAAACAGAGTATTGATAGTTAAGCCTCATTTTAAAACACCTTATGAACTTTTTAATAAAAGAAAACCTTTAATAAGCTTCTTAAAATCATTTGGTTGTCCTTGTAGAACAAATTGGTAAGTTTGACTGCAAATCAGATGATGGTATCTTTGTAGGATACTCAACTCAAAGCAAATCATACAGAGTGTTCAACAAAAGGCTAAGGATCATTGAAGAAAGTGTGAATGTATCATTTAATGAAAACCTGATGAATGAACAGGGAAATGGTCCAGATTGGTTATTCAATATTGATAATCTAACCAAATCTCTTGATTTTAGTTATAATTGTAATGCAGGTGAAACAAATAGTCAAAATTCACAAGGAGGATCATCATCATTAAATGGTAGTCAAGATACAATGAAGTACATACTGGTTAATACTGATCCCACAGTCAATACTGAGGACAGTAGTAACTCTGGTAACCCTAGCAATCTTGATACCAGTAACAACTCAAACTCACACGATACTACTGATCCCAGTAGTAATACAGAAACTCAAACAGATGATGATGAACCAAACAATACTGATGTCAGTAATAACAATGAACCACATGAATTAAACAACAACCATGCTACTACTGATACCAACAGAAATGAAGAACCTCAAGAAACTCCAGAAAATCAAGAAGAAACCTGGACAGATGCACAGATCCCCGAAGCCAATGAATCAAATCTTGATAGTCGAATTGTTGCTGATAAAGTGTCCAACTCAAGAACCAAAAAGAATCATCCTTTAGACTTAGTTCTAAGTGATGCGAACTCAAATTTGCAGACTAGAAGCAAATTTAATTCAACATTAAACTCAAACATCTGTAATATAACTCTAATCTCTAATGAATGTATGTTTGAATGTTTTCTATCACAGGAGGAACCTAAAAAGATTCAACAAGCAATGAAAGATTCAAATTGGATTATAGCAATGCAAGAAGAACTTCTCCAATTCAAATTACAAGCTGTCTGGACACTTGTATCTCTTCCAAAAGGAAAAAGGCCCATTGGAACTTGATGGATATTTAGAAACAAGAAAGATGAAAGAGGTATAGTGATCAAAAACAAAGCCAGACTTGTAGCCCAAGGATACACTCAAGAAGAAGGAATAGACTATGATGAGGTATATGCCCCTGTTGCAAGAATTGAAGCAATAAGGATCTTACTGGCATATGCTTCATTCAAGAAATTCAAAGTCTATCAGATGGATGTTAAAAGTGCATTCTTATATGGGAAGATTGAAGAAGCAGTCTATGTTTGTCAACCTCCAGGATTTGAAGATCCTAAACATGATGATTATGTGTACAAATTAGACAAAGCTCTATATGGCCTTCACCAGGCACCAAGAGCTTGGTATGATACATTATCATCATATTTATTGAAGAACAATTTCAAAAGAGGTGCAATTGACAAAACTCTGTTCACAAGAAAAGTCAAAGATGATATACTACTGGTCCAGATATATGTAGATGACATCATCTTTGGATCAACAAATGATCAACTGCGCAAAGAGTTTGAAGAGTTAATGCAGATCAAATTCAAGATGAGCTCAATGGGTCCAATGAACTTCTTTCTTGGACTCCAAATCAATCAAGATCAGATGGTATTTTGATTAATCAATCAAAATATGTTAAAGACATCTTGGAAAAGTTTGCAATGAAAGACTGCAAAAGTGCAAGCACTCCAATGGGAACACATAAACACCTACATCCTGATGTTGAGGGGGAGGATGTATATGAACATCTATATAGATCAATGATAGGTTCTTTAATGTATTTAACTGCATCAAGACCTGACATTATGTATAGTGTTTGTGTGTGTGCCAGGTATCAAGCAAAACCAAAGGAGCTTCACTTGCAGGCTGTCAAAAGAATCTTCAGATACTTGAAGGGAAAACCATCACTTCGTCTTTGGTATCCACATGACTCACCATTTGAACTTATAGCCTACACAGATAGTGACTATGGTGGTGAATGTCAAGATAGAAAATCTACTACTGGTGGATGTCAAATCTTTGGATTGAGACTAGTGTCATGGCAATGCCAGAAACAAACAAATGTATCAACATCAACTGCTGAAGCAGAGTATGTAGTTGCATCTGCTTGTTGTGCTCAAGTTCTGTGGATTCAAAATCAACTCCTAGATGTTTGTATCTCTATCCTTAAAACTCCTATTTTTATTGATAATCAAAGTGCTATTAGTATTGTGAATAATCCAGTAAAACACTCAAAAACTAAACATATTGAAATAAGATTTCATTTTATAAGGGATTGTAATGAAAAGAAATTAATCAAAATAAAGAAAATTCGTACTGACAATCAATTAGCAGATCTTTTTACAAAAGCATTTGATGTAGGAAGATTCAGCTTCTTGGTTAGCAGTATTGGAATAATTTTAATAAATTAATTTCATTACTAAGAATTATATGTAAAGTTTTTGTATAATAGTTATATTTAAAAGTGTGTTTTACTACTGGTTATTTATTATTACTGACAATGAGTTGTACTCTTAATTTATTACTGATAGGGTGTTTCTGAGAATTAGGTTAAGTGTAAAACAACACTTACTACTGATGGTTTACTACTGGTACTTAGTTACTACTGATCGACCTTTATCTGTGAAATACGACATTTTACCATACTAACCCCCATGAAAATAACCGTTGGGTTATGATTTGAAGGGCATTTCGGTCTTTTGCAGGTTAATTCGAAAAATCTAAATAACTGAATGAGATTAGTTTAGCATTATCCACACCTCGATTCGATAAACCCTACGATAAACCCTAATCTCTGCAAATCTCGATCAAAACCCTGAATCAGTAACAAAGAAATTCATTCACTACATCGTTCAAGAAAATCTCACAAAGATCAAATACTCTCAGAAATTAAAAAATCAAGGTCAAAATCAATGGCAACATTAAAATCTCTCAAAGTTCAAACAGATCTCAAATATTCAGAATTCCACAACATGTGTGCATTTCTAAGGAATCCAGATGGAACAAAGGATTTTCGACCAATAGATATGTTCCTAAAGCACTCGTACATGAAAGTTTAAAATGACATATCCAAAATGAGATTTGTATTGTGAAAGTAATCAGGTAGAAATATTTCTACGAATCTGAGTTATTCGAGTATCGCGTACGAGACTAAATGTACGCATGATTTTCTGAGTAATGTTTATGAGATTTGGATTACACACAGCTGAGTGCATCTATATTTGTATTTATCAGATATTGAAAATAAACTTCCTTTCTCCTGGGTGTGATTTGTCGGTGGATTTGTATGTGGGAAGTTGTAAACTTTGGAAGTGGAGTTGGGTAGGGGTAAAAAGGGAAATTGCAAAATTAAAATAAGTATCATTTATAATTATTATGAGCATGATGCTTATATAGAGAGATTTTTCTGGATGAGAATTTAAAGTATGAATCCAGATACATATAAGAATTTAAAGTATGAATCTAGATACATATGATTGTTCAACGAATTTAGAAGAGTATCTATCAAATCGAGTAGTTGAGAATAATCAAATAAATTCTATGGAGTAATTATAGAGATATAACAAATTGATAAATCGAGTTTAATGGAGAAATTAATAAATTAAGTCAATTCAATGGAGTGCCATTGTGCAAAAGAGAAATAATAAATAACATAATTATGTACAATATAACGAGGTAAATATACATATTCCAACGTGGTTAAAAATATGAAAATGAGAAATCATTAAATTGAGGTACCGAGAACTTTAATGAGTCAGATAAGAGAAAACTGCTACAATGAAATTTTGAGGAATTGACTTAAAATAAGGTCGTTAATTGAGTTGGTAATGAGTTATTAAAGCGAGCTAAAATGAGAAAACTTTATTTTGAGTAATTTTTGAGTATTATGAAAAATTAATAAATCAAGATAAGTAAAAACGTGATTAAAATGAGTTATAGGAGAAAAGTTTTAAATTAAATGGATCAGAGTAGAAAAGTTTATTTATGAGTAGTTACTAAATTAGACCTAAGGGGAATTATTAAATGAGAATTTTGAATTGAGTAATATATTTTATCACTTAGAATGATCAGATAATATACTATAATATGATTAAATTACTGGATTAGGGTTAGCTATTGAATCAAGCAAATGAGGAATTAAGTAAGTGAATAAAACGAGATTTATAAAAATGAGCCCCGAGAAATACTGAAAGAAGAAAGCGCTAAATTAAGGTGTAAAGAGTAACATTTTAAAGTGGGAATAAATGGTAATCGCTTGACAGAGTAAATGAAAACTAATGAATTGAATTATTAATGGGGTAATGAGAAATCCTTAAGATAACACAAGATTAAGGAGTAAGTATGTGGTTGAAATAGTAAAGAGAAATTTTAAATTTCGTAATGAATTGTTAATATAGACCACGATGAGTCATAAGAATGAGAATATGTGACCTACAACTAATATTGTTACTAGTAAATATAATATTCTCGAGTTATAATTATGAGTTACTTATGAGTTTACCTTTTGAGTTATATGTTCCGAGTTTATTTCTGAGTCAGATTTCTGAGTTATATTCCTGAGACATGTTTTGATTTTAATTCTGAGTTAGGTTTGGGTTATATTTTTGGGTCATGTTTTGGTGTGCAATACCTAAGTATATGAAATTCTTGTGTGATATGGACACATTTGTGGATATTGTGCCTATTTTTGTGTTATTTGACAGTGGGGTGACCCACACGTTCGTTTCTTATGCTTTAGCAAGATGATGCCCCATAGAGTAGAGGACATTTTCTGAGTCATTATTGATAGAGATGGGCTATAATTAAAATTCGATTATTGATAAAGTGTATAGTGTTGTTACATGGAGCTGTGCGGGAAGTATTTTTCCCGTAAAAACTTGTTGTTATCGCCATAAAAGAGCCGAGTGTGATTGTAAAATTGGTTTAGATGACCTAGTACTACGCCGAATCATCTGTCGCCTCAAACCAAACCATAACAAATCTCCAAGTGGAGTTGAATCAGAGATTCAGCGCAGCGATAACCGCTGGGTACAAAAACTGTGTCCGACTATGAGAGCAAGAAGACACCTTCGAAAATGTATCGTGAATATTTTGTGCTTATTATCGGCTTTTCTTTTCATCGATAAACTGAGTTCCGTAGAGATCAATCCAATTCTGATCCCTTATCGTCTTGTGCCACCAGAAATGGAAGATTTGTATGAGCAGTTACGAGAGTTAGAGATTCATTCTGATCGAGTAGGTCCCTCTGAAGAGTTTTATTTTTTATTCAGAACTTTTTCGTGTCTCACCATTCGAGGACGTGTGTCGTTGGCGAGCCTGAATATAAGATGCGAGATCACTATCTCGAGCTTCTTCCGTGCGATGACTTCGGGGACGAAGTCTATTTTAAGTGGAGTTGAGTTGTAACGCCCCAAAATTTTAGAAAGTAATTTAATTACATTTTATTTATTATTAGACCTTATTGTATTATTTATTTGATGAAATTAATATGTGACGTGTTATTTGTATATTTATATGACCTCTAATATGTCGTGTTGATTAATAAACTATGTGACGTTTCGTTGAGACGTTTATTAGTGTGGCGTAATTATTAGATGCTGCGGGTGCGACTTAATTAGGTGACCTGTGGGATCTCGAGCTTTGAATTTGATTATATTAGTTCCGGTTTCGAGCTGTTGGCAAGGCCGGCCAAAGCCCCGGGCCGAGCCAACTCATTTCTCCTTGGGTGGTTTTTCTTCAGGTTGTTTGGGGCCGAAATTGCCAAGCCTTGTAATTCTTAATGAATTAATTCGGTGCTGGAGTGAAGGAAAAGGCCGAGTGCTTTGTGAATTAGTCCATTGGCCCGAGTTTGAGTGTCTTTTCTAGCCCAACTCGTTAGTTAAATCTTAAGCCCGTCAATTCCATACTTAAACTAAAAACCATCCTAAACACTACCCTAATTCCATTCAGCCGTGAGAAAAGAACGACTCCAACCTCTGCTTGTTTTCTGCTCGAACGTGAAGAGTGCAACATCCTTTGTTCGGTGATCTAGTAGGGACAGATGAAGTATCCAAGGGGTAAGGCATTGATTTTCTGTTTCGTTTCCCTTGCTAGTTCCATCCTAATTTCCCGATTGTGGGTTCTTCTCGTGATCAAACAGGACCGAGCAAAGACCAACCAATTGAGGGTTGATCGAATTCAGAATTCTCTGCCATCGTCCCTTGTTATTTCGTGGGCTGTGGAGGTTAAATTGATAATAGAGCACAATTGGATTGAAGCAGAACCCAAAATCGTCATTCTTCTATTTTATCCCTTTGTTTACTTGTCTCAAGTGGTGTTGTAATCTGGTGGTATTTTTCTGATTAAGCCAAGATCGAACGAGAGCAGAAGAAGGAGAGACCGAGCGTGCAGGGGTCTGATCGAGCAGCATCAAAGTTGGTTTCGGGATCGAGTTGCAGTTCAGGGCTTGAGGTTTCCCCGAGTATAACCGATTGGTACAATTTTTAATCCCGTTCTTGTCATAAAATTGATTGTGGTTCTATGTTGTTGATGTTTTCGGGTTAGTCTCAATAGAACCGGGACTTTGTCTAGCTTGAGTCGGGATTGTCATTTTGTAAATTTTTGAAGTTTCATTTGTGCTGAACTGTTGACAGATTCTGTTTGACCTGTCCGGGTCAGTTTTAGACCTGCTTCGGGTCCGAATTTGGACCCCGTGTCTTCTGGACTTTTGTAGCTCATTGTTGTACCTATCGTTAATTGAGATTACGGTTTGTGAAATTTGGGCATTTTTGTAACAGACTGCAGTGCTGAAATACAATACCAAGTAGCCCTGTTGCTGGCCTGTATCGGGACCCTTCGGGGCAGAACCGGGCCGAACTTTGTGAAGACAAATTGCAGCGTTAGGTGTCGTTTAATTGCTGTAAAATTTTGGGGTTTTTCTGAATTAGGGATTGAAAGTTATAGCCGTCACGATAAGTGGTCGCGGGTTGGGCAAATCCTGATTTTGTTGGTATTTTGAGGTCGACTTTTGACTAGGGTTTATTGTAAATGTGATATAGGCCAGGGAGTGTCTCGGTACTGCTTTTAGGCTGTTGCGTGGATGTTTGGAAGCTAGCAAAGCTAAGGTGAGTATTCTCACCGCGTATTCAGTTATAACGATACGTGCATGACTTATGTGGTTAACTGTTTTGATCTGTTTTTACTTTCTTTGTAATGGATCTGTTATCTGAGTATCTGAGTGACTGTTTTTATCTACCACTGATCTGAGACAGACATGCCGAGTATCTGAGCCGGTACAGAGTCATTATGTGCTACTATGTGATAGGGCTATCTGAGTGGTTTATGTTATGAGTTGAAAACATAAAAATAAATAATAAATCTGAGTGGTAGCCTGAGTGGCAGTTCTGTGTGGTAGCCTGAGTGGCATTCTAGTGTAAGGAGGGGCGAGGTTGATCTCTCGACTCAATTTACACAAGCGCGCTATACAAATTAAAAGAGATGAAAACTGAGAAATTAACTGAGTAGTATCTGATTAGGAGTCCACCTATGTGCCCTCATGTGTTGTATGTTGTAGTTGCTTACATTTTGAGATTATTCACTCAGCTTCCCCGCTGACCCAAAATCTCCCTCCCATTTTCAGGTACTAGCAAAGGAAATGAGAAGGTGGACGGTTGACCGCTGTATCGCTTCTGAGTGCTGATGTGGAACGCTTTTATTATTTTTAAAACTCCAATTTCATTTAAGACTTTTCCGCATTAAATACATTTTTATGACAAACATTTCTTTTGAGGATTATTTATGGGACCTTTTTAATTAAAATCTTGTACACAAAATGTTTTAAATTTTCGTGAAAATTTGGGTGTTACACATCTACAACTGAATGATGAAACATGTATGTTCTCTCTTCCTAAGGAGATTCTTGCTGAAAATCTTAAAAACATGGGGTATGAAGGAAGACTTGACATAGTCACTTTTAGAAAAGGTCTTCTTTCACCCCAATGGAAATTTTTGGTTCACACCATTCAGCATTGTATATCACCTAAAAAGAGTACATGGAATGAGTTCAACAAATCAATAGAATCTGCTGTTGTCTGTTTGTGCACAGACCAAGTATTCAATTTTTCTAACATGATTTTTGAAGGAATGCTTGCAAACATCTCATCCTCAAATTTTTAATGTATCCAAGATTCCTTGCACATATTTTAAACTGTAAAATTCAAAATCTTTCAATTACAAAGAACATTTTTCCTACACCTGAAATAAATAAAAAGGTGTACTCAAATATGAGAAAATTGTTTAAATTTTCTGGTAAAGATACAACACTGTTCCCAAACATGATCTATGATCAACCACCTACTGGAGAAGGTTCAAGTCACCCCATTGAACCCCAACCAACTACATCACTCAAAACAGCCCAAACAGAATCCCATGAGTCCACTCAATCACCCACACAAACAAATGTCCTGAATGTGTCCCAGGCACATGTAGATAAACCTCAGAGTGCTACTCTTCACTCTGAGGTAGACCAGCCTATAGCCAAACAAATTTCTAAAATCCGTAAAAGGAAGAAATCTTCCTTAAAGGACACCAGGGGACCCACTGAGTCACACCCCAGGCTCAAAGAGTTGCCCTCCAAGGAGGAGGGAGGGCATGAGGAAAGGGCTCTCACTACTGATGCACCAAAGGTTGGTGCACAAGCTAGTGAGAACATAATTAGGACCCAGACCTCGGCAACTTTAAGTGATGACTCATCATTTGAGGCAGCACTTAAAGGACCCCGGTGCCAAAAACCACAAGGGGAGGTACTTCTGCTTCTTCTAGGAAGAAGAGAGTATCTAAACAACCCAATGAATCACCAAGCAGTGATGAGGGTAGAATGAAAATTCCTGAATTGATGGAAAGGATGGAAAACCTTAAAGCCAATGTACCAAACAAGCCCGATGATCCACCAAGAAGGAATGAGGGCAGTATTGAACAAACTCAATTGACGGAGAGGAAGGAAAACCTTGAAACCACTGTACAATATTGCTTGGAACTTTTGAACAATCAAGGAAAGACCATGAGCTACATGAAGCACTATATCAATGCATTGAATAGAAGACAGAAGAGGTTCGATTATAGGCTTCAAAGGCAATTCAATCTAATCAGAAAATTACAAAAGAAGATTGATGATAGTGAGGCTCAACAAGTTGAGATCACTAAGGGGGAGAAGGATCACATACAGGGTATGACTAATCATTCCATTGCAGCAGCAGCAGCAGCCTCCCTCCTAAACCTTAGAGAAGCTCATGGTGAAACGGGTCAAAATTTTGGTGAAGACCTGAATAGAGGAGTCAGAAGTATGGATGAAGATGTATTTATGTCTGCACAACAGTCACCAGCAGTAGAGCAAATACCTTCTCTAGTTACTACTGAAGTCATGGGTACTACTGATCCCATGGACACTACTGAGGCTATTGAACAAACAGAGGTTGTTACTACTGATCCAATTGAAGAAGAAACAACATCAGTAGTAAATATTCCAACAATAGAAACGATCATTCTAGTTACTACTGATCACCTAGCAGTAGTAACTACAACAACAACAACATCTCCAGTAGTAGATTCCTCACAACAACTGGTAATACATACGACAGCTACAACACTAGTAGAAATGACCTTGGTTACTACTGAATCAGATGAAGAAATACCAGATCTTGTTGAACCAGCTGTGATCATCCCAAGGCCTCAAACTCCAGAATTACAACCACTTATCATCCCAGTTATTGATGATAATGTGAACTGGGATGAAGTTGATGAATGTACTCTTCCTCCTCATCCTAAAATATTAACAAAGGATAAAGTACATACATTTTCGCCATTAATCACAATAAATCCAGTTGTTGATATGAAATACACTCCACCTTCCATATGTGTTGATAAAGGAAAAGAAAATTTTGATGATGATTACTCACACAGAGCTCTAGGTCACTTTATGGTGAACAAAATAAATTTGGTTAGACCTTTAAAGAGAGATGTCTGGAAGGTGAA
This sequence comes from Calendula officinalis, assembly GCA_963853835.1. Taxonomy (NCBI): domain Eukaryota; kingdom Viridiplantae; phylum Streptophyta; class Magnoliopsida; order Asterales; family Asteraceae; genus Calendula; species Calendula officinalis. The sequence continues at coordinate 53,433,342 of OY970822.1, forward strand.
AAGAATTAGATATCAAAGGAAGTGTGCTAAGACTCAAGCTCTTGAAGATAAAAGAAAGGCTGGAGAAGAAAAGATGAAAAATGCAGCCATTCAAGAGATTGAAGAGTTTTTAGAAGAAGATCAACAAGAAGATTTGAGTAAAATAAAACAAATTGAAAAAGAAAGTATAGATCTTCTTGAAGCACAAGTGAAAGAATGCAAACAACTAAAAGAAGATATGTCTGAACAGTTTGCAGAGAAGAAAATTGATATGATCTCATACCTAAAATCTCGAGGTGACAATGCAAAATACTTTGGAAGAATGAAATTAATAACCATCAATGAAAGGTACTGCATTAAGAAAAAGAAGGAACTTGCTGAAGCAGAAGTAGAAGAAGATAATTAACAAACTTGGTAGAAATTGATCCCAAATTAGTGATGACTAGAATTCCAAAGACTGGTGAATCATCAACCATAACTGGCAAAAAGAGGAAAGCCATAGAAGCAGAACAAGAAGCAAGGAAGAAAACTAAAAAAGATTCATAAATACTTGATCTTCCAATAGCTCCTCTACAAGACAATCCCATTATTAACTGGAGAGTTGTGAATGATGTGATAGAAGTAATTAGAGAAGATAAAACAACTCAAAAGTTCAGTGCTTGGAAACCAATGGTTATGTCATTAACAAGAAGTGATATAATTAAAGTCTTAATAATTGGTAAGCCAAGAATGTCAAAGAAGTCATGGAGAAACTCAGGTGCTGGATACTTAACTGAAATGATAGATGCTGTTTTTTATCCAGATGATTATCCTGAGAAATTCACTAATAAAGAAAATGTGTATGCTTGGAATGTGCTACCAACAGTGAATATGTACTTCTTTGAAAGAGTCAGTAAGAAATGTGAATTGTTTTTATTTGAAAGAGAATATCCACATTCTGAAGAAACAATGTATCAAATCACTACATGTTCCTTCATGAGACCTCATGATGTTGCTATGTTTGCTGAAAAGTTGAATTACTTTGTAAAGAGAAACAACAAATATATTATTGCACAGAGGAAACAGAGAAATCAACAGACAATAGAAGGTGATAAAAGAAGAGCTAAACAGTTGGAAGAGAAGAAGAAGAAGGAAGAAGAGGAAAAAAAAACTTGATTAATTCAAGATGAATTAATAAGTTTAGGGGGAGATTGTTGGGATATAAATACTCTATTATTGATGCTGCAATTAGTACTGATGAAGACTTAATGATTGTATACAAGTTAGTACTGATGGGGAAGAAAAGCAAATTATGAGTGGTCTTGGACTTATTACTGACGATGGTGTTTACTACTGATGTCGATAAACAGAAAAGATCGTATCCGAGATTCTAGTAGAATTAGTTATAGAATGTATATCTTTTGTAATTCAATTGTAATCGTTTCCTAGAATAACTAGGTTAAAGTTTTAGGCTTCAAGGACTATTATATATAGTCCCTTATGAATTGTAAACATACGTGTATTGATCGATCAAATTAATACATTGAAGCTTTTTGTGATAAACTGTGTTCTTGTTTATTCTTATTCGATTTACAGTTTACATAGTTCTTATTCAATCAACATAGTGTTAATCCGCTGTAACTTCTATTGTTGAGTAGATCTGTGATTCAATAACTTGTTTGGTTATTCGATCCTGACAGATACAATACTCCCCCTTGATTGCTTAGATTTATGTTGAGCTCTTCATGTACTTCGTCTTCTATCTTCAGACAATCCATAAAACATTCGCCTCGTTAAAAACCTTGTCGGAGAAAACCCTTTGGGACAAAAACTCCAACCGAAGGACAAAAGAGTACGATATGGATTTCTTGAGCTTCGCCTTGTATCTTTAGACAATCCATGAAACATTCGTCTCGTTAAAACCTTGTCGGAGAAAACCCCTTGGGGAAAAAAACTCGGGTCGAAGGACAAAAGAGTACGATTTTGGATGTATTGAGCGATGGAAAGAACCATATATGGCGTGCCTCATTAAAACCTTGTTTAGAGAAAAACCCAGTAGGACAAACACTCAAACGAAGGACAAAAGACTGCACGATGGTTAATAAGTATACAACTGGATACTCCACATGAATTCCAGAATTCTTAGTGAGGATGGGGTACAGTTAGTGTCTCATTAAAAAACTTTGTAAGGTAAACCCAATGGGACAAAACCCTTGAACTAAAGAAAAAGAGCATACAAGCGTTCATCTGCACTCAACAGGGTGCAAAGCATACGTCAGGATGCAATTATTATTCTCACTAAACAGTGTGTAAGGCATACATCAGGATGCAATCGTTATACGCACACAACTGGGTGCATGATACATGTCATTTAGATAGCTCATAGACCTTTCTAAGTCAAATAGCTTTAACATGTTTTGGAAAGAATACTTCGGCAGTGACTTGGTGAACAAGTATGCATGATTCTTATTTATGTTGCAATTCAATCCTTTGAAATGCTTGTTGTTCATGTGTAAAGAACAATTTCTGCGATATGTGTTTAGTGTTATCCCCTTTGATATAACCATGTTTCGCTCAATCATAAGAATGGTGTTATCTTCATATATGACAACTGGTTAATTGGGATCATAAGCTAAACCACATTTACTTCGAATATGGCCACTTACATCTCAGCCATACACACTTTCTAGTCACCTCAGCAAGCGCGAGTACGTAGTTCAGAGTGATTTTTCGAAGTATCAACTATAGTCCATTTACAAGACCTCTAGGATATCGCCACATTCCCTATGGTAAAGACATAACCAGATTGGGAACGTCCCTTGTGCAGGTCTGATAAGTAAATTGCATCGGCATAGCCGATAAGGGCGATATCCCTATGCGTCAATCACACTTGATCCACTCGATGACGCATAGGGATAGAATAAGCCCATATTCGTACTATCTTTAAAGTAACGGAAGATGTCTTTAATACCATTTCAATGGTGGCGTGTTGGCGCATTGCTATGTCTAGTCATGCATATCACAATAAATAAGATGTTCGGTCTAGTACATTGGGACGTGTAGAATATTGCGCTTATTGCACCTAGATATGAAGTGTCAGTGCTAAATATCTCTTCATTATCCTCATTTGGATGGAATAGGTCACTTTTAATGTCTAGAGAACAAGTGAATGACCATGGGAGTAGATTGAGGTTTTGCGTCATGGTAACTAAAGCGTCTTAACACTTTATAGGTGTAATTCTCTTGATAATGAAAATCCTCATCTTTACGGTGCTCGGTCTGCATGCCGAGCCAATGCCGTGTTTTCCCAAGATCTTTCATCTTGAATTCCTTCTTCAGGATTTCAGCAGTTTCAAACAACTCTTTCGAGGATCCTATGAGATTCAAATCATCTACATAGACTGCGATAATAACATATCCTGAAGTGGATATCTTTATAAACACGCATGGGCATATCCAAATATTCAAATATCTCAGTATGATCAAGTACTCACTTAGACGGTTATACCACATCCGTCTGGATTATTTTAATCCAAAAAGTGATTGTCTCAGTCATATCGAGAACGTGTTCTGTGGTCTGGAACTACTTGATTCAGACAACTTGAGTCCACCAGGGACTTTCATGTGTATATTTGTGTCATGGTCCCCATAGAGATAGGTTGTGACCACATCCATAAGCTGCATATTCAGTTTTTTGGAAACTACTAAACTGATGAAGTAGTGGAACGTTATAACATCCCTTACGGGAGAATACATCTCCTTGTAATCAATACCAGGGAGTTTGAGAGAAGCCTAGCGCCACGAGGCGAGCTGTGTATCATACAATCTCATTATTCTCATTACGCTTCCTTAGGAATACCGATTTATAATCAGTTGATGTTGGAGCAACAAGTAAAAACACTCATCCTTTCAGTAAAGAATCCAATTTTACCTGGATTGTATGTTTCCATTAAGACCAGTCCATTGTACTCAACACTAGTACTTGATTCCATGTCATCATTGCTCATAATGTCAGTGGCCACTGCGTATATGAGCAAATCATCGATGACAGTATCGTTTTGCTTCAAAATATTGTCTAAGCTGGCATACTCGACAGATGTTTTGATATTATCGGGATGATGAGAAGTTGGTGTTTCATCAGGAACACGCTTCTCCAATACATTCCAGGTGATCCTTAATGATCTCGTGTGGCAAAACGTATACAACAGATTTTCTCCTCCTTTGAGGCAGAACATCCTTGGAACCGAACTGGTCTTCCTGTTTTCTTAGGAAGAGCGGTGGACTGGACAGCCAACGGTAGCGTCCTTTGCACGGTGGGTTCGACCGATGCAACATGTTCAAATGGAACATGGCGTCTCACTGGGACGTCTATCCTTGTAGGCACATTTGCAGCAGGTATATTTGATCTCATGACATTTGTTAAGTCATTAAATGCGTTTGGTAGCTGATTAGCAACATTTTCTAGCCTTAGATTTCTTTGCACATCCTTATCACTATGTGCATTCGGGGGATCCATATGAGACAAATTGGGTACATGTCACGTTCTTTCACGTCGTTCTTTATCAACATTAACGTGCAAATCTCCCCCTAACGACGGGAAGATTGTCTCATCAAAGTCACAATATGCATGTATAGCGTTAAAGAGATCGCCTGTCAAGGGCTCTAAATAGAGTATGGTGGATGGGTATTAATAATCAACCTATATTCAGAAGGGTTTCACTACGCACCATGCGACTGATCGACCCATAGGATCGACCTCCTAGTATACTTGGTTCGAACCATGACTGACCAAGAACATGAACTTGTTCTTGACCGGTTAAAACCAACTAGTTGATTTAATCCCTAAATGCGGAACTGGGATTAAACCTAATCCTTAAACCCTAAAGGATTGGGATGTTGGAAATCTAGATTAGGTTAACAAGAAAGAAACCTTGTACGAAAAACTCGAACACATACACATACTTGTGTGTGTTCGTCGAACACTCACCAAGAACCCTAGGGTTCTTGGTGTTCTCGTTCGATCGAACAAGAGGAGAGGAAGAAAGTGTGTTCCATGAAACATACCTTAGGTTAATGCTTAAGATAGATACACTGATGATGAACACGATGAGCGATCTTCTAGTTGATCACTTGTAACGATCTTGTTCTTCAATACTTGAAGAACACGAAGAACGAAGAACACAAGACTTGTGTTCTTGCCTAGGTTCGGCCGAATGGAGAGGAAGGGGCAAGGGAATTTCGTGATTATGGAGGCAAGGATCAACATCTAGGGTTAAGCCATAAGCCTTCTATTTATAATAGAAGATCTTACACTTAAAACCCTTCTAGTTTAATTAAGATTAACTTCTTAATTAAACTTCCTTTTTACACTTTCATCCCTTATAGTTTTAACTAGTTTATTATTGTTGCACTTAACTATTAAATGTCTAGTATTAATACACTAATAATTCGGTACCCATATACACGAATTATATACTTGTATTTATACTTTTAACAATTAATTATATAATAACCTTTATATAATTTATACAACAATATTATCCAATTACTATATGATTTAATAGCTTTAAATCATATCATGGATAACCTTTAATTAACACATTGTATATTTACTCATTAGTAAATGTACAACTACTTGTATTAATTAGTTAGTTAAACTAATCTAGTAATAAGTTAAACTTAACTTAATACTTTAACTGATTCATAATGACTATTATGAATCATTCCTCTTCGTAGTATCATTGCATATCTTGCTCGTATTACATGCACTCACCGGTGTGACCCTTAAGTGTATCATAGGCATGGATGTATCATCATAGGTTGACTAACTGTGCACATAAATCCTTCATATTCCCGTCATTTCTGAGGTCCAAATTTCGAACGCTTTGGAAGTTCAGTTGGAACATTGATCAAGCACCCAAACACGCGCAAATATGAGACGTCGGGCTCATATCCAGTTACCAGCTGGTACGCAGGAAGTTATTGGGTGCCCATGGGCCTCAGACGAACCAATGCATCAGTGTGCAATATCGTATAACCATATATAAAATGGGGCATTTTGGTGCGCATAACCAAAGTTCTTGCAATTATTTTTATTCGTTTGATAAACGCTTCCGCAAGATTAGTATGAGAATGAACGTACATAACAGGGTGTTCAATATCAATGCCCAATGTTATGCAATAATCATCGAACATTTTTTATGTAAACTCACCGACATTATCAAGTCTAATTGACTTTATTGGATAATTCGGATGATTAGCCCTCAACTTAATGGTATGGCTAGGAGTTTAGGAAATGTTGCATTCATTGTGGATAACAAAGTTACGTGTGACCATCTTGTTGATTCATCAACCAATATCATGAAAAAATTTATATGGTCTGCATGTTGGTTGGATAGGTCCACAAATATCCCCATGAATTCTCTCAAGATTACACATAAAGTGGTTTGAGATGTGTTTACAATCGAGCATATTTGGCATAGGATTTTCCGGATTAACCACGGAATTATATCCTGATGCACATAGGATGCATTCATAGTTCAAAGCATCGTATATTGACCCTGGTGTCCCAGCCGGTCATGCCATAACATATAAGTTCCCTCATCAACGGTGGCTCAACGAATAATTAAATTGCTTTCAATGGTTTGGATCATAGTGAGGCACAACCCATTTGACAAACATCTCAACTTCTCCAATATATGATTTTGGGTCGTATTGATCAGAGGTAATGTAAAGGTATTCAATACCATTTTCTCGTTCAGTTTCAAGATGAAAACATGTTTTCTCGAATATCCTTAAAACTCAACAAGTTATGACTGGAACTTGGACAATATAAGGCTTCATCTATGGTTAAATTAGTACCATATGACAACACATATTGGGCTATATCAAAACCAAGGGTCGACAGGCCCGAAATGGTTGTCAATGAAGTTACTTTGAGGCGTAATGTTGATTAAGTAATTTTTATGTTTTATGAAAGTGTACTTGGGTACCACAATCAACCAGACAATCAGCAACCCAATATGGATGCCTCAAAGTAAAAATAATTTAAAGTCGGTCACACGTATTGACTAATTTCACAAGGAAAAAAACGTTAATTATTTTAAGAAACATAATCAATGTAATAAATTCATAATCCAAAAGATAAGCATTGTTCAAATGGGAAAGCATAATCCAATTGAAACATAATCCATGAGCTCGACAATAGCTCTATTATTTACATTTGAGCCTCAAAATTAGGGGCCTCAAAGAATTAATGTGTGTTTGATTCGATATTTTCCTACAACGGGAGGAGAAATATATTGGATTTAATTATCATGAGCTGAACAATAGCTCTATTATTCCATTTGAGCCACAAAATTAGGGGCCTCAAAGAATTAATGTGTGTTTGATTCGATATTTTCCTACAACGGGAGGAGAAATATAGTGGATTTAACTATCATGAGCTGAACAATAGCTCTATTATTCCATTTGAGCCACAAAATTAGGGGCCTTAAAGAATTAAAGTGTGTTTGATTCGATATTTTCCTACAACGGGAGGAGAAATATATTGGATTTAACTATCATATAAAATGATAAGTTTATATATGTTTATGGCTTGTATGAGCACAAACTGTGGGTCGAATCAGCAGGTTCGAAAAACACAAGTGCGAATGATTCCATTTAGCGAACGAAAGGTCGATTGATAGACACCAATACATCATATGTATATAACCACATTCGTGGAAAAGATTATTTAGTCAACCCTTTTCGGTAGCTCTATTCGAATACAACCAGGAAATACGGTGAGGGTAGACAGCGCTTGTGCGTATCGGAACCACCCATCATTAAGAGTCAGAAAAACCGTCAATCTTTCCTAAACATTGTACTAAGAATAGGTGAGCCTATTTGGGGATGATTCACAACTTTTCAGGGAAGTGTCATACAATGCTCATAAATCCACAAGAATCATAACTTTTTCACACAAAATATTTTTTAACATAATCAATACATTAAAAAATGTTCGGATTTTATTACTCCAAATTATGTGTTCAAATATCAAATTTCAATTTTGACAAAGAAATTTAATTTGTCACAGTTTTTTTTTTCTTAAAAAAAACTCATATGAAATACTAATTGAAGAATCACATAACAGTTCGTATTAACACAAATTAGGATTTTTATATTCATTAATCAAGACAAATATTGATTTGAAAGAAATATGGATATTTATCCACATGTTGATAGTTCTCAAAACATTTTTTTTAATAGATTTTTATAATGAATATAAGAACCTTTTCTAGAAATTATTTTGCCGGAAAATTTAATTTGTGCACTTAAATAGTCTTGTTGATTTTAATAAATTATGGATTCTATCCGTCAAAAAAGTAATATGCAAATGAATATACATTAATATATTGTGTTCTAGCATTTTTGCTTGAGTTTTATAACTAAAAGACATGAAAACATAAGAATACCTTCCATGACTTGTTAACATATGGATGCCATCTTGATCTCGTAGTTTATATTCAAATATTCTATCAACAAATGAATACAATATTTGTCACGAGTACATACTTGAATGCTTAATCACTTGATTCGAGTAAAGTGCTGATAACGTGTTGTAAGGCAAATTAACTCAACCAATAAAGTTTTCTCATTCATGTATATTGTGTTACAAGAATTGTGTATACAAATGCACATTACAACCCTTTATATAAGGTGATGATTGTAAGCCTAAGAGTTAGATAATAAGTACACATAAATGTGAGCAAGTATAATGACATATAAGTTACAATAAAAGAGATGTTAATATTTATTCACGATTAAATATTATTATTTGTACTTTTGGTATAAAAATAGACTAGGATATTAGAACCTATATTCTTATAAATGAGAATGTTTTCCATTAAATCTAGCAATTGAGATATTCTAGATTCTAATAATTCTTGTTCAACACACAAACCTTGCTCGTCAAGTCGTAAATCCATTAAATTAAAATTCTATACAAAAACACGCCATCAAAGCTCAACATCATAACTTCGAGTCCTTTTTGGCAATTTTAAAGTGACGAGACCACTACTTAGATGAAACCCCAAAATTTTGAGTTTTTATGAAAAAAGTATTAATCTTTGTTCAAAAATTCAACATTTTTCTTATTTTATGTAAAAAAATTATTGTAAAAAGGTTGTATGCTTTACATGATTAGGGTAACTTCTAGTTTTGGCATAAATTTATTTTTAGTAGTGTTTTTATAATCAACTTTTTAGGGATTTTTCTTAGGATAATAAGTTTGTATGCTAGTGAAAAAGTAGACTATATTGACGTGCTAGAACTTGTTGCTTTTTATCTTCGAAATTAATGATCTAATAAATTATTATGTAACATTGATACGCTATTATAAGATCCTTGGAGGTGACAAGATTTTATGCGTGATCTGATTCATTTATGAACTTAAACGCGTTAAAAAACGTATATGAAACTTTTGATGACATGGATGTTAACCTACCATTCGGAAAATATAACGTGACATTGTTGATAGCATCACCGACACTTAATATTACAAACAAGGACATGTTAACTCATCTAAAAGTTCTTATTTTTCGAGTGACATGTTAACGATGTGGCCTCTCGCAATCTCGTGATTATGGAACTAAAGATGTAACATCCCAAACACATGCAAATGCAGAACCTTTTATAGATGTTGTAGTTGCACAAGTAAGAGCATGATAAGGAATTGAGTTTTGATAACTTGAGTAATTTTGATAACTATAAAACTCTCCTAAATAACTTTCTAAAGATCATGAGTTTAATTTTTCTTTGAGTAAATATTTACTATATAGTCAAGAAATGAGCTACTAATATGAGCATAAACTCGACCGCCCTTATGAGAGAATACCCTTTTGTTAAATAAAAAAACTTGAATAGGGGGCAAGCGTATGTTGTGGGCCATAAATTGGATATGGGCCAAGAAGTGGTCCACTTATAGAAAGTCGGGTTGGTAATGTATATGGACAAAAATCCTTACCATCGAGTTTTATGAAGCATTTAAGCCTTGAATTACATCGAGATTTCGACATTTTCTTTGTTATTATGTTTTTTTTTCCTTTGTTATTTTGTTGATGAGGAGGATGAGCATACACACCACATGAAATTAAGTGATTTTAATTAAGGTTCATTTAAGTGGTTGTTTAGTTTAGTACACTATTATTTTTATTATATAGAATGGTCCACTCTCGTAAACTCGAAAGTTTTTATTTTCATTTCTTAAAGCATCAATTGGTTTATATTAGGATTTTTTAACCTTAATAAACTAACGACTTGTGGTTGTTCAGTAAACGCTAAAATTTGTATCTAATGACCCATAGGCCATTTATATATGATTTTGTATACCTTTGAGTCATAAAATCAAAATTGCTCATTTTATTTAGAAGTAAAAGTGAACCGAGCTGTTAGTAAGCTATTCGAGTTAGGTTCGCTAAAAATTGATAAAAGCTCAAGTATAACGAGTGCAATCCGAGTTTGCGCCTAACTTGCGCCTAATATATATTAGTTGTTTTAAGAATATAATTGTTATATGTTATGTATTTGTATAATTATATGTCTATGTATAATATATATATATATATATATATATATATATATATATATATATATATATATATATAGTGTCCGATTCAGCGCAGAACCGATTTAAGCGACAGAACCACAGAACCATTTTAAGTTTTAATCTGGACCCTTGATGATCAGATCTACGGTTATTATGAAAGATGCTTTTTCAGAATATTAATTATAAAAAATCCCGTATTTTTTGTGTGATGAGGGGTAGAACCGGAAGTTTAATGGCAGAGATATTAAATGCCATTTAAAATCAATAACCATTTCCATTTGTGTGCAAAATATTCCTTAATAACCGTCCCCCATTTCTCTGGTTTATCATCTCTCTCTATCAACCCTAGCCTCCATTTGAAACCTCCAATTTCGATCGTGAAATCCTGGCCAGAGTAAGGACGGACAGAAGTATCCTTTTGGAAGTATCATCATCTCTATTTTAATTCTTTTACATCATCATCATCTCGTCTCATCATCATCATCATCTCTCTCCCTTTATTTTAATTCTTTTGATTCGTGCAGACGGACTTCTTGTCCTGGAGGCTCTCCAGCCGGAGTTATCCTTTTGGATTATGCATAGACTTTTCATGGTGGGGCTTATATGTATTATAATGTTTTATATAATTGGCTTATTACATTTCCCATTATCACAGGTGTCAATTTGAAGGTGAATGTGTCACAATAAACAAGAAGATGTTAAAGTTTTCCTATTATTGATAATTATTCGTTCATTATAGTCATGAAAAAGTTATGAGAGTTTTCATGTTTTCAATTCTATAGGTATTGAACTGGAAACATTAGTATATTGAAAAATTAGTATATTTTTGATGTTTTTATTGTTTTCAATTGTATAGGCCTAAACCGGTGGTCATAGTCGGTGTGTTGGTTTGATTTATTATTGTATGTATTTAATCTAATGTATGCTATTTGTTCAGATTTAGATGATGAAGAAAAAGATCGACTTGATCATAAACGGATTTGGGCAAACATCAAATGTAATTCGTTAATAATTGTATGTATTTGGGAAAACATCCAATGTATTTCGTTAATAAGTGTATATATTTGGGCAAACATCCAATGTAATTCGTTAATAATTGTATGTATTTGGGAAAACATCCAATGTATTTCGTTAATAATTGTATGTATTTGGGAAATCATCCAATGTATTTCGTTAATAAGTGTATGTATTTGGGCAAACATCCAATGTATTTCGTTAATAAGTGTATGTATTTGGGCAAACATCCAATGTATTTCGTTAATAAGTGTATGTATTTGGGCGAACATCCAATGTATTTCGTTAATAATTGTATGTATTTGGGCGAACATCCAATGTATTTCGTTAATATTACATGATCTGGGGTGCGTTGCTGATTATCATCTTTTTCTGGGTTGATTGACGAATTTTAGGTTGTTTAGGGTTTTTGTAAAATTGCGTTGATTACAATTATAAAATCTATAATTGGTTCATGATATTTAATTGATTACGGGATAAATGAAATCAAACCCACCTTCCATATTTTTAGGGCTACAACACACTTTTTTTAATTACCATATATAACTGATTTTGTTATTTGACTATAATACCCTTTCCGGATTATAATAATAAATATATAATAAATAATATTTTGCTGCAATCTGATTGGTCGACTAAGGGTTCTGTGGTTCCGTCGCTTAAATGGGTTCTGCGCTGAATCGCACCCTATATATATATATATATATATATATATATATATATATATATATATATATATATATATATATATATATATATATATATATATATATATATATATAGAAAGCGGTTCATGCGAGAACCACTAAAATTGCGAGAACTGCGAGAACATGTTTATAACCCTTGGATATGTAGATGAGTGGTTAAGATTAAAAGTGGCTTTATTGTAATTAAATGAACATATTTGGATGAAAAAAACGTGTATGGGAGGGCATAATAGTAAAATGAACATATAATATAATTAATGGTTTTATAGAGAATGCCATGTAATTTGGAAGGTCACCTACGAATCCTTAAAAATCTGAGATTTTGAAGAAAAAGATTAACTCCACCTTCTCTCTTCTCTATTATCACGTAACCCTTAACAAACCCATTATTAAGAAAACGATTTTTCTCTCTAACTTGCACAAAAACCCCTACCGAAACCATCAATCGGCACTCATAAAATCTTGACAATGAAGAAATCAGTAAGAGGAGACGAGAAAACGATGAACGAAGGTAAGTTCAATACCCTGATTTTCGTTCCTGATTCGAAATACAAAGTGGAAATTGTAAAAAAAAATGTGTGACATCAGCGTAATATGTATTAGGGTTTGTATTTCCTAATTTTGGTTTGGTTTTTGTCGATTTAAGATACTGATTGGCGTATTTCAACAAAAATTCGAAATTTTTTAGGGTTTTGTTTCCTTGTTACCGTTAGGGTTCATCAGAAACCTAATGTATATTAGGATTCATCTTCGTTAATAAATTAAGGTTTTAGTAAAATTGTTGGTAAGATTTTTACCTTTTTCTGCATTAGGGTTCATCTGATTCGGTGAAGCTGTCATTTGTGAGAGTTGTTATTTGGTAATTTGTGTTGTTTCTCTGTAGGGTTTTTGTTATTCAATAATATGGTAAGGGTGTTATTTTGTGCAATGAACACTGATTGAACTTTAATATACAGGTGATGAATATGTGACAGATTCGATGAAAACTAAACAAAATGTATAAATGCAAGGAGGAAATACATAGCACGTAGATCAGATTACACAACAACAGAAGATGATGACATTTCAGTTGAACAAAATGTGGTAGAATTAAAAGCTCAGATCTGAAGTAAACGTTGGTGGTAAGTAGTTATTCAATAACCCAAAAATTAGTTGTTTATTATAAAATTGATTAAAATAAGTCAATTAACGCAGGATCAAAGGATGTCCCGGTTGAAAGGGTGTCAAATAGCGAAAAAGTTAGTAACAACCTGAAAGGTTAGATTATAAATAAAATAAAACTTAACTTTTTAATAAATTAACATTTGTGTTCATTGTCATTGTTCTTGTTTTACATTTGTGTTCATTGTTCTTGATTGTTATAGTGTTTAATTGTGTTCGTATATTGATGAACCTTTTTCAGAAGAACATAATTTTGTTTGTTTTAACTATTCATTTTTTGCTTTTATGAACATGTTGTAGTTGATGTACACAGATTTACAGATTTTTTGGGGTTAATTCATTGATATAGAGTTGAAATTTAACGCCATTTTGCAATATGTAGGAGGGACGCCAAAAAAGGTAGAGAAGAAAAAATATCGTAAAGAGCACGGGCGATTAATGAACAGAAATATGTCTGTAATACCTAAAACATGAAGAGTTAACGATCTGTTCATTATTGATCAATGAACAGATTCCGTCAGTAATACCTAAAAGATGAAGAGTTAACGATCTGTTCATTATTGATCAATGAAAAGAAATCCGTCTGTAATACCTAAAACATGAAGAGTTAACGATCTATTCATTATTGATCAATGAACAGAAAATCCGTCTGTAATACCTAAAACATGAAGAGTTAACGATCTGTTCATTATTGATCAATGTTCGCCATATTGATGGATAGTTAAAGACTACCGAAGGAAGAAGAATTTGTTCATTATTAATCAATGATTAATATAGTCCAATAGTTATTATTCTTGTATAACTTTTTTTAGTAGTTGATTGTTGTTCATTAGTTATTTTGTTAATTAGTTATTTTGTTCATTCATGTATTCTTCATTTTACATATGAGTTTATTCGTTAACGTATTTTAAAATTTCAGTCATCAATTTACACAGTAGTTGGTACAATTACAAAAGGAAAAGTGAACAAAAAACACAATGAAAACAATATCATGAAAATACGTGTAAGAACTCAAAAAATAGGGGAAGACATTATATATTTTGAATAGGTCAATCAAGGTAACTAATTATAGTTATTTGAGTTACCATATTTAAATTAAATAGTATAAAGACTTAATTTACCTTTAAGGTTAAAATTTAAATCAACTTAATCCAATGGCCAGAAAGTTGTTCTCGCAGTTCTCGCAATAATAGTGGTTCTCGCATGAACCCTCCTCTATATATATATATATATATATATATATATATATATATATATATATATATATATATATATATATATATATATATATATATATATATATATATATATATATATATATATATAGGGTTGAATTAGTTTCAGAACCTATTAAGGCTACAGAACCGACTGAACCCCTCTAAGCCAATCAGAATTTAAGGAAATAGATTTTTGTTTTCCTTTTTCTTTTAATCTCGTGAGGGTATAATGGGAAGTTTAAAAATAGGTTTAATATGGTAACTTCCAATTAAATGAGAATTTCTTATAATATGGAGATTTTGTTTCAATTATTAATATCCAATTAAATGGTAATTGATATCAATTTTATTCAAAGCATCTTCTTCACAGTTAAATGGTAATTGCACGAGTTATACATGCATGTATACTCATGCTAATTACACTGTTCAACTGCACAAAATGAAATAATATAAATATAAAATGTTTAAAAGTGACACGACATTAATTAAACATGTATGTATACTCCTCATATTAATTGTTAATTAAACATTGTACGAATTATACATTTATAAACGTATTATTCTATAATTGTAATAGATAACAATCTTACAATCAAGGACTAACACCTATGTATAAAAACATCTATGTATCCGAGTTATACATACATGTATAACAAAAGTGCACAAAAAACATCTATGTATCTAAGCACAACACTTATGAATAACACCCATGGACAAAAAACACATATGTATCTGACCACTAAAAACATATGTTAACATAATAAAGCAAAATCATAAACAAAGCATAGGTGATCGTCTTCCGGTGACCGGTTGTTTGTTCTCCTTCTTCCTCGAATCGTAAACAGAACATACATGTAACTGTTAACATAAATGTATCATAACATAGACATATCCTTAATTTACTTCAAACATAGATGTTCCATCAATAACCTGCAAAATGATGTACCATTACTATGAACCAATACACTGTAAACATAAAAAAAGAATGAAAATGTGAGTTCAAATAACCAACTAATTTAGTTACAACTAATAATAATTGACATTTTTTAAAACGTGAATACCTAAAATTAAATATAATGAGTACAAGAAAAAACTAATTTAATACCTGTGAAGGGTGTAAAGATTGCGAACACTTTTATCTGCATCACGAGATAAATATTTTCCACCATCCATATCAGGATCAAGCTCTAATGGGAATTCATAATCGTCATTTATCTGCATAATTAATCACAATACTTTTAATTATATCCTGCAAAACAACGCATTAAATTAACAAAATTTGGCCTCCATTGTTTGTATCGTATCCACTTTGTATATTTTATAATCAAAATCATGCTTCAAAAGGAATTGCATCTAAATTAATGTACATAAAAACCCCACAACCAAATAAAGAAAACCCCATGAAAAACGCAGGAGATGAAGAACATAGGAGAAGAAAAACTTCAATTGAGAATGAAGAAAACGATAGTTACCATATAATTCGGGTATAATAATTCATAAATTAATGGTATAACTATTTTGGAAACCAACTTTCCATAATATTAGGGGGAGAATTAAAAATCTAGCAGTTACCAAACAAGGATCGGATTTACCAATTGTCAATTATACCCTTCTGATTTAAATAAAACTATATTAAATTAAAAATAGTTTTCTTATTTGTGATTGGTTTAAAAAAGTTCTTCCGGTTCTGTAGCCTTAATTGGTTCTGATTTTAATTCTTCACTATATATATATATATATATATATATATATATATATATATATATATATATATATATATATATATATATATATATATATATATATATATATAGGGTATTGATCAATAGAAAAGGGTCCTTATTTGAAGAAGTTGAAGAAACAATGCATTTTCGTAAAATATACATATATGTATACATATACATACATATATGTATATATACATATATATTCATACCATACATATACATATGTTCATATTTATACCCTATATATGTATATATATACACATGCATTTTACGTAACTTGCATTTTCAGTCGTAACTTGCATTTTCGATCAAAACTTGCATTTTCATTTACGAAAATGCATATACATACCGTATATATATGTGTGTATATATACATATATAGGGCATAATATATGAACATATGTATATCTATGGTATGAATATATATGTATATATACATATATGTATGTATATGTATACATATAAGTATATTTTACGAAAATGCATTGCTTCTTCAGCTTCTTCAAATAAGGATGCTTCTTTTTTTATCCTTATTATATATATATATATATATATATATATATATATATATATATATATATATATATATATATATATATATATATATATATGTATATATATATATATATATATATATATATATATATATATATATAGTGTAGAATTAGAATCAGAACCAATTAAGGCTACAGAACCAGCGGAACTCAATTTGATCCATTGATTTTTGAAATGAAATGATCATGAAAGACACATTAATGTATTTGATGAGGGACCCCTAAATATTGGTTTGCATGGATGTCATTCATGAATGTATACATACATGCATAACACTTATGTATACATACATGAAAACATATACATATATGTATACATTCATGAATGACATCCATGCAAACCAATATTTGGGGGTCCTTCATCAAATACATTAATGTGTCTTCCATGATCATTTCATTTCAAAAATCAATGGTCTAGATTGAGTTCTGCTGAACTGATTCTACTTCAACCATATATATATATATATATATATATATATATATATATATATATATATATATATAGTGTAGAATTAAAATCAGAACCAATTAAGGCTACAGAACCAGCAGAACTCAATATCTAAACCATTGATTTTTGAAGTGAAATGATCATGGAAGACACATTAATGTATTTGATGAGGGACCCCCAAATATTGTTTTGCATGGATGTCATTCATGCACGTATACATACATGCATAGATAACACTTATGTATACATACATGAAAACATATACATATATGTATACATGCATGAATGACATCCATTCAAACCAATATTTTGGGGTCCCTCATCAAATACATTAATGTGTCTTCCATGATCATTTCATTTAAAAAATCAATGGTTTAGATTGAGTTCTGCTGGTTCTGTAGCCTTAATTGGTTCTGATTTTAATTCAACCATATATATATATATATATATATATATATATATATATATATATATATATATATATATATATATATATATATATATATATATATATATATATATATGAATGAGTTCCATTGAGAATTAATTTATTGGGTGAGAATGCGAGAATAGATCTCACCTGTTGATTAGGACGAATTTGGGGCTCACGGCTTGGCAAAGTCTGCCGCACGGCACGAGGGGGCACATGTGCCCCGTTTAATAATCGAAAATTAATGTGTAATCATCGATGATTACCCATGATTACAAAAATTCTCACATTCTCAACATTTTTGCAATTTTCAAAGGAACTCTCCCCTATATATATATATATATATATATATATATATATATATATATATATATATATATATATATATATATATATATATATATATATAATGTAATGTTTACACTTTACATAAGATTTTAAATATTATAATTAAATAAAAAATAGATATTTTAATATATAGGAGCTTAAATAAGCTTAATCGAGTTGACTCTGAGCTTAGGAAAACCTTAGTAAGCCGAGCTCGAGCTTTGTATATAAGGCTCGAAACGAGCCGAGCTCGAGCTCGAGCTCTTTATTTAACCAAGCTGAGCTTGAACATAGTCGAGCTTGAGCTCGGCTCAACTCATTTACAATCCTAATTTTATTTGTTTAATAACTTAGTAAGGACAAAATTCTAACAATAGCAATAACTTAACAAAGATAAATGGGATAAATATATAGTGAAATGTTAAGGTATTTAATTTTTTTTTTAATTTTGAGGGATAAATCTCAACCCTTAGATAAAGAAAAAGTCAAATGGTTAAGATCAACCTACAAACCCCCAATACTACTACCACCACATGTGATTGAATACATCAACAACACCACCAATGTAACACCACAATCTTAGAGCCATTTTGTTTTCTTTTTTTTCTTTTTTTTTTGAAATATGCATACGGAAGCGATTTAAGAAAACTATAAATCCTAATTATTACATATCATAAAAGCCATTTACATATTAACCAAAATATATAAAACATTTAAAGGTGTTACTGAAAACAGGCTCGACCTGGTTTACAAAATCAGAGTACAGTCAGACTTCCAAAACCCAACTCTAATCAAAGCCCAATCCACAACCTGAAAAGAGTCAACAAGGAGGGATTAGCACAAAGCTAAGTGAATAGAAATAACTATCAATTTGCATAACCACAACAAATTAGAAACCAAGAGAAATCAATCGGGAAACCCGTCCAAACTTCCACAAGCAATTGGACGTTATGAGAGGACCGGCGGTCGGGCGAAGACCTTCGACTGTTGTCAGCCCAACAACAGTCTACCGATGGCTTCTTTACTATTGGCACGGTGATCCCTCCTTACGTAACGAATTCGAAGGAGTCTGATCTCCCCCATCCAATAGTAACGAAGCGTAGCCAAAACCCACTATAGCTAACCTCTAAAAAAACATGTGCACATACTACCATTAACAATCCCACAATTAATGGTACAACTGAAAATCAAAAAGCATAAAAAAAATACACTTTTGCCAGAAACAGCAAGATAGCGCCGCTATCTAGAGATAGCGTCGCTATCTTGGCGTTCGCTATTTCGAGCCCCGGCGCTATTTCGAGTTTCTATCCGGTTTCCCAAAAAATCAGGGAGATAGCGCCGCTATCTAGACGCTATCTCCACCAGCCCAGCCAAAATCCTGCAATTTCTCAAGAACTCCACCATTCCATAATTTTTGTACATCACACAAGAAAGAAGGTTAAATCCACTCACCTTAGCTTCCTTTTTGTGTCGAGCTCAGTAATCTTATATTACTGAGGCTCCTTCCCTTTTCCTGTACAAAACGAACACCGAATTAGTTACTAAAAATCAGTAATTTTACAACTAGTGTGCTATAAGCTAAACACCATTATTTGTGAACAACCAAATAACAATTTAACACTTGCATTTCAACACATATCATTTACAATGTCTAGAATTCCATCAAGTTAATTCTAAACAATACATAAAGCATTTTAATCAACTTGCACACATTAGGCCCAAACGGGTCAAAACGAGAATAATGAATCGGGAATACAAACAGCACCTTCCAATGAGTTAAGCTACTAATTTAACAACAAAATCACATAACTAACAAGTTACTTGCATTCAATTGCAAGTTCAACCAACTTTGACCTTATTTAGGTCAATTTGCACATATTGACAACCAAACGGGTCAAGACCCGAAACTAACATAATCAAACTTATAGTCACACAACAAACACATTTATGTTATGAAATTGATAATTAAAGTTTACTAATTATCCAAGACTAAAGTCAACTTGCAGATTTGACCAAAGTCAACAATCCATAAATTTAACTAGTTTATTACCAAATTCTTGCTTAACCAAACACTACCAATAAATTGCCAATTCATAACATATATGAACCATTTTGATTAGCTAATTATCCCATGTAAATGGTAATCTTTTACTTTCACCAAAGTTAACAATTCTCAGTATGACTAGTTTTCTATTAAACGGGTCAAACTCATTTTAGTAACTTCACACATTTACAAACTTGTAATTATCATTTCTTCAAGCATACAATTACCATTTTATGACAAATCTCATGTTAACTAGTTATACTTTGAAACACCCAAAATTATCAATACAATTTTGACCCGAAAAGACACCTCCGACCACCTGTAATAACTCAGTAATCTGAGTACTTTTATGACCATATCAGCCCTGGAAAATATGATATAATTAAAGTAGACTCATATACCTTCGAAACGACTAGTCGCACGGCCAAAACGGAGTTACGGTTGATTTTATATGATTTTTGCAAGATCATCAAAATTCTGAGAAAAAGCTGTCAAAATTTTACCTACGGACATTTTCAACAAAAATCATCCAAACACTATGGGTATGTTTGGTTGGGGGAAATGAAATCAAAGAAATGGAAATGGTTTCATTTCCCTTGTTTGGTAGGCTAGAGAAATAAAAAACACGGAGAAATGCATCTCCTAGGAAATGGCCTCCTTTGTATTTTGATTTCTTCTCATTTGGGGGTGAAATGGGTTTTCTTCACACCATATCTCAGTGTTCCTCCACCAGCGAAGTGATACATCTGTGGAAAAAAAGAAGGTATAAATTACGACATCACGTGAGAGGCACATTTCAACAATATTGAAAAAGAAATTTCATGCCCTAGCCTTTGGAAATCTGTCATCTTCTCTTCAATTCATCATTTCATCTTGCTCCATCTTGTTGATTCTTCTATCTCCCGTAGCTTAATCGACAAAACAGAGATAATCACCCACTTTCGTTCACCAATTTGACAAAGGTATCCTTTTTTTTACATTATCTACAATTCTTCTTGTTGCATCGTTATCCACTAAAATTGTTGTTGCGTCTATTATCCATTATTATTGCATATAATTCTTTCTCACAGATAGTTTTCATTTATTAGTTGCTTCAATTTGCCTATAATTTTAGATTTCATATATTACATCAATTTCCTTATGATTTGCCGATACATCGTTACATCACAGGAGCTTAATTGAAAATTGGATTTGAGCAAAATAATTCACAAGCTCTTAATTGAAATTCTTTGTTTCAATATTTTTTGTAGTTCTTTAATTGAAATTCATTGTTACAGTTCTTTAATTAAAACATTCTCATTTTCCAAAATGTAGATGACAAGAACACCACTGGCCAAACGAAAGAAATGGAAAATAGTAGCAGCTACAACAGCCGCCACGGGAACTTTTAACATAATAACGACTATGGTTCGTTGGTTTATGTTGGGTTGTTTGATCATTAAGCGTATGATCGAGTCTAGGACACTTAGTAGAAAATATATGTTGAGTTTTGATAGACGTCGTGACAATATGTGGAGCATGGTATATCAAAGTGATATTACGAGTATTGTTAATATAAGAATGACTAATCTTGCGTTTTCAAATCTTTGTGAAATGCTTGAAACGAGAGGAGGACTGCGTAGTAGCAAACATATGTTAGTTGATGAGCAAGTCGCAATGTTCTTACATACACTTGCTCATAATGAAAAAAATCGAGTAATAGTTAATAGATTCCAAAGGTCTGGTGAAACTATAAGTCGATATTTCAAGTTAGTTTTAGATGCAGTATGTCGACTACACAAAGAGTTCTATAAGACACAAGTGCCCGTGCCAGATGATGAAACCGATGAGAGGTGGAAATGGTTTAAGGTTAGTAATGTATAACTTTGTCAAAATAATAACATGTATGGTATTTGTAAAGTGTTTTTTTTTTTCTGCAGGGTTGCCTTGGAGCATTAGATGGAACATACATAAAAGTTAGGGTCCCTACTGTTGACCGAAAACCTTATCGGACAAGAAAGGGTGAGATATGTACCAATGTTCTTGGGGTATGTACTAGAGATCTTATGTTTACCTATGTGTTGGTGGGATGGGAAGGTTCTGCAGCAGACAGTCGAGTGCTTCGAGATGCTATTATCTTTGTGATGTTGGTTATACAAATGGTGATGGTTTTCTAACTCCTTATCGCGGTCAACGGTACCATCTTAATGATTGGTCTAATCCTCCTACCACAGCTAAGGAATTATATAATAAGAAGCACTCATCGGCAAGAAATGTAATCGAGAGATGTTTTGGTTTGATTAAAGCTAGATGGGCCATTCTACGTGATACTTCTTACCATCCAATTGAAACTATGCCACGTATCATTATTGCTTGTTGTTTGATGCACAATTTCATACGGTTAGAGCACGTGCGAGATGGAACAGACGACCCTTTTGAAAATGAAGTGTCTATGAATCACACACAAGATGGAAACGAGCATGATAATCTTATTAACATCGTTGAAACTTCACATGAATGGAGTGATCGTAGAGATAATCTTGCTAATGCGATGTTTAATGATTGGAATGCAAGACGCGCAACTAATGTATGACTTGTCGTAATGATTTATAATTTTAATGTGCTTATTTGTTGAACACGTATATTTTTTGAAGTTGTATTTTGGATGAATATATGTTTTTAAATCCATTGATGAAGCTTGGTTTTTCATTTTCATTGTTTTTCATTTTCATTGTTATTAGTGTTGATGCAATATAAAAATCATTTCATTTCTCTGGTTTTTGTTACCAAACAGGGGAATTGATTTCTCAGTGATTTCCCCATGTCAATTCTCTGACATTACCAAACAGTGGAATTCATTTAATTTCTCAGCTCATTTCATTTCCCACCATTTCATTTCTCTGCTCATTTCATTTCCCTTAATTTCTCTCTACCAAACGTGCCCTATGATCATCATATAAATTTCACCAATTTAACTAATAATTAGATGTAAACAACTAATATCAATTCTAATATGTTATTTAACCCAAATAAACATATAAACACCAATTCATCCAAACACTATCAGAATTTTATCAATTCATGACAAGTTAGCTAGCAAGTTCTACACTATCAATTATCATTTCTTAGCATGAATAATTAACCTATCAAAACCTCAAGAATACCAAATTCCATATTTCACCAAATTAGGGAAGAACTCCATCTTCTTCCCAAGAACACCATTGATGGAGCTTTTATGGAAGCTTCACCAAATGAACTACAACTAACAACAATACACATATAACTTGCAAGAACTCATTTAAACCCTAAATCATCTAACAATTTCGAATTCTAAACAAGATTTGACAAGAAATCCATCAAAACCCAATAACACATGAAACTCTAGCTAAAGAAGAAGAAAACTTACTTAGTTTAGTTTCTAATTCCGAAAATCACACAAGGGATGCAAGAACTTCAAGAATTGATCTTCAATTTGGGAGGAAAAACTCGAGAGTGTGTTGTGTGTGTGTTTGTGTCGTGTGACTGGAAAAGAGAGGGAAGAGAAACAATTTTGACACATGCCCCTCTACTAGACCACGTACCCCCCACCCCCAACACAGACAAATTCATTTAAACACAATACAAGATATTAGCTTCGCAGATTAATAATTTAAACCTAACTAACTTCAATTTTAACAACGAAGATGTTTTTGGAACCTTGGTTCAAAAGTGAACCCAAATATATAAAAAATCATTTTAATCTTTAAATATCTCAGTATTTCTAATTTTTAACCACATGGTTAAAAATACAATTAATTCAAATAATTCAAATAAAATAATATAAAATAATAAACACTAAAATATTATTTACCGAAAGTAATAAAATACTAGGCCGGGTCTCAGGGTGTTACAACCAACACCCCCACTACTGCCCACCACCCACTGCCATTGTTGGCCACCACCGCCACCGACCACCGTCACGACCACCGACAACCTCCTGCCACCTCCGACCGCTTTCAATCGCATGTGATTGTTTATCAAATCACATGTGATTGCACACCGCTGATCACCCCCACCACCACCACCACCAACCTCTTTCGGTCGTCGTATCCACCACAGGCAACCCCCCCCCCCCCCCACACCACTACTGGCCGCTTTCAATCACATGTGATTGTGTATCCAATCACATGTGATTGCGACGGCAGGTGGCGATGGTCGATGATGGTGGTGGTGGCCGGAGGTGGTGGTTGTGTATTCAGTCACATGTGATTAGATGACGGTGGTGTTTAAGGGATTGATAATGATCGTTTGTGTATTCAATCACATGTGATTAGATGATGGCGGTTAAGGGATTGATAGTGACCGTTGGTGGGGGTGGTTGTGTATTCAATCACATATGAATAGATGATCATGGTGGTCGACGATGATGGTGGTAGCCGACGGTGGTGGTTGTGTTTTCAATTACAAGAAGTTAAAACTCAAAAACTAAAATTATTATACAAATGGGCCGCATGACACTTGTTAATTATTGGCCCAAAACGGGCATAGTTATGGCTGTTATTCAACAGGTCCAGACACATTTTCGATTTGCGTAGCTGCTGAGGTTCTTGTAGTATTTCCATCATCGTTCATCCTTTTCGATCAGGCGAACAGGTAATTACCAACTCCAATTTAGTCTGATTGATTTTATCGATCGATTCGATGTTTTAGTTTCCGTTCAACTATCCTCTGATTTGCTATAATTATTGTGTTATGGTTGCGGAAATCTACTGTTTCATGATCTGTAAAACGTGCTCAATTGATCGATTCGTGAACATTGTACCATAAATTTCATGTTTCTGATTCACATTTATGGAGCTCTTCTGTTTGATTTCGTTTTTTGAATTGTAGGCGGTTCTATGTCGAATTGATTGTAAAACCTAGGGTTTTGTCTCATGTTTGACTTGAGTTACAACTTGCGAGATAGATTATCGTTATGATGTTAAGCTTATAAACTATAATAAACTTGAATTTTCTCAAGTTTTTTAAGCTAATAAGCTCAAAAGCCCATTAACTTCCCCAAACATGCCCTAACTTCAATTTGCCTTGGCACTGTTGGATATTCAACAAAATTTATGCTCGTTTGTTATGTTTTGAGGCTAATCTGTTGTTTTTTGTGGTTTTTATCTGCTTTATGGTTAATCATTGGATTGACTATCACTGTCTATTGATTTACAGGTGTATATATTTCATTTTTGTTATTTTTTTACTGTATTCAGGAGTAATAAGATGTCTTTCATAATGGAATTTGCTGAGAATTTAATCCTGAGAATGATGGAAGATCCAGTAGAAAGATATAGAAAATTCAGAGAGCATACATATCACATGAAGGAACGCTGTGCAAAAACAAAAGAAATGTGGAGTTACCCGATTCGCCCTTATGGTTTCTGGACATTTGATCGCCATAATGCTCAGATCTTTTGGGATGCTCAGATTAGTCAGGTTGAAGGTCGTAGGGATCCTTATGATGATCTTCTTCAAGCTGACTCACCATCGTCTTCTTCTTCCAAATAAACTGTAAGTTTTTTTTTTTCCAAAGGCTATGTATGTGATCAAATACTTGTTCATTTTCTTCAATCTTTGCTGTTTTAAGTTGTATGAAGACCATTTCCATCTCATCCAAACTTGATAAATGTAATGTTGTTGTGTGGTATGTGAAATAGACATGGCACTTTTTCATTTTATTTTTATTTTTATTTTTCTATGTTTGAAGTCATAGATATGGCAATTATTTATCGTTAACTTAAATAATGGGTTGAATCGGGTTATATTTTCTCTCTAATAAGTAAAAAATGTGTAAAACGAGCCGAAAGATGCTCAAAGTATATTTCTAATGCATAATCATCATTCTATTAAAAACTTCATAGAATTATCTAGGGTTCTGAGTCTGTTTTGGCCCATTAGCCAACCCATTTGTTTCTCAACCGTTCGCTTTAAAATACTCACTGTGTGGAAATAGGGACGAGTTTTTTAACCGAAAAACTGAACCGGAACTGGTTGGACCCGCTTTACGGTTTTCAGGCCAGTTCTTGGTTCTCTTGTTTTGTCTTTTTCGGTTTTTGTTCCAGTTTTTTCGGTTATTGATGAAACAATGGGCATCTGTCGACTTTATACTATCGGGAGAATAACTCCTCCGCTAATTGATGAAACAATGGGCATCTGTCGACTTTATACTAGAATTCAGCTATTCAGGTATGCCCACGATCTTGAATGACATGTAAGCGGATTGTAACGTTGGTTCGAGTTTCCTTAACAAATTTGTGGGCCATTGAGTGAACTGTCCCGAGTACAGGATTCTTGTTGATCAAAGAATTTGCGTTGTTGACCAAGTCAGCTGGGTTGGTGATGAGAGGGAAACCGGTCAAGATGGACTTGGTGGTGCCTAGGGCTTGGTTGGCTAAGTTAGGACCTTTTGGAGTCATTGACTAGGGATTTTGTGGTGTCAAGACTGTTTTTGTTTTGAAGGAGAGTTTTACCATTAGTACAATGACTATTTTGGTTCTAACTAAAAGGCTGTGGTTGTTGCCATGTGAGAGGGATGGTGCTCTTTCTCATTTCACACAAGGCCACATCATCTTTACGCCGTAAGTTTATAACGGATATCGCACAGCATAAGTTGCATCATAAAAGGCGGCTCATAAGATGAGGATGCATTCTTTCAGCAAATCATCATAAATATAAATGTATTCCAAAATACATAGCAAATCCCTTATTTTATTATACATCATTAAAAGGCGTTAAATAATATATATCTACCCACAATCTATCATCGTTTGTTTGGTGAAGGCACTTGCAATTGAAAGATATATATATTTATAATACTTTTTTAACAGAAAATTATAATCTACTCCTAATTATCACTTATGTTCCCAATGAGACGTGAATCTTGGATTTCAATGATAGGAGCAAATATTATACCGTTAAGCCAAACTTCAAAAGCTCTTTAAAAGAGTTGTGTTTAAAATGAGTTGTGTTTGATTATAAAATAGTTTTGTTTCATATAAAATAAAAGATTTTATTGAAGTAGTATGTATATACAATCTTTTACATTTATTTTTACTTTTAAACATTATTAACCTTTATTTAAAAAGTGTGAGACTCATACCATACTAATCATCCAATTAATCTAATCTAACTACATTATAATTTGTTACCTCAAAAACCATGAAACCCAAAGTATTTCACTTATTTTGAATCAGAGGGAGTATTTAAATTTGCAAAACTTTATTAAAATTGAAAAGGTTGCATTACTATATAACTTTTAATTACATATATTGCATAAATCAAGATTTTAATTCACTTTGTATTTTAAATTTAAATAAATTAATTATATATGTAGAGATAAATTTTAATAGTAACTAGGGTAAATTACAGTTTTTGTCTCTGCCCTATGGCCGATTTGGGGTTTTTGTCCCTAATGTTTTTTTGTCAGTTTTTTTGTCCCTTAAGTTTTTCAAATTCTGGAAATTTGTCCTTCCGTCCAATTTTGGCCGTTAAGTGACGGTTTTTTTGTCCATTTTACCAAATTACCCTTGCATCATCTTCCTCATTTATGTGTTCTTCCCCAATTAAACCCTAATTTTCATTGCACATGGGAATCTGAACAAGAATCATAGGGAAAAACCCATCATCGTCACCAGATTCAAGATCAATTAGGGTTTGTTTAGAAACGGGTTCGATCTTCATAACCCGAATCCAAAAACACCCTAAACAGAGCACGAATCTATCCAAACTCTGTACCAAAAACAGATAAACACAAACTTTGCCAAAATCTGGAGCGATGGAGCAACATACTCGACCCGAATCAAAACCCATTTCGAATAAAATTCACAAATTTAGTTCCATTTCATCATCTTCATTTTCTTCTTTCTATCCGTACCTCCATCCCCAAAACCTGCAAATTAGAGAGAGAGAGAGAGAGTTTTATTTGCAAATCTGGATCTTGATATCCACCGTCTGTGCGTGAGGATGAAGAAGACTGAAACGTGCATAATCAGTGAGAGGAAGATGATTCCTGAGCTGTGATTTTGCAGTTCGATTGAGATTTGTAAAAGGAATTTAGGGTTTTTGGTTGGCTCGTGATTCATGAGATTTGTAAAAGGAGTTTAGGTTGAAAAGAAGAAGAAAGGGTTTGATTTTGATGGTTTTAATTCTGTTTAGTGCAAGTTTAATTACAGAAAGCCATTGTTGGATTTGTTTAGATGATATGTCGATGATGAAAAGGGGAAAAAGAAAGAAGATGATACCCTCACATGAAAAGTACAATTTCTAATCCATAAAGTACAAGCAATTTGGGGACAATGACCAAAATGCCCTCACATGCCTTGCATTTTTCGTCACTTAACGGTCAAAATTTGACGGAAGGACAAATTTCCAGAATTTGAAAAACTTAAGGGACAAAAAAACGGAAGAAAAAAGATTAGGGACCAAAACCCCGAATCGGCCATAGGTCAGGGACAAAAACTGTAATTTACCCTAGTAACTAATATCAGATTTTACTAAAAGTTATTAAGGCGTTAAATTGTTTTACTATAACTTAGAATGTTTGATTTACTATAAGAGTGCTCGTATCGGAGGAGGTCGCTACATGCGTCCCTCCTACCGTCCCCTCCTATGTACGCGTCCTCCCCCTACGCCCCTTGGTGTTAGTTAGTTTGTATGTTGACGTGGCGCTGAGTTGGCAGCAACTGACGGCGTCAGTTGCCGTCACCATTGGCACCGGTCTTACTTCCAGTCTAACAATAACTTAACAAAAACAAATATATAATTTAGACAAAAACCCTGTTTTTTGTTGGGTAGACTCATACTACGATTCAAACGGGCTGTATGAAGATAAATCACTTGTAAGTTCGTGGCCCAAAAAGTCGGCCCATTTATGACCGTTAGAGCCTGTTTTCCAACAAGGTCCAGAACAGATTTTTGATTTGCATAGCTGCTGTCTGCTGAGATTCTCGTTCCTCATCGTTCGTTTTTTGTCGACCAGGTGAACAGGTAAATTAGGGCATGTTTGGATGTGTTTTTCAAAAAGTGCTTACTAGCTTATTGAATTTTCAAAAAGTTGTTTTAAAAAGTAAGGAGACGTTACTTCTTGAAAACTCATTTTTAATATGTTTTCCCATACAACTTATTGACTTTTAAGAAGCAAATAAGTCATGTTATTTTTTAAAAGTTTTGAAACACCCTTTTAATGTATGTATTCAAGTTTAGTTTACATATGCAAGGGAAAAATGAATGTGAGGCTGTCACGTACCTAACTTTAGGCGTGAAACCACTCAAAACTAAGTAATTTTGATTAAAACACTTAAAACTCATTAGTGTATCAAAACCCTTCAAACCCAAATCAAAACCGTTGTTCTATTTTATCTTTAAAAGCTGTTTAGGGTTCTTCCATGGTGAGTACGGAACTAAGATTTACGCCTAATTTCTATGTGAAAGACACCATTATTTTGTGTATGACATCAAATGACACAATTAATTTCTTATGTATATGAGATACAATTAATTCTTACGTATTGTTTTTCATACAATTAAATCTATTGATGGAGTTAACGATGGAGATTATTGAAGGGCAGTGATGATATTTTAATATAATTCAACTTAACTTTTTTTCATATAATTCAATTATTGTGTACTACATTTCTTGTAATTCAATCCTTTTAACTTTTAATTTTATTCAATGATTGATGGAAAGAGTAGGAAGAATTAGCAATTTGCTGGATAAATTAATTTAGTTGTTATCAATTTCACGATTGATGGAAACTGTAATAGTTGGTGTTCTAAATTATTGTAAAAAATAAGCATTTTAATTAAAACTAGGTTGTTTTGAGTGGTTTCACACCTAAATATAGGTACATGACCCACATACTCACTATCCCTATTTTATAATGACTAGCTGGTACCCGCGCAATGCAGCGGCAGGTACCCTAAAACCATATTTTACAGTGGCGATAGTGATGGTGCCAATAGTGATAGTGTGTGCGAATAGTAATGGAGGTAGCTGATGGCATTGATAAATTGATGCTACATTAATTTGTCTTGTGATCGATCATTAATTCATCATTACATGGATATATTTTGTATTTATTGGAAATACTTTTAATTAACTATTTTCTTGAACCAAGTAAGTTATGTTTCAAGGTCGAAAAATATACGTACATATCACATAAAATGAATTAGAAAAACATCGAAGAAAAAAATTATATAAAAGCAAATGGCCGAAAACCATCTAACTTTAAGTTGTGGTGCATGCAACCCCTTTTCAAGTGCCTCTCATGCGTAATGAACAAAAAATACAACCCTCATGCATAATATGCCCCCCAAACGATCCATCCCCCTATCGCCATGTTCATTATGCTGGTAGATGTGGATCCAAAATGTAGCGTCAGATCTGAGTGTGACATCAACTAACAATCCATGGTGATTCGTGAGGAAATTGAACGGTTGAAGATGCCCAAGAAGGGTGAATACACACTTATATAGTTTGTAGTTCCAAACTTTGATCTTGTAATCATCTCCTGCAACAATTTGAAAATGCAGTTTTGTATTCAAGACCGCGCTTTTGTTGCTAAAGGGGCTAATTTAATTGTAGAATATGCATTCATAATAATGTTTGATTTTTATCAAGGGAAGACCTGCCAAACCCAAACAAAATATGATGATATCAATCCTATTGAAGTAAGTAGTTGCATTAAAATATACTATTGATACCTTTTAGCTATATATTTTTACCCATTTGAATGATCAGTTATTATATATGACCCAAAAATGACCTATTTCCAGATAAACAGATTAAATTTAACCCTTTTCATACATACCTTATTAGAGCAGCTGGATACTTGATTAATTAAGCAACAATCATCAACAATTAAAGTCTTCTATTCAGCATTATAAACCCTAAACAAACAATGCACTCATAAAAACAACGATCAGATTCGGATTTCATGTTATCATAAATTAAAAAAAAAAAAACCTAAAGAACGATAACAAATGTTCAAATCAATTTAGATTTACTCAAACAAAAACTCAATCGATAATAAGAAAAACATAAACAAACCATGAATATAGATTGCATACATTCTTGTGCCTTCACAAAATCACGACCAATCTCTTTCCAAGATTTTGGATGACCCATTTAAAAAGTCACAAATGATGATCAAACTTATGCTTGGATTAAAATCACCGAGTGATGAAAATTATGAAGAAGATTAACGTTAGGCTAAACACAGAACAATAACGCGGGGAGGTGAAATTAAGGATAATAAGATTCAATTTAATGCAAACTTAAAACTTGAAATGTCTACCCCTTGAAATGTCTACCCTTTTAACTCCTGGAAACAAATCAAACCTTTATAAAAAAAACCCTTGAAAACATCAAGTGAGAATGAGAGATAACTTCAAAAAGAAAATGAAAACCACTTACTGTTGCTAGAACGAAACATTGTTCCTTCTCATTTCTTCACAGTACAAGTCCAATAACAGGTGCTCGATCTCAAATTCTGGAATGAAAACAATAAACATTACAAATATGTAAATTATAAAGCATAGGCTGCAATTTATTTGGTTTAAAATTAATTCTTTTTAATTAATGTAGAATTTATCTTAAAAAAGTTCAATTTGTTTACTGTAAAATTGTCCTCAAAATGCTTTCCATCATCTGAATTGTTCAGACCACTACCCAAATCAATTGCATCTGAAGTCCTAATCGATATGGACAAAACAATTCAAGTCTCAAGTACACATTTCATTGATTTCATTACAATCTGCATATTCAAATGATTTGAAAATTACAAATCAAATAAAAGTCAAAACATATAGTACTAACAAATGATCATCGATCAATCGATGAGGTGGTGATGAATTTATGCAATACATAACTAACATAAAGTATAAACATATACATATGATGATAAAAATAAAAAAATCACAGAAAATATTATTTATGTGACCTACCTTCACAACACGGAGCATAAGAAAGTAAATAAATGGTCCAGAGAGTGGATTTGAAACCATGAACTTGAAATATTGCGGAAGATATTTGCGTACAGAGTTGTACACACCAATCTGGAAATTGTAAAGCACAAGTAGATTGTTAAAATAGAACAAAATTGTACACAAAATAAAATAAAAGCATTGGTTTTAGTAAGGTGTATCTAAAAATGTATTTCGAATTTGAAATTACTTGAAGCTTTTAGGGCAGCCGAGGTAATTATGGACATACAATTAGGTTTGAATGGATCAAGGCAATAGAATCGAGGAGGCGTCTAGGGTTTAGGGAGAAATGAATCGACGGGAGAGAAGGTTGGACGAACATATGCATGCTAGGTTGAAGGTACCGATGGGAACGAAGAGACGCTTTGAGCAGATGGGCCACAGTGTTTATGATTATAAATCGGGTGGGCTTAACCCGCGTTGTTTGCGGATATATAATTAATGTTTGGATGAAACTCACAGCTGCATGCTTGTCCTAGCGGGTGTGCCATTGTTATATGACCAGCAGGTGGCGGTTTCGAATCTTGGCTGGTGTTTTTTTTCTTCCAAAAGGACCAATTCCATAATTAGCAAGTGTGTTGGCTGAATTTTCAGCCTTGCTAATTGTGGAAGGGGTAAACTCTTTATAATATAGTAGAGATTTAAATACTAAAATTGTTATTTTTGCCTTCATTTGACTAGAAAATGTGTGTGAATTTTTACGAGGAAGGAAGCGAGTGAGGTTTTTGTGTCATGACTTGACTCCCTCTATTCTTCCAAAACCAAATCGTTGATGGAGATTCTGAAACCCCACCCTCA
Organism: Calendula officinalis; assembly: GCA_963853835.1. Lineage (NCBI taxonomy): Eukaryota > Viridiplantae > Streptophyta > Magnoliopsida > Asterales > Asteraceae > Calendula > Calendula officinalis. The sequence continues at coordinate 53,466,300 of OY970822.1, forward strand.
CCCTGAAATCAAAATTGAAGTCAAAAACAATCTTAAAACCTCCTCAATATCACTCAGATTGTCAGCTCAATTCAACAGACCATTTGAGGAAAAAGCTGCAGCCTCCTTCTAAACCCCCAATTCATGATACTTTCAATTTCAAATTCGAATGATGAGATTAAGACTCGTGCTTTATGGAATCAATTGGAGACTTGGGCTACTCGTGCTGAGTTTCGAGGTATTGTGAGTGATAAACTAAACAAAGTACGAAGATGAAATCTTAACCCCATCCAATTCCATTAAATTATGGCAAAATTTCATCAGTTTTCAACTCTTGTGTAAGATCTTATGTTCTTGACGCTGTCAAAACTAAACCTGGTAAAACGATATTCTCTTGTATTCTTGTGTTTTTGGCTTTCAAGAGCGTGTTTAGGAAACAAAAGGAAGAGCTTTCCAGTTTAGAAAAGGAAATGTTGATAAGAAAAATGAAAGCTAGAGAAAAGGCTGGTGATGTGGAAGTCTCTGAAATGGCGGTGTTGTTTAAAGAAAGGCCACAAGAGCTTATGGATACCATTGTGGCATCAAACGATGATAAATCTTGTGATTTTGATGGCAAAATCCAAGAAATCAGAGCAATGGCTAGAGAAATTGAGAAACCAGATGGAAATACAATCAATCGGGAAGATGATGATGATGTAAGCATTAATAATCAGCCAAATGAAGAGGAAGTGCACCCACAAGATGATGCTAGTAGAACTTTGAATGGGTTGACTAGTCAAGAGAAGAGAGATCAAAGTGTTGCACGAGGTAACCTGCTAGACAAGAAACCAAGATTAAGGATTATAAGTTCTGTCAAAGAAGCAAGAGAATATCTCGTTGATAAGAAAAAACATGACAAGAATGAAGCAACAGTTGACCAACTTCCAGAGAACATGTTTGACTCTAAATCTTTGAACGAAAATAACTCTAGAGAAGAAGAACAACGTGTTGATTTAGGAAGAGGAAACCGTGAGAAATGGATGGAGGACAATTTCAACGAATTTGTTGACAATATAAGAGGCGGATTTAGAAACAATTACATGGTAGCTAAAGAGAAAGTGAAAGAAGATTTAAATTTAGTCTCGGAGCTTGAACTAGAAAGTGAAAATGACAAATGGATGAAAGATGAAAAGCTTAAAGAAATTGTGTTCCAAGTGAGAGAAAATGAACTCACGGGGCGAGATCCTTTCTATCTTATGGATAATGAAGATAAAGCCTTGTTTTTTAAAGGTCTCGAGAAGAAAGTCGAGAAAGAAAACGAGAAATTGGCACATCTTCATCAATATCTTCATTCAAATATCGAAAACCTTCATTACGGAGCAGGTACCTCATTTTTTATATTTTACTTGATTAAATAGTAAATTACAAGGATGGTCCCTCAAGTTTATCCCCACCTATGGTCCTTTACTTTAAAAGATTACACTGGCAATCTTTTTTTGGAAACCTTTTACAAAAACAGTCCTTTAGCCTTCTGTTAAAAAATTACACCGGTAGTCCTTTTTCTTATAAAATATTCAACGCGCTTTAAACTAAAGGAATGTTGGTGTAAAAGGTTTCCAAAAAAGGACTAACAATGTAATCGTTTAAAGTAAATGACCATAACTGAAATTTGGGTAAAACGTGAGGGACCATCCTTACTCTTGATTAAAATTAGGTACTTATATTTTTGTTTGTTTAGATGGGATTAGTTTGTATGATCCTCCAGAGAAGATGATACCCAGATGGAAGCCCATATAGAGCAAAGGAAAGCAGCACTTGAAAATACCAATACCAATACCAATACCAATCAGAATCATAATAAGACGAATTCAAAGACTGTGATAGAAAGGAGTGACGGGTCCATTAAACCCGGAACAAAATCCGGGAAAGAGTTTTGGCAGCACACGAAGAAATGGTCTCGTGGATTTGTAGATTCCTACAATTCCGAGAACGATCCGGAAACGAAAGCTGTCATGAAGGATATCGGGAAGGATTTGGACAGGTGGATCACCGAGAAAGAGATACAAGATGCTGCAGATGTGATGGATAAGCTTCCGGGTAAAGGAAAAACGTTCATCGCGGAAAAAATACAAAAGTTGAAGCGGGAAATGGAGGTTTTTGGACCACAAGCTGTTGTCAGCAAGTACAGTGAGTATGGAGATGAGAAGGAGGTAGATTATTATTGGTGGCTCGATCTCCCGTTTGTGTTGTGTATTGAATTGTATGTAAATGGTGATGGAGATGAGAGGGTCGGGTTTTACTCGTTAGAGATGGCGCCGGATCTTGAGTTGGACCCAAAACCGTGTCATATAATTGCTTTTGAGGATGCGGGTGACTGCAAGAATCTTTGTTATATCATACAGGAAATGATTGGAAATGGACATGCCTTTGTTGTGCCACAACCGCCAAAGGTAGGTTTTGTTTGTTACTTTGTAAAAATTCCTAATCGGAGCATTTATCGGTCAAAATGGGTCAAGGTCAACTAAAGTCAAAACTAGTTATTTAAGAAAAAACATTTTAGGGTTTCTTTTTTAGTGATGGTAGTTTGTATATGAATAGAGGAAATCACCGAAGTAGTTTGTATGATTTTTGCAAGGATTTGCTAATATTTAATTTTTTTTAATAAATTCCTTTATAGTTTATGATAGAAATCGATTAATTGCTTGAAGGTGGTTGACTACCTTGTACTCAAGTGAAACAAAACAATCATTTCTTGTTATAATTTTGTGATGCAGGATGTATACCAGGAAGCAAAGAGGAATGGTTTTAATGTTACAGTTATAAGAAAAGGAGAGGTGAAACTGGATGTGGATCAAACACTAGAAGAGGTGGAAGATAAAATAGTTGAGATTGGGAGCCAGATGTACCATGATAAAATCATCAAATCCCGCAATGTTGATGTAGATTCACTCATCAAAGGTGTTTTTGGGCTCGACAAATCAAAGCCACCCAGGTATTTACACTTACACCTGTCAATCAAATTATTGCTTATTTCAACTTCCAAACACCCCCCTAATGATTTGATGGTATTATATTTTCAGAAGAAGATCAAAGAAGAAATTGAAGAAGCCGACAAGTTTCCCTTGAGTTGACTTGACCGTAAGTATTATTCTATACCGTATAAGTTCTCTTAGACCTTAGTATATAACATATCAAATTTGTAGCAATAGGGTTAGAGACTTGATGATGTAGAAGCTAAAATGTGTTTTTATGTTAAGGACATTTTTCATAACCTGGCCACATGTAAGATGAAGTCATAATCACATATAATCATTTCTTCTCAATTCAAGCAAGTTACGAGGTATAGTTATATTATATGTTTTGTTAAATCATGTTAAAATACATGTAATATGAAGTCATAATCACATATTAAACACTTGTATGAATATAATCTTTCATGATGGCAAGTAATCTCTCTCATCATGACTTGTTTTTATTTTCATCCAACACTTTACTGAGATCTCAGGCGTTTCATGTACTGTAGGATAGGTTCCTTCACCTATAATATAAATAGAATTATTTATTTATTTCAAACAAAGAAATATATTTTAATTTTTATAAATTATTTTTGTGATTATTATAGTGTATGTACCGTGCTTGCTTTGCGGGAACGTTTGTCAAGGCTGGATTGGGTATCCATTTTGTCATCCTGATTCACATTTACATTTCTACCCTTTTCGACTCCTGCTGCATAGCTCTCTATTGAAGCTATTGGCTGTAAAATGTATATTTAATTCAAGAAAGTAAGCAAAAGTCACTACACAAATATACATGTAATTAAATGGTTGGGTTGGATAACGGGTCAAAACGGGTTCAGGTTTGAACGGGTCAACCTTAGTGTGGGCAAAAACAGGCAAGTCAGATTGAGTTGATCCACAAACAGGGCAAATACATTCCTTGTCAATTTCTTGATAACTAATGCAATAATCATGATTTTAAGAGCATTTTTCTATAACACTAATCTAAATGCTTGACTAAATTTTTTTTATAAAAAAATTAAGGCCAAAAAATTGGATTGGGTCAACTTTTAACTTTTTGGCCCGTTTGAGATAAACTACAACTCAAATCAACCCATTCATAAATAAAGATAAATAATGAAAAAAGTAACAAGAACCTGAGTGTTGCTTGTGGGAGTGTTGTGTACATTCTCTCTCAACATAGACATTGTTGCTTCACTACGGATGGAATCATTTTGATGCAAATCAGATTGACCTTTTGTGCGTGTGAGATCTGATCCTATGGAATGCAGTGCACCGAATGTTGATGTGTCCAAACGGTTAGCCCCAGTTTGGTTCTCTGAATGGTTGGATTTGTTGTGTATTTCATCATTAGTCTCCTCCACCTGATTAAATTGGTAAGAAAATATAAATAAAATAGCACAAGAAAACGTATAAAAAGAACAGCTAAAAGATGAAGATTAATAAGTTAGTACCATAGGATCCATGTTCAAGACTTTTCGGACTTCAGCAAGTTTGTTTTTTGTTAGATCAGAATGGACTACACGCTTTCCTATATAATTATAAATGTTAACAGAATGTGAGATTTATATTATTATAATTATAAAATATATTACAACTTTATTAACTTACCTAGCCTACGGTTGCTTGTGGATTCAAGAAATCCTTCTTTTGTCATTGTTTCAATTAATTTGCGGACAGTAGTTTGGTTAGCTTCTTCACCAAGTTTGCTTTGAAGCTTAGAAACAGTAATGTAGCTCATAGGAAGAGCATGATAAAGTGCCTGCAATTATATAAAAAAGTCAACTATCTGTGAAATAGAAAGTCAACTGAAAATTTGACGTTGAAGAAGAGCTCACTTTCATGTACATATCACCTTCACCCATGACAGGTGGACTTTTCTTGCTGACTGAAAACCGTCCATCAGTTTCCTCTTTCACAGCATCAAATTCATACTCCAATTTCTATAATTTAAAGTTGATAATATATTAATTGTAAGTAATTTCAGATTATGATAAAAAAAAAAAGGTACTATTAAAGAGTGAAGTTAACCTTTGGCTTCCTGATGTTGAAATTGTCATTTCCAGCTTTTATGAGAATGCCTTCATCAACAAGCTTGTTCATAATTTCTAAGAAAAACAATTATCAAATTTCAGTCATTATTTCTATTCATGGAAATTTAATTTAGCTGTATGATTATCCAATCAGATTCTCGAGTTACCTTCAATCAGAACCTGCAAATATATCAAAGAACATTATGCCATCGTTGCAAAAGTACAGAAATTTAAAAGAAAAAAAAAAACATATAATTTAATATTAGTTAAATTAAAAAAAATTGTACCAATGAGATATCAGGAAAACTTGAAAGTGCATCAGTGACATCAACAGTGTCTAGATGATAAGTGTTGATCCATTCCCTCACACGGTTTAGTTGTTGTTTATCTTCAGCAGGATCTTGAGTATCATCTGTGTATTTAACATGACATAATCAAATCATATGATCCAACTACATAAGTGTGTGTGTGTGTGTGTGTGTGTGTGTGTGAAACAAGATTGAGCTTAGTAATTAAGCACCTTCATCGAGCATTGTATCATCTTGTTCCACTTTTTGCTTATCTGATAAATAAATTATGGATATCAGCAGTTTTTAAAGTTGTAAATTAGCCTAGTATAAATAACAGAATGAAAAATATTGACAAGTAATTACCTACTGGTGCGACTATGTAGTCATCATCAGATAAGCTAGCCTGAATTAATAGATTGAAAAAGTTACCATAAAGTATAAAAGTTTCTAATTTTTTTTAAGGGTAGTGATTTTGGGACCACAAAAATTACTTCATCTACCGCACTGTACAACATTTAAAGTATATTGTACACTTACTGTAAAACAGTGGTTGTGGTATTTGGAGTAATTTATGTGGTACCAAAATCATTACCCTTTTTTTTAAATATAGGATGAATTAATAATAACAATAATAATAAATTTAAACTTTTTAAACAGTTTACCTCGCTATCAGCTTCACTATCTCCGTCTCTCTCCATTGAATCTGCTCCCAAACTTACATTATCATCTTCACAAGGATCCAACACACTTTTAACCTGTAGTAATAAAAAAAAATTACAAAATTAATCTATTTTAAAATTGTTAAATATAGTTGTTACGCCTCTGATGATTACTTACCTTAAGAGATAATACAAAATGCTTGCTGTTGACATTTCCAACCTCCATTCTTAAAGGATTTTTGGCCCATGTGGATTGAGTTTCTTCCTCTGTGCAGCCTCTGAAGAATGGGGGCTCATAATCAGCAGGCTACAAAATAGAAATAGATATTAATTCACAAGACAATAAATTGATTTTTGTTTTACTAATTCTAACTTATTACAAAATTACTAGTAATTAGTTGTTTTATTAACAATAGAAGAAAAAAGTTACCGAGATCGTACCGTGACATCATCATAATAGACGAGTTTCATCATAATGGTACGCTGAAACAATAGTCAAAATAGTAAATTTAAAAATAGAAATTTTTATGCATGAGTTAATGACTCACTGCATTAGTTAATGACTAAATTAAGTAGTGTATTACCTCCTCTGGCATCTTATCTAGAGTTCTCATCAGTTGAATCAGTGTACGGACCATTTTACAAGCAGAACTCCTGAGATAGAGAGTTTTTTTTTAATAAACTAAGAGGTTGTTTGGGATTGCTTATTGGAAATAGATTACATGTTTTGAAAATGGATAATCAAATAATCAACTGTTACAAAATGTGATTCTGAAAATCGAAAGAATTAGATAATCAGTTCTTTTAGTGTTTGTGGAATCTGGTTATTTGTTTAGTTTATTGGGAAAATGCAAATAATCAGTTTTCAAATGCTTTAAGCACCTCCCCACCTACTTTTTTAAACTGCAATTTGGGCATCACAAAACACAAACAATTGATATTTCTATTGTTTTTTCCGAACATTATATTAGATTAATAAAACGCAATAAGCAGATAATATCACGATATTCGAAATTAATCAATTTTGTATGAAATTAGGAATTGTAAGGAAACAGAAGTACTTCATTTGAGTTGGGGTAATCTCTGTTTTGGAGTTACACTTGAATGTTTCCCCTTGTTTCTTGTTTCCACTTCGATTGACATTCATAGACACCTCTTGACTCTCAGAATTTGAGTAACTGAAAGAAACTGCAACACAATATATATCTTAGTAAAGCATAGTGGTACCACGATAAATATAAAATAAAATAAATTTGGACAGATATTGTTATGTAAGACTTTATAATACAAGAAGACTGAGATAGATATATTTAGAATTTACACAAATTCCTATGAATTGAAAATATTTTTCATTTTATTCTGATTGAAAGAAATCATCACTTTAATCACTAAATTTTTTATAAATTTACAGAATTCATAATGTTTGGAATCTTACATGCATATTCTTCAATCATTGGCCCTTCTACTGTCTCACATACGCAAAACATTAGTGTCTTGAGATATTTCTTCTGCAAAGCATCATATACACCTGAAAAAAACAAGATTCTGTTAATCACCAATGAAAATTGAGTAACAGAAAAGAAACTCAAAAGCACATTTAATTTAAATAATATATATAAGCGTGCCTTTTTCCATCCAGTCAATTAGTCTTCTAGACTCTGCATCCATAGGCATAAGCTTTTTGATCTTCATCTCTGTTGATAACACAATAGAAATAAAGCCATTTCATAAGTCAATCTTCTCAGCTACAAAATAATAAGAATAATAATAAATATAAAAAAATTGCTAGAAAGACCGTTTGGCATTTACCTAAGGCTGGTACACCCTTATCACTGAAGTATTTCTCTGGAAACAGTCCTCTGATATAACTGATATTGAATATTGCTATGCGTAGTAGGTTCCTTGTCTATTTTGAAGAAAATAAATCATGAGATGCCAGAACAGATAAATAGAAAACATAAAAAGTAAATTAATAGTTCCAAATTTAGCCTCAAAGGCTTCATCAATAATATACGATATTACGATCAAATATTGCACTTGCAATTTAACATCGTTGCTTATTTACTTCATTTTAATGGTTCACAAAATGATGATGGTGTAAACAAAATGAAATTAAACAATTATTTAAGCTGTATATTACTCTCAAAGAGGCTGTTTTGGACTATCTGAAAGCAAGAGACACGTTTTTACATTGAGATGAATTATTTTGGACTTCATTTCAAATTTTGACAGTAGCATCCTTGAGACTTGAAAAGAAACCATCCAAACTTTCTCAAACATCCAACTGATCTTAAATGTCAAGTTGCATCACTTATAAATGCAGGGAGTCCTAAAAATCCTGTTAATATGCAACTAACTACAAATTATATACTCTACATATGGAAGTTGATAACAAAATGAATGTTAGCACTTAGCAGATGAAAGAATAGATCCTTACAATATCTGCATATACGGTCCTACATTCGACCATATTTATCTAGAAATGGATAAATTACATGCACCATTAAATCTCATGTCATTAAGTTCAAATTGAGTTGAAAACAGACCCTAAATCATCCTTAGCTGATCGTAATTCGATCTCATTTTACAGGTCAATTAAGTCACCGTTCAGTTTAGAGATATCCGATCTAACAGATTATAATTCTAACCACGAGGAGTCAAGCAATAAACGACTAAGGATGAATATGCAGATTTGATTAATTTAATTAAATTCGATAGAGAACAGATAAACTCAATACGATTACCGCCGTCTTCGTCTTATCGCTGCCACAAAACAAAATTAAAGTGACGTTGAAAATGAACTGATGATCAGAGAAAGCTAGCAATTACGACTGGAGATTGAAAATATGCGTTTTAGCTAAACTACACTAGCGATAATCATGAAATCACTAACATAAATAATAAATTGTATAAGAGATTTCGTTTTTACGCAAATATAATCAATACAAATATATCTAGAGTAAAATCTGAAGCAGATCAATTACCAGGAGAAGGGAATCCTGCTCGGTGATCTCGGATTCCTTCAATTTCTGCGCAACAACCTGAAAGTCGATAGAATCAATGATCGAAGAGTAGAAAATCGAGATTAAACTTGCAATTAACTGATCAAACTCTTAAAGACGAAGATGATTCTAAGTTTACCATTTTCAGAGCTACGAGAAGAGAGAATTTGAAATTTCAAAGGTGTGAGTGTGAGGAATGAATGAAGTTGCGCGCGAGAAGATGACGTTGAAGATATATATAGTAACAGAAATAGACCTAACCGTGGTCAAATAAGGGCGTAGCTGGGGTTAACTGAATCATCCAGAAGGCGTCGTTCATGGAACCGTTGAACAATGAGTTACACGTAAGAATGAAATATACAACTTTTTGTGATAACAGATTTATGTTTGGGAATGAGATTAAAATGTTTAATTAACTCAAATTTACTTTATATGAGGCAGCATGGCCCGTGCGATGCACGGGCTTTATTCATGATAAAGAGTTATTGGTATCACCTGGTAAGTATGAATGAAGCAAATTGTGTCCGAGTTATTTTCTTTAGTTTTCTGGTTAAAGCATGTCTTGTGTCGTCCTCTACTCGAGGGACAAATCCCTGATTCTTGTGCAGCTGAAGATGGTCCTAAATTATTTTGTAAATTTGTAAACACTACAAAATGAACGTAATGTAACCTTTTAGAAGCAATTTCTTTAATGGGTTGCATTTGATTATAAATGTTGCATTAGAATGTTTATAAACTTTTTAACTTATTTTAATTAAATAAAAACGATATTTGGCCTTTTATAATGCTGGTGGATCGAGTTTGCAGTTTGCTCGTCCAACCTAAGCCAGAGGCCAGCAGCATAATGTATATCGACTGAAACGGCCACTGGGCTCACATAATAGGGCTTAAACAATAATGTAACACCTCAATTTTCAAAACACCTTTTAAATCATATTTTTAAATAAAAATATTACAAAGTCCAATATCCCAAAAATACGGTTTTAACAAAAACCTTTGAAAAGATTATCAGAGTATTAAAATCCGGTGTTACAGAAATAATATCATAACCATAGGATAACTGGATCTACCTATAAGCTCCCGAACTAAAACATCTCTAGGCCACCTCTATCGCGACCTTCTATTCCTTCAATCTCGAACCTGAGTACATAGCCAAAAACAAAGTAGTACGTGAGACAAAATAGTCTAGTGAGATACATGGGTTTTCGACCCATTCTCAAATATAATAAAAGTCGTATTCATTACTTTTCTTTATTCATTTATTTCTTATTAACTCGTGATTTTATCATTTTTATACATATATACTAGTAAGCTAACCATAAGCTTACTCTCATCATAATCACATACTTGTAAGCTAACCTTTGCTTACACATACTTTATCACATACGCTACGGACCTCTCCGAAGCAAACTCCCCCGATGTGGGTTATCTAGGTAAACTCCCCCATTTCCGGGTTATCTATTTCTCCCCCGATTTCCGGGTTATCTGAAACTCCCCCGCTTTCCGGGTTATCTATTTCTCGACACACTACCCTTGCGCAGGGTGGTACCGCCGCCCCAAGTAGGTGTCACTAACTCCCCCAACTTGTGTGGGTTATCTGTGATCCGGATCCTTTTCTCAACACATATTGAAATTTATCTAATACGGGCCTATGCCCCAATAATACATACTCAAACATAAATTAGAATACATCTATTTTAGTTATCATATTATTCTCGTTTCTTATTAAATTTCAATATTGACTTTACCAAGTCCTTTATTAAAATAAAACATATTTATCATTTATCAAAATTATATTACTTTAACTTCTCTTTGACTAGAATGCATATTTATTACTAGTCACTTTCTATCTATTCTCTTAACAATTCAATCACTACCTTTATTAGTATAATATACTAATCAATATTCGTTACTCAAAAATCATCGTTATTAGCTTTATTAATACATATTATTAATAAACCAAATATCATAGTTATTTAATCATTACTCTTAATCAAACATCATATTAATAAAGAGTTATTAATTACTTTTCATTATTATAATCTCTTTCAAAAATCATTAGTCATTTAGACAGACATAAATAGTCTATTACTTGCACTCTCTTAACTTTTTAATCATATCTTTATTAAAAACATTTATTAATAAAGACTCATAAAACATCATAGTTTTCAAAATCATTTGCTATGTACTCAGTAAAGTCTCATGTACTCACCTTAGCCAAGCTAAATCCAAATTGTGTTCATTAACATGAATACTTGCTTTCCAACTTGTGAAATGTCACCAATCTTTAGGTCTTCTTGACCTACCATCAATATCATCATATAATCCAGTTATTATCCATAACTAGTCACTAATCAATCTAAAATAACATTCTTAACCACCAAGTTCATCCAACTTGGTGGAATCTCAAACCCTAGTTCAAGATTTCCATCAACAAAACCCAAATCTAACAAGAACACAAGGTTCTTAAGCTTACAAAGAGTGTTCTACCCTCATCTTAGTCATCTTCCCCAAAGATAACTTGGTAGGTTACCCAAACCACCATTTTTCCCCAAATAAAGTTCATAACTAGCTAGATAATCATCAAATCCATGCTATGAACACATTTTCCTTGACAATATGTTGTAGATATAAGTTATATAAACCCAATTTCATCACCCATTACAAACCCTCCCACTAGGGTTTGCATACTTCACCATTTTCACCCAAAAACATCATCCATAACTAAAAGGAGTAGAGATTTACCTTATATTTCAACAATGGAGTGAGAATCTTCAAGATTGAGTGTTAAAATCAGTTCCAATGGCCTCCTTACACTCAAAATCGTATACTCACACTTGGGAGAATGTTTTAGGGTTTGGAAATGAGAGAAATGACAAGAAAACCCGATTTTATGCTGTTTTAGTTCCCGATCGTGAACTTTGGGCTGCAGCTTTTAATGCCCTTTTCGACACGGTTTCGTCCATAACTTTCTCATACGGTGTCCAAATGACACGAAACCAATTCCTACGGTCTTTAAATGATTTATCCTTATTTATCATATTTTTTATAATTTATTTAACACAAAATAAATTCGGGTCGTTACAAATAATGAGTTTTAAGATAGAAAAGTTAGACCATTTATAAATAATTTAAGGGATAAGGGTATTTTGGTAAATCAAAATTTTAAAACCATCGTGTCTTTAGATCCCGTTGGTTCGATTAGGGTTCATCCACCTACGTATCTTCATCTTTAATCTTTTATGGCATGTAACCCTTAATAACACAATTGATTCAATATTTAAGATGTCACAATATGATTATAGATACAATAACAGTTAAAGAGAAGATAAAATACCAATTAAACAACATGTGGAAAAAGTATTTATTAAATCATTAAACTTGATATGGAATAATATAAAAAAAAATTGCACCTTTTTTACAATTCTAGTGAAGCAATGTCTTATATATTCTCATATGGTACACATTTCAACTCTAGGGATTTCCTCAATATTATAAAGAACTTGGCTTTAGCAATAATAACTTTGTTACTATCATCTTTATTGATCTCCATGTTAACCTTTTAATAAAATCTTACAACTCTTAGTGCATATGCAATTAAATTATTGAATAAATTGCAATTGACACTTCAATTTTAGATAAATTATTACATAGTTAATTTATTATAATTACAGTAACCACATTATAATAAAACTTAAGACCATGGTTGAACTTGAATATTTATATGTACACGTTTCAACTCTTCAAAAGGGATTTCCTCAATATAAAGAACTTGGTTTTAGTATTAATGAGTTTGTTACTATCATCTTTATTGATCGTCATGTTAACCTTATAATAAATCTTGCAACTCTTACCGCATGTGCAATTATATATTAATTCAATTGCGATTGATACTTAACTTTAGATAAATTATTACATAGTTAATTTATTACAAATACAATAACCATATTGTTAGTCCCAAGACTAAGTAAATAAGATTTGATGATCGATAGCTAAGAAGAATAAATATCAGCTGAAGTATGTATCTCAGCTGAAGCAAGTATATGCAATAAACCTTCAGCTGAGTACGTACTTAGCTTTAGGAAATCAAGTCAAATCAGAAGCTATTCACGAGAGTTCATTCGAAGTCTATGGCCAAAGGACAAAGACAAGAAGAAGACTATTCAGCTGATTGTGGAATCAGCCGATAGTACCTGCTGCAGATGAAGACTTAAAGGAAATGTTCTTGACACTTTGAACATTTCCCTTTCCCGCTCAAAGAAGAAGAAAACGATGAGGATCTTCTATTTTGGAATAGAAGATAATGTCAGTACATCATCATCGTTTGTCCCTCCAAGCATATAAAGGGAAAGTCAACTATTTCTGTACTTATGTAGTACACCTTTCACTGTGCGTCAGAAAGGGTACCGGAAGTAGTTGACACAAAGTACACTTGGGACAATAACTTATGAAAGAGCATTTAATGTTTCATGGACAAGTCCACATCGACGAATAATATGTTTACACGTCGTCTAACTTGTGGGCAAAGGAACATGGATCTTGGGCTATATATAGAGACGTAAATGCTTGCATTTAAACACACCTTTTGAGCATTCATAGCACAAGAACATTCTCTGAGAGTTAGTTATTGTCTAAGTATTAACTCCTCCATAGTTATTACTAGGACATTAATATCAGCTGTTAGTATTAGCTGATATAACTCTCATTGCATAGTCTTCTAGTTTTGAGCGATTTAAAGTGTCATTTCAAGTATAGAGTTTTAGTTAGTGTGTACTATTTATTTCCGCAAACTTTGTACTGTATTAAGTTGTTTTAATAAACTCTTAATCATTGAAATCTTGTTGTTCATTATCTTATCTTCGTAAATTAGTCGTAACGCAACACGTTAGTGTTGTTGGGATCCAACAACTGGTATCAGAGCAAGTGTCAAAATTGTTTTCCATCAATTTTGAGCATCTGTTATGGCTGAACCTACATCATTAGATCTTCCATCATCTGGAAAACCTCCTAAACTCACTCAAACCAACTATCCGATGTGGAAAACCCGTATGTTGTCCCACATGGTTACCTATCACCCAAAACTTCAAGATAACATCACGATAGGAAAATATGTTCCCAAAACCCTCATCCCTGGTACTCCTGAAATACCAGAACACTATGTGGTGAAGTCTGAGGCTCAATGGACAGACGCTGAAAAACATCTTGTCCATCTTGAGAATAAGGGTAGGGATATGCTTTTTCAAGCAGTTGGTGATGAACTGTATCACAATATTCAATTTTGTGACTCAGTTAAAGAGATGTGGGAGAGGCTGGTTGAAGTTTATGAAGGCACATCTGTTGTGCGTGAACACAACAAAAACATGCTCATACATGATTACGAGCTGTTTAAAGCCAAGCCAAGTGAGACTATAGCTCAAACTTTCAATCGTTATAACATTCTGTTAAACGAGCTGAAGTCTCATGGGGTTGATAAGGACGATATGTCCAAAATGTGTAAGTTTATGGCAGCCTTACCTTCTAAATGGGCTACCATCATAACTTGCATGAGTACATCTCCTACTCTGAAAGATTATACTCTTTCTTCTCTCTATGGTATGTTCCTAAGCCATGAGAGAACCGTACTTAACAAATTTCAACCTCCAAATGACTCTAAGGTGAGTTCCTCTGGATCTTCGACTGCTCTTGTGTCTCTAAACAAGCCCATTAGAATCGAATATCCTTCATCAGATGATGAAGCTGATAACACCTCAGCTACTGGTCTGTTCAGCATGCCTGAAGTCAGCATCGAAGAGGTCGATGAAGACGAAGACAACGATGCCCTTATATCTGAGCTTGCCTTACTTCTTAAAAATAGAAAATTCTTTAAAAACAAGTCTGGCTCATCAGCTAGAGGCTCAAGTAGCAGATCTATCTCGTCAACTGTATCTTCCAGACCCTCTGGGAGTACACCTGACATCTCTGAGATAACTTGCTACAACTGTAACAAGAAGGGACACTATGCTAACGACTGCAAGCAGAAGAAAGCAAGCTCATCATCTTCAACTGGTGAGTCCATTGAAGAGAAATACAAAAAGCTACAAGCCTTCACCAAAAAGATCCAAGAAGAAAAGAAGGCACTTGAAGGCAAAGCCACTGACAAGGGTCTCATAGTTGAAACTCATGACTGGGCTGACTTAGGTGACAGCTCCTCAGATGATGATGAACAAATGGCCACAATGTGTTTGATGGCTCGTGCTGATGATGATGAAAGTATTACATCTGATGATGCTAGTTCTTATAAATGGGTCAACATCGTTCATAAAAAGGTAACCTCTCTTATCTCTGCTGAGGCTACTAAAGCCAAAGATATTATTGATTCTATTATTTGTGACTTGCACTTCATTGATCAGCTGAAAGGTGAATGTTTGGATAAACATAGTGCTATTTTACGTGAAAATGCATTTTTAAAAGAACGTTTAATTGACCACAAAACTTTAAAAGAAGATCTTTCTGAAACAAAATTCATAAACTCAGTTCTTCAACATGATCTAAGTGAAAAAAGTTAAAGAACTTGAAGCAATTAAAAAGATTTGTGAATCATGGTCTCGTTCATCCAAACGTGTGAGTGAATGTGTTAACTCACAAATCCCTAGTCAAGTACAAGCTGTACTAGGAGGAGACTTCCTTGCTGCAGCCGCTGTACCTGACAACAGTACAGATGATCTGTACTAATCATCAGCTGATGCTTCTCTGCCAGTTGAAGAGTTGGTTTTTGGTTCCTTTGTTAGGTCTACCAAAACCTTTGCTACTGAGAGGTCCTAAGAAGACCCTTCTGTAGCTACTGGTGAAGAGTCATCAGCTGACTCCTCTGCCATGGTTGTTAGGACACCTACTGTAGTAATCGTTGAACCAAGAAAATCTATCTTGGGTTCAGCACCTGCTGCCTCCTCTACTAGACTTCAGTCGAAGACTAGCAGAGCAGCAGGAAAGAAAACTGTTCTTACACCCTCCAAGGGTGAGCAAGTTGGAGTTCGTACTCGAGCTGCAAAGAACAAAGGTAAGAGTGTTCCTAAAAACACTCCAAGTCCTTCGTCAGCTGTGTCTGTTAGACAGCTGAAAGGAAAGGTCAGCAAGCTGACATCACTCGATCAAACTCTGACTATCTCTGATAATCAGAAAATGAAAGGTATTTTGGGTCCTGTTCCCAATCCTATTGCCTCGCCCTCTACTCCACTGCAAAGAAACAGAAAATGCTATAAGTGTGGAGATCGGGGGCATATGGCAAGTGAGTGTGACAGCACATGCTTGAGACCATCCCCAACTTCAACATGTGAGCCTACTAAAAAGCCAACCTCTGTGAGTCCCAGCGGGAAGTCACAAGGACCCACCGAAGTGTGGGTTCCCAAAAAGAACTAACTCTTTTAATTTATGTGCAGGGTGATGAAAGCAAACATGTCTGGTACTTAGACAGTGGTTGCTCGAGACACATGACTGGATACAAATCCCTGCTGGAAGAGTTTGAAGTTTGTGCTGGTCCCTCAGTAATTTTTGGTGATAATGGTAGAGGCTCAACTGAAGGTTATGGAACCATTTCCAATGGATCTGTAAAAATCACAAGAGTTGGTTATGTGAATGGGCTGAAACATAATCTAATAAGCATTAGCCAACTTTGTGATGCAAAGTTCTCAGTGAACTTTAATGAATACAGAGAAACGGTGACGGATAAAAGTGGAAAGGTAGTATTGGTTGCTCCAAGAACCAAGAATGTTTATACACTTGACATGAATACTCCAAATCAAGAAGTTTGTCTATTCTTTCATTCTACTCAAGAGCTGAACTCGTTGTGGCACAAAAAGCTATCTCACCTAAACTTCAAAAATATATCAAAGCTGGCTCAAGGTCAGCTGGTGAATGGTCTACCACAAATCAAGTATTAAAAGGATAAGCTTTGTTCAGCTAGTGAACAAGGCAAGCAACATAAAAGCTCATTCAAATCAAAGCAATGTTTTTCCGTCGACCGCTGCCTTCACATGCTTCATATGGACCTCTTTGGTCCTATGAGAAAGAAGTATACACTTGTTATCGTTGATGAGTATTCACGATATACTTGGGTAATATTTCTTCGTCACGAAAGTGATGCAGCTGAAGAGATTATCAAGTTCATCAAAAGGATGGAACTTCTAAATGGGTCTAGAGTCAAGATGCTGAGATCAGACAACGGTACTGAGTTCAGGAACAAGACTTTAGAAGACTTCTGTTCAGATGTTGGGATCTCCCAAAACTTCTCAGCTGCTAGAACACCTCAACAAAATGGTGTTGTTGAAAGAAGGAACAGAACCCTAATAGAAGTTGCAAGAAAAATGCTTGCTGAGTCAAACATGCCTAAGCAATTTTGGGCAGAAGCTGTTAACACAACTTGTTTTACTCAAAATAGGTCTCTCTACGTGAAGAGACACAAGAAGACTTCTTATGAGATTTTTCGTCAAAGGAAACCTTTCATCGGTTTCTTTCATGTGTTTGGTTGTGTGTGTTTTGTGTTAAACACACGAGATCAGCTAACTAAATTTGATTCTAAAGCTGATGAAGCCATTTTCTTGGGATACTCCACTACATCCAAGGCATACAGAGTTTTCAACAAAAGAAGACAAACATTGGAAGAGTCCATAAATGTTACTTTTGAAGAACACTCAAAGGCCTTGAACCCCACCTCTGCTGACTCGTCTAATGCATTTCAGAGATCAGCTGAACCATCTCCTGATGATACAGCTGAAGCGTTCTCTAGATGCTTTAAACCTCTTTGATGTTCCCATAAGTGAATCAGATGAGACGTTCCATGATGCTCCCACATATCTTGTAGATATTGCAGCTATTAATTCAACAAGAGATTCCAACAGCTAGAGCATCATCCAAGGCTATCTCTAAGCCACCTCTTCATACTTCAAGAAGATCCGTTCAAAATGAAGTAATTCATCCTGCTGAGCAGTCAGCCGCTCAACAAGGATCTAATTCTGCTGAATCTTCCTCTTCTACAGCTGCTCCTCAATCAAAGTGGACCTCAGAACATCCAATTGATCTAATCATTGGAGATCCACAGCAAGGAGTTGTCACAAGAAGTAAAATATCATGCAATCTCTGCTTATGGTCTTGTTTCTTAGCAACTGAAGAACTGAAAAATATTAAAGCTGCTTTAGAAGACTCAAGCTGGATTCAAGCGATGCAGGAAGAACTCAACCAATTTGAGGTCAACAAAGTATGGCAGCTGGTGCCCCCACCAGCTGGAAAGACCATAATTGGTACAAAATGGGTATTTAGAAATAATATGGATGAAGAAGGTGTGGTTATTCGCAACAAGGCTAGACTTGTTTCACAAGGATATAGACAAGAGGAAGGAATCGATTTCGATGAAACATTTGCTCCAGTGGCTAGGCTTGAGGCTATTAGAATATTTCTAGCCTACGCTGCGTACAAAAACTTCACAGTTTTTCAGATGGACGTAAAGAGTGCATTCTTGAACGGGAAGCTGCAAGAGGAAGTATATGTTAAGCAACCACCAGGGTTTGAAAATCCTAAGTATTTAGACTATGTGTTTAAACTGGATAAGGCACTGTATGGGTTGAAACAAGCTCCCCGTGCTTGGTATGATACACTCTCCACGTTCCTCATAGGAAATGATTTCACCAGGGGAAAGATTGATAAAACCTTATTCATTCGCAAAATCAAAGGTGATATCATTCTTGTTCAAATTTATGTGGATGACATAATTTTTTGTGCTACTGATGAAAAACTTTGTAGACGTTTTTCAAAACTTATGTCTACAAAGTATGAGATGAGTATGATGGGTGAATTAACTTATTTTCTTGGCTTACAAGTTATGCAATCTAAATGGAATTTTTATAAATCAAGAAAAATATATCAAAGATCTTTTAAAGAAATTTGATATGAATTCATCATCATCCATGAAAACTCCAATGGCTCCTCCAAACAACCTAGATGCTGACATAACTGGGAAATCAGTTGATGTCACATTCTATAGAGGAATCATTGGATCGTTACTCTATCTCACCGCTAGCAGACCAGATATTATGTTTGCTACTTGCATGTGTGCTAGGTATCAAGCTGATCCTAGAGAATCTCACTTAATAGCTGCTAAAAGAATTTTGAGGTACCTTAAGGGTACTCCAAGCCTAGGTCTTTGGTATACCAAAGACTCCGGGTTTGATCTAATTGGCTATTCAGATTCAGACTTTGCAGGTTGCAAAATGGATAGAAAGAGCACAACTGGAGGATGTCAGCTGCTTGGAGGAAAGCTAGTCAGCTGGACAAGCAAGAAACAAAGTACTGTTTCTACCTCCACAACTGAAGCAGAATACGTTGCTGCTGGAAGCTGCTGTGCTCAAGTCCTTTGGATGAAGAATCAGCTTGTTGATTTCGATATGAACCTCTTCAAAGTTCCTATCTACTGTGATAACACAAGTGTTATTGCAATCAGCAACAATCCAGTTCTTCACTCAAGAACCATGCATATCGACATAAGGTATCGTTTTATTAGAGATCACATTGAACAAGGTGACATTGAACTCCATTTCATTTCAACAGACCTTCAGCTAGCTGACTTATTCACTAAGCCTTTAGATGAAAAACGATTCAATTTTTTGATCAGCGAGCTAGGTATGTTGAATGCTTGAATCAACTGCTGAAGTATTATCAACAGCTGATGAGATCACCTTGTCACTTAGTACATTCAGCTGACTAAAACTGTTTTGAATCCATCAGTCAGCAGAATAAAATCTCTTAAATGTTAACTTATCGTGTTTTATAAGTTAAAACGTTTGGTTCTCCATAAAAAGGCATCTTTTATCCCTATCCTGTTAGGTCACAACAACCCTGGTTTATAATGTTAATTGATAGATTATGATACTTAGTGAAATATTAAAGTGATAACACAAGAATATAGTCAATGTATAAATCCACTAAGTGTGGCTTGTTGCGGAATAACAAGACCACTGATCAATTACAAAAGATGTGAATATAAGTTCGTAAATTGGTGAGTTCTCCTTTGCAAGGTGATCTCTATTTATAATGTTTATTGAGATCTTACATGATGGCAAAGGAGTAACCGAAGGACTAAACTAAGGAAATGACTAAGATCAAGGGATTTGATCTTAGTCCGTTACGATACTGACTTGTAACTCAGCCCTTCTACTCAGTATTGGTTTTCCAATACTGAGTACTGATATTGAGTGGCCAATACTGGCCAAACTCAGTATCACTCCTAACTTAGCTAATTTAATCTACATTTTAATCTAAGCTAGTCTAGATTGTTTTGTTATCCTAAGATTCACAAGGGGTAAGGCTTTTTGCCTTAACAATCTCCCCCTATCTAATGATAACAAAATAATTACAAAGAGAAATCAAAGATACATAACTACAGGCTGCAAAGTCTTCTTCTTCATCTTCTGTTGATTGATTCGAACTCATAGAAGACTTCCTTCTTCACATGGATGAACTCTTCTCTTTTCTTCAGTTCATCTTGCCTGTTGTTTAGCACAGCAACTACCTTCTTTCTGAACCAAGCATCTTCTTTCTTGGTTATCATCCATTTCAAACCCACCAAATGGCTGATATGAGCTGTTGGCAAATCTGCTTCAGTAATGAAGCACTCCTTGTCAGCTGAGTCAGTATACATATATCCAGATGTAGGATATATGGTACTCTTTTGATCCTGAAAGATAAAATTAGAGGGAACAGTATATTTGGGAAATATTATGAAAGTATTAAGGCACTCAGGTTTGTTGTTCTTGATAGCTTTAGTCATCACACTGAGTGCCCTGTAATCTGCTGTATAAAGGATGCCTTTTTCATAGCATATAGCAGATACAACCCAAATTTCATCCATCATCACTTGGGCTTCAGAAGATCTTGAGGGCATCTCCTTTATCAGTCTAGCAATTTTTATCCAGTCTTGGAGTCCCATATTTTGGATGTCATGGAGAAAAATCTTCATTGGAGGACTGACTGGCCCAGTGCAAGTTGCAACAATTGATCTATCAACAGTTTTGACTTTTATTTTGTTGACAAATTCATTTAGCCAGTATATGTAATGGTGATTTTCGGTTAAAACAAGAACCAAAACGCAGCGGAAAAGATTTAATCACCATGAACGGATCTTGATATCAATCATACAATTAAACTATAAGAAAATCAAAGAGAATGGTATAAGAATTCATACCCTAGTTGCCTTTGATTATTGTGTATTCGGATGGAGTTGGTGATGGATTGAAACCAAGTATTCAATTAGAATACCTCTAAAAGAAAGTCCACACAACACTTCAAGAACACCAAAGGAGGATGCTAGTCCTTGATTCTTGAGAGCAAATGGAAGCAAAAGATGGGATGTATTGTGTGTGTGTGTCGTGAATTCACAAGGCAAGGGAGGGAGTTTATGGAGTCATTTACACTCCATAATGGTGCCTTAATTCCCATTAATGATTTCCATAAACCATTGACCAATATTTACACACAAGTCCTTATCTTTTGTTCCTTCTAGTTTGCTCACATTAAGGTTTCAATATTAACATTTAATATTAAACTTATATATAAGCATGTAGCTTATATTAATATATAATGCAATTACCCTAATTACACTATATATCTTATGGTGCTAAGTGTTTAAGTGTGTGACCCTTTAGGCTCACAAACTACTAGCCATATAACTATATGTTATACGCGTGAAGCATATTCCAACAGCTCCCACTTGCGCACGTGATAACATCAAGTAGTTATACAAGCAAAGGTTAGAGTCTAGCAACCCGCCAATGCCCCTAGAAGTACATGAGGAGTTTCATAAAATCTTTGTTCAAAGTTTTCGAGCAGTTATCCTTTTGTTACTGATACTATGTTGAATTTTAGACAAGGATAAATGTCAATCTAAAATTTCAACGATTCTGTTTCTCGATCTATACAATGAAGTAGATTACCAAAACCAATCAAGATTCATCTTGATTTCCTTTTGGGTGTGGCCACACATACATCTATTCAAATCATCGAGGGGCCCAGTAGTATCTAATCCACATGCGTGGAGGAACAAATTCTTTGTTGACTGCATGTGTCTGTCATATGCTTAATGACAAACCCGATAATGGTTGTTATAGCAGCCTTATTCAGGTCAGCGTTTAACCATATCAAAGTTTGCCCCTCTACATACACAAACCAACTTGCATCTCAAGTCAGAGGATAAGTGACAAAACCTTTGTGAGATTCACTTGTGACATAAATCCAGGAAGTGATTTCTCATAGGTTGGGTCAGTCCAATCGTGCATCGTTATGAACGACATGTGAGTTTGATTTCATCATCCTTAGTCATACTAAGATAATGTCATCAATGCCCTCAGATTTGTCTTAATAATATTCCCATATTATTAATATGACAATGGACAATTTAGAATATAAAACACAGTAAATATTCAAGGATATAAACATGCAAATATAGAACACAGTAGATATTCATATAAAAACGATCATATCAAATATATCAATTTATTCCAATATAAACTGCTCACAGTTCCATTATCCAAATACTAAAACAGATTTACATGAAACTACTAGCTTGTCGAAATCCAACGTTCCATTCATATTCAATATGTTTGGTACAAGACATTGAGTTCGATGAAACGTCAGCTAGCTAGTTATATGTTTGAACTTTAAGAGTACGAATTTCACATATCTCGATAATATTCGAATGTAGTGAACCTTCGTAAATAGGATCTAGCGTCATCACGACCTATTTCAAATCAACATAAGTATAGCAAGTATACTTAGTTTCAGTTCGGTATCTCCACCATAGCCAAGGAACATATATCTAGTATTTCAAAATACTTCAATGTGTTCTTAACAGCAATCCAGTGACTCTCTCATGGATTCTGTCGGTATTTTCTAGTAAGGTCCCCTAAGGACGTTACATTTGGCCTAGTGCTCCTTACAGCGTACATGATGAATGAAATAACCGATTCATAGGGGATTACATTCATTCGCTTCACCACATCAGGTGTGGAAGGTCCTTGAGTCTCACTCAAGTTTACATTGTGTGGCATACGAGGACTTCCTCGTTTGGGAGTACCATTCTAAACCGTTTAGAATTTTATCAATGTAAGCACTTTGACTTAAACCAATTAACCGCTTTGATTTATCATTATAGATCTTTACTCCAAGTATGTATGTCGTATCCCTACAATCCTTCATGTCAAAATTTTTTCCAAGCCAAGATTTTCATCTTGTAGCATTGGTATATTGTTTCACATGAGTGACATGTCATCAACATGTGTGACTTGAGAAACGACAACGCTCCCACTAGCTTTCATATATACACATACTCAGTTTGGGTTTTAGGTGAAACAAACGTTTTGATTTCATCATCAACCAAATTTCATAGTCATAGTACACTACTTTGGCTATAAGAATCCTAATGTCTTTAGTAACAGGCGAGAAGGTTTCATCATTGTCAATCCAGTAGGATTGAGTGTAACCTTTTGCTACTATGAGAGATTTATAGGTGTGTATATTTTCATCCATGTCAACAGTCTTACTGTTTTGAGAAAGATCAACTAGGTTCAAAACTTGATTGTCTCTCATGGATTTTATTTTCGCATTCATAGCTTCAAGTCATTTTTCGAATTCAAAATTCGATAATGCAACTTGATAGTTAGGGGGTTCATAATGATCCTCGAAACTTGCTCCTCAGCATCGACATAAATCTATATCGTTCAGGTGCATGAAGTGTCCTTGCGGATCTATGAATGGGAACAACATCATCCTGTGGTCCAACATCTATATGTCCAGTCTCAGAATGATATTTGCTAGTGTTACCAGAAGGTTGTGTATCTTCACTTTGAATCTTGTCAAAGTCTATAGTGCTCCCACTTGCTTTGTGAAATGAGACTGTTCTCAAGAAACTCAGCATACCGAGTAACAACCATTTGTTCTCAGTTGGGAAGTAAAATAGTAATCGAAGATATACTTGATAGATATGGGCTCAAGTTTGTTCGGCATGTCTCGTTCCACGAGATCCTCACAACCCCAGATCCTCAAATAAGACAAATTAGGGACTTTCCCACGCCATATCTCATATGGTGTCTTTTTAACCTTTTGGTCGGAACCATATCAAGTATTCGAGCAGCAGACTTCAGTGCATGCCCCTCAAAAGGATAGTGTAAGAGTAGTAGGACTCATCATAGATCGCACCATGTCATACAGGGTCCGATATCTCCTTCCAGACGCACCATTATCTTGTGGAGTGTATGAAAGAGTGAATTGTGAGACAATCTCACGATGTGAGGGATGATCCAGAAACTCTTGACTCATGTACTTTCATCCTTAATCAGGACTGAAAGCCTTTGTTGTCTTGCTAAGTTGATTTTCTACTTTTACTTTAGAAAGCTTTGAACGTTTCAAAGATTTCATGTTTATGTCTAATCAAGTAAACATAACCATAGCGACTGATATCATTAAAGCTTCCATGTTGATGTTTAATCAAGTAAACATAACCACATCGAATGATATCATCAGTGAAAGTAGGTGGCACCTTCCCTAGTCTTAGTTCTAAAAGGGCCACATACATCAGTATGTATGAGTCCAAGTAGATTTGTAGCTCTTTCGCCAACTTGGGAGAAAAGCTTTCTTGTTATCTTTCCATAATATACAAGAGAGGCATTTTAAATGATTCATAATCATTTGTAAAGAAGCCCGTCGAGTTTTAGTATCAAAATGCGTTTCTTGTTTATGTGGAAAAGATGACGATGATCTAGGTAAGTAGAATCCAAACCAATTTGGATTCTTGAGTGCTACATTTGTATATAGAACTATCGTTTGAATTAGGATCATGCATATTAATTTCAAACATACTATTACAATGAATAGTTATAAAAAATATTATTTTTCATAAAACAAAATATCATAATCCATTATTCAACAAACGATAAAGCTAAACAATGCATAATTGACAATTGTTCAAAACAATAATTAACGCATTAGGAAGGATAAGATCACAGCTTCCATTCATTTAGCTTTCTACTTCACATTCAATCTTGCACATTTGTGTAAATGTGAGTTCCACAACTAGTGTCATACACTCAAGATTTATCACGAAAAGTATAGAGTTCTATAATGAAGATACCTAATGTGCTAACTAGAACACATTTGTCCTTCATCAACTCTGCCACGTAGGCAGGACAATTCCTCCTTCTATGGCCAGTTTCATCGCTATGATGGCAAGAAATATCCTTTGCAGGGTGCTCCTTTTTAGCAGGTGGGGTAATCGTAGGTTTGGAAAAGTAAACTAGCTTACCCTTACCTAGACTCTTGCCTTGTGCTTGCGGTTTACCTTCCCTGATTGCAAGAAAAGTATTGGGTAACCCTTGCTCAACCAGTTTTACCATAGCATGTTCAACGATTGTCTTCCCCATGCTATGTACTTTTAAAACACTTTTCAAACTGGTCATAGTCCTTGGATAGTGAGGTAAGAATCAAGCTCATTCCAAGAACTTGTGGTAAGGGGTAACCAAGACGTTCCATTGGATCAAGATAGCATTGCATATTCAAGATGTAAGTGCTAACTGATTGGCCGTCCTCCTGATTGCAAGCATGGAATGCTTTAACTGTTTTGAACAGTTCAAGTTCTGCCTTTTGTTGAAATATCATTTTCAACTCGCTTATCATGTCATATGTTGTGAGTTCCTCGAAGTACTTTCGAATCTCGGGGTTCATGCTCACAAGCATATGAGTAGCAACTTCTTGGTGTTCGTTAAACGTTTCGGTAAAGGCTTGACGAACAGCAGCAGAATCACTGACAGGAGGTGCCTCAGGTAAGGCCTCTTATAGGTGTATCAACTTTCTCATCTCTAAGGACAATCCTTAGAATTCGATATCAGAAGATAAAGTTGATATTAGTCAGTTTCAGTTTTCAAGAACTGATTTTTGAGTGGAGATACTTAGGTTTTGATGTTGTTGTTATCTGTATAACAACCAAAGTTCAAAAAATAGTATTTTCAATAATAATTTCTTTTAATCAATTAACTACCCAATTAATTTTAATTAAAAGCTAAGATCCCATTGAGCTTCTATCACCACATCAGTTGATCTGCTAGAGGTGATAGATCCAATAGGTAGGTGACGATCAACAATTGCATTACAAGTGCAACTCTTAGAGGTATGGGACTTCATGGCACCCAGTGAACAAGCATCTAGGGTCAAGTGGCATGTTTGTCGCATCGTCGCCTCGAGTCGAGGTCTCACCGTTAACTCGATTAAGTCATCCAATGTGAAATCATGTCAAAATAGCTCTAGGTCTCACGCGTAGAGAATAATGACCTCGGATCTAGATTCAAACCACGTCTCACGTGAATTCAAAAATAGAAGCAAGTGATTTACAACCGATTGGACGACGTGACTTAAATTTTAGGTATGTTAAATTTTAATTAATAAAATTTTATTAAGATATGAATGAATCATGTACTTCATTCATATCACTTCATAAGTCGTTTAATAAACGGTAAAAACATTTAACGATTATTAAGGTTTAAGTTTCAAATCGTATTTAAACTTAGTTTAATCTCAAAACAATTTTAGATTAAAGGTTTAATCATCAATGATTAACTATTATTTTAAGTTTCAAATCATATTTAAACTTAGTTTAATCTCAAAACAATTTTAGATTAAAGGTTTAATCATCAATGATTAACTAGTAATTATCGATGATTAAATGTTTGGATGTTTTAATGTTTGTGTCAAAAAACCATTTTTAATTGTTTTATTTACTTGTATCTAATAGGAAAAGAAAACAACCACAAACATAAATAAAACATGCAACAAATTTTGTGCAAACCTCAACCGATGAAATCCTAGGTTCGGTCACGTGAGTCATCACGACGGACCGAAGGGTCAAACTAGGGGACGGGCCAACATGAACCCAAACGGGCCTACATAAACCCAATGGGCTCCCACTTGCTCCAAGACATTCTTGAGCAAGTAGAACCCAAAATTGTGAAAAAGTGTAATCTGCCAGAAAATTCCAGCAGACTATGAAGCCCGAAAAGTCACTGAAGGAGTCTTCGTTGGTCTTCCCGGCCTTCTGGAAAGTTGGAGCCCACGACTTTGCAAGCATTTTAGGCTTTTGAATCTCCCAAAACGGAGTCCGTATGCCTCTGGAAAACCTGTTTTCGTACAGCCCTCGCTTTTGTGACGGAAATTTGTTGTTTTCTTCATTAGTCTTCAATATTTTTTATCAACAATTTACAATAAAAAGATAAAATAAATACAATCTATTCTATTACTTTTACATTACAAATTGCCCCAAAAATGGCACCAAAAATAAAAGAAAAATAAATGAAACAAATTACAACAATTAAGCCAAAAACACGGCTTTTCCCAAATCAACCAAAACAACCAAACAATCAACACATTCATTCACAAAGGTCTAGGCTTTCATCGGTTTGCACAAACAAGCAACAATTGACAAGGCTTTGGCTTGGGATATGGCAAAAATACATGTTTTGCCATACCAAAAAACAAAATTAAACAAGTAATTCCAAGCCAAATAATCAAAAAAATTCAATAAACTAGATTAATTTTTTGATGTGATTTTGTAATAAATGGCAATTGGGTTCCAAAAATACAAGTTTTAACCCACTTTTAATTAAAAAACCAAAATTTTAAATCAAAAAACCCTACGGTTTTTTTTTTCTTCTTGTCCGATCGGATGTTTTTTTTTTTTTTACATCAAAAAAGATTGATTTTTGCCACTTTTCACAAAATCTAGCTAATTATATGATTAATATAATGACTCGTGATACCACTAATGGTGATTTTCGGTTAAAACAAGAACCAAAACGCAGCGGAAAAGATTTAATCACCATGAACGGATCTTGATATCAATCATACAATTAAACTATAAGAAAATCAAAGAGAATGGTATAAGAATTCATACCCTAGTTGCCTTTGATTATTGTGTATTCGGATGGAGTTGGTGATGGATTGAAACCAAGTATTCAATTAGAATACCTCTAAAAGAAAGTCCACACAACACTTCAAGAACACCAAAGGAGGATGCTAGTCCTTGATTCTTGAGAGCAAATGGAAGCAAAAGATGGGATGTATTGTGTGTGTGTGTCGTGAATTCACGAGGCAAGGGAGGGAGTTTATGGAGTCATTTACACTCCATAATGGTGCCTTAATTCCCATTAATGATTTCCATAAACCATTGACCAATATTTACACACAAGTCCTTATCTTTTGTTCCTTCTAGTTTGCTCACATTAAGGTTTCAATATTAACATTTAATATTAAACTTATATATAAGCATGTAGCTTATATTAATATATAATGCAATTACCCTAATTACACTATATATCTTATGGTGCTAAGTGTTTAAGTGTGTGACCCTTTAGGCTCACAAACTACTAGCCATATAACTATATGTTATACGCGTGAAGCATATTCCAACAATATGTCCTTTACATTCAGAAATGCTTTAATCCTCAGCATACCCAGCCTTGTTTCCCTATACCTTGTTCTTTGTGCCACAATGTTCCAATACTGTTCAAGCAATTCATCTCCAGTTCTTCTTACAGTATGAGATCTTCTTGGAACATCTTCAGACTCAGATTCAGGTTCTTCTTCCTTAACAGGAAAGAATTTCTGGGCCTCAATCTCATCCTCAGCATCACTCTTTTCCTCAGTATACTGAGTGGATCTCATAGGTCTTGAGATCAGAGGAGCTGGATCTTGTTCTTCACTTGATTCTGAGGACATAACCACATTTGTCATTCTTCTGGTTATTGGTCTTCTAGGAATTCTAGAAGGTCCTTCAGTTGGAGGAGAGATTTTTCTTCTTGGGGGCTCTTCATCATCTGAGAATGATGATGAAGAGCTTTCTTTATTTGCTTCATCCAGTGCAAAGTCTAGAAAATTTTCAGAAGGCACTGGATGGTCTTCATCTTCATCATCAGCAATAGGCCAAACAAAAGGTCTGTACACTATAATCTGCAAGTTGTTTTCCTCAGTAACAACTTGCTGTGGTTGGTCAGTTTCAGTCTCCCCCTGAGCAGATGGCTCAGATGGTTCATCTTCAAGTTGTTCCAAGACTGACCTTCCTCTTTGTCTGCTTCTTTCATACCTAAACCTAAGTGGTTCAGTATGAGGTGTTTGCGGATGTTGTTGTTGTTGCTGTGGAGATTGATCTTCATTTAACCTTCTTCTTTTCTCCCCCTGAGCAGATGGCTCAGGTTGATCAACCTCTTGGTCTCTTTGTCTTTTCTCCCCCTTATTGTTATCATTGGATGGGGAGGGAATAGGTTCAGTATCATCACCTATGTCCCCCTGTTGATCTTCAGGAGTTGGCGAGAGCATAGGTTTAGTAGCAGCCTCATGTGCACCCTCAGAATTTACAGGAGAGGGTGATCGTCTAGGCTCAGTATCAGGGTCTGCTTCATCATTATTTCCTCCAGTTTGAGTTTGTGGAGGTGGTGGAGTCTGTAATTGTTGTTGTTGGAGCGCCACTGACTACTGTAATGTGTCAATCTCAGTACTCATTTCATCCATCCTGGCCAGAATGTTATTCTAAGTGGCCTGCATGGCCAGGATTTGGGTCAGAATAGTCTGTAAAGCCCCATGTACTTCCTGAGACTGAGTGGCTTGTGCCCTTTGGCCCTGCACAGATGGTGCTAAAGAAATAAAAATAGAAAACTGGTTAGTAAGAAAGGTTTATCAAATAGAATTGTGGTGTTGTTTAACTCTATAATCATATAAACGGATTTGTGAAGTCTGTATTTCATCTGGTTCATGATGAAATATTGTGAACTTGTGCATAGCATGTGTAAGAAAATTTTTTAGTAAAGGTGAGTGTGAAATTTTAAGTAGCTCGGTATAGGATAGGTCACATTTACTAAAAGGTTTTGGTTTTGGAAATCGAAGCCTGGGATGTGCTTCTTATTATTTTCAATGTATATCACTCGGTGTCAGAGTGATAACAGAAATGTGGCTAAACCCATGGAAAATTTTGGCTAATGTGGCTTAACAGGTTTGTGATCATTTCTTGAATCATGTGACCCAGCTCAAAAATAAGCTGGACATAATTCAAGCAGCACCAGTGGGTGTCAGTGTGACATCAACCACCATTGTCTCTTTAAATGTCGAGACAACTGTAGACTGACAATGATCATTGAGGTGCTCAGTGTATGAATTTTGCATAGCAGCAGTGGGCTAACTATGTTGGCCATAAGTGGATAAATTTGAAAGTTCGTTTGAGACTGTGGTCAGTATTGAGTTGGTACTGGCCAATACATAGTCTCTATTTGGGAAAAGTTTATATATATATATATATAAAAGATTAGGGCTTTTTAGAAATTCAAACCTGAGACTTTGTCGGATTCTCTTCTTGCATCATGTGAGGTCGGTGCTGGATCTTCTGTATGCTGATTTGAAGCACCAGCACCTTCATGAGCTTCTTCTCTTCTGACAGCTGCACCTTCCAGTGTATGCTGCTCATACTGAAGTTCGACATCAAGAGGATCATGGGGTTCCTCAATATGTTGAGCAGTTGGTTCTGGTTCAGGACCTGGAAGGTCAGCATTGGCTGCAACTAAGCTTTGTGCCTGAAGAGATGCAGTTAAGGAAGGAACATTTCCGGGTTGCATCTCTTCTGATGATAAGTTTCCCATAAGAACTGGGGAAAGATTTCTTCTTCTTCTTTGAATGACCAGTGGTGTATCTTCTGAGGGCTCAGTATCAGAAGCAGTTTCAATATGAGGAGCATCAGGATCCTGTACTTGTGGAGAAATGTGTGTTGCTTCTTGTACTACTACTGGTTGAGCTTCCACCATCTCAGTATCTTGATCATCATTCCCACTATTACCACTGTCATCATCAGTATCATCATTTTCTGATTCAGTATCAGAAATTTGTTCATCATTAATGTGTGCCTGAACTATAGCCCACATGGAGTGACTCAGTACAGGCTCTCCTTCTCTTGGTCTGTAAAAATAAATCTTTTCATGAAGTGGAGGAAGATTCACTCTTGGACTGTTGAAGTTATCATAATCATGAGCAGGCATCCCATTTTGAAAAATAAGAGAAAGAAATCTACAGAAAGGAACATTAAGTTCTCTGATTTGAGCCCGAACTAGAGAAGCTAGTTCATTAAAGATCAGTCTAGCATAATCAATATCTCTGCCATGATACATGGCATGAACGATTTGCATCCCAAACTCATTTATTTGATCCAGGGCTCCAATTTTGTGAGTCATGCATCTAATGAGGGTGGAAATCAAAATACCCCACATTGGACCGAATTCATTTCTTTTAATGATTCCCGTGGTTCCTCTGCGTCCAATGAGTGGCAACACTGAGCGAGCCTCTGTTCGATCAACAAAGGGCTCATACTGAGCTTGAGCGGGAAGACTCAGTGTTTCCCGAATTATAGCAGTGGAGACAAAAGCCCTTCTTTGGTCTCGAATAACCCAACCGGTAATCATGTCCGGAGAGTCAAGGTTAGCTGAGTACCAGAATTCGCAGAGCATTTCTGGATAAATTGCTCGTGGGGAACGAATCAATGCTTGCGTGATCGGACAGTGCTTCAGATAAGTAATCATGTGAGAGAATTCAGGGCACGCCCAAGCCTGAGGAATGTTAAAGTTTTTGGTGATGTTGTTCCTCGCAAATTTGGGTACTTCGTCGTTTCGAAACTGAGTTGCCGGTGCAGCCTCCGGTGCAACGAATCTGTAATTGGCCATCTGCGATTGTGATTTAAGAAATTTGCTTGCAAAGAAATAGTGAAATCGTTAATCGCAGAGAGAATCGAAAGAGAAAGTAAGAAATAACTGTTGAAAAAATTTTAAAGAAAGAGAAAACGGTTATTTATACCTAATTTAGTGATAATTACGGTATTGGGAAGTAAAACCGGCTGATTTGACAGCCTTATCCTGTGTCAACGGTAACTTTCTTATTAAGAAAGGTTACCGTTGGGGAGTATAAGGATTAAAAGTCAGTTTTATCACTCCAGGACTCCAATACCGAGTTAAAAAAAATATTTAATAAATAAAAATATAAAAAATATAAAAACATTTAATTTAAACTATAAATTAATAAAAAAAATTAAAATTTATAAAATTTGATAAATCAGACGAGTGATACTGAGTTGGTCAGTATTGAAAGGAATACTGATCAATCAGTATCAGAAAATTTTAAGAAAAATTAAGGATTCAGCATACCCAATTGTCCTAGTAAGTACATAAACCTTTCCTCAGAGAGAGGTTTAGTAAACACATCGGCCAATTGATCATCTGTATGAACGAAATCTACCTCAACCTTTCCCTTTTCCACATTATCTCGAATAAAGTGGTGTCTGATATCAATGTGCTTTGTTCTGGAGTGATGGACTGGGTTTTCAGTGATAGCAATAGCACTCTTGTTATCACAATGGATTGGTGTTTTCTGAAAATTGAACCCATAGTCCATTAGTTGATACTGCATCCACAAGAGTTGAGCACAACAACTTCCTGCAGCAACATATTCTGCTTCTGCAGTGGATGTTGCTACTGAGTTTTGTTTCTTGGATGACCAACCAACTAATCTGCCACCGAGGAATTGACAACCTCCACTTGTACTCTTCATGTCTAACCTACAACCTGCAAAATCTGCATTTGTATACCCTTCAAGATCAAAGTTTGAGTCTTTGGGATACCAAAGACCCATGTTAGGAGTACCTGAAAGATATCTAAAAATGCGCTTAACATCTTTCATATGTGATTCCTTAGGATCAGCCTGATACCGAGCACACAAACAAGTTGCAAACATAATATCAGGCCTACTAGCTGTTAAGTAGAGTAAAGAACCAATCATACCTCGGTATGTGGATTGACATACTGGTTTACCAGTTTCATCTTTACTAATTTTTTACTGAGTACCCCTAGGAGTGTGCATGGAAGATAAATTTTCAAATTTATATTTCTTAAGCATGTCATGCACATACTTACTTTGATTTATGAAAGTGTCATCAGGCTTTTGTTCAACTTGTAAACCAAGAAAGTAAGTAAGTTCTCCCATCATACTCATCTGATACTGAGATGACATTACCTTAGCAAACCAGTCACACATTGACTTGACAGTGGAGCCAAAAATAATATCATCTACATATATCTGAATGAGTAGAATGTCAGAACCTTTCCTTTTTGAAAATAATGTTTTGTCAATTTTACATCTTATAAACTTATTTTCAATTAAGTACTCAGACAGGGTATCATACCAGGCTCTGGGAGCTTGTTTGAGCCCATAAAGAGCTTTATCAAGCTTAAAAACAAAATTAGGAAATTTAGGATCAACAAAACCTGGTGGTTGTTTGACATA
Source organism: Calendula officinalis (assembly GCA_963853835.1). Taxonomy (NCBI): domain Eukaryota; kingdom Viridiplantae; phylum Streptophyta; class Magnoliopsida; order Asterales; family Asteraceae; genus Calendula; species Calendula officinalis. The sequence continues at coordinate 53,499,628 of OY970822.1, forward strand.
AACTTCCTCCTGTAGTTTTCCATTAAGAAAAGCACTCTTGACATCCATCTGATAAACTTTGAAATTCTTGAAAGCTGCATATGCAAGATACAGCCTAATAGCTTCAATTCTTGCAACTGGTGCAAAAGTTTCATCATAGTCAATGCCTTCTTCTTGCCTGTAACCCTGAGCAACCAGTCTTGCTTTATTTCTGATGACAACACCATCCTTGTCCATCTTGTTTCTGAACACCCACTTAGTACCAATAATAGTTTTGCCAGCAGGAGGTGGTACTAAGTTCCAAACTTTATTTCTTTCAAACTCTGTCAGTTCCTCTTGCATAGCTTCTACCCAATCTTCATCTAATAAAGCTTCATCAGCTTTCTTTGGTTCTATGGTAGATAAAAAGCTTGAGAAGAAACAAAAATTTGCAGTTGCTTGGGGTTCAAATTCTAACTTTCTTCTTGTTTGAACACCTTGTTCAATTGGACCAATAATATTAGAATGAGGATGATCTCTGTGTTCCCTTAGATTGTTTCCTAAGGGAGCATTTGAAGCAAGGTCAACAATATCTTGTTGCAGTGATGTGTTGTATGTCTGATACTGAGCTGAGGACAGGTCAGTATTAGACATTTCAGGTTGCTGTTCTTCTTGATTTTGCAGATCTGAGGTGGATTCTTGAAATGTACTTGAAGATTCACCTTCTTCATAGGTGGAATTGTTCAGATCAAGTATTGGGGACTCAGTATTGAGGGTCTCAGGAATGTCTGCCTCAGAATTTGATACATTTGAGATATACTGAGTTCTTTCTTGATCAGTATCAAGCATACCATGATCAACATAGTATGGGTGAGACTTGGGCTGTTCAGCAATTGAGTTTTCTGGATTGCATAGAATTTCTATGCCACTGATGTCTTCTGTTGCTGAGGTAGAGTGTTCATTCTGATCTTCATCAAATGTGACATGAATGGATTCTACAATTATCTTAGTTGAGATAATATACACTCTGAAGGCTTTAGAGTGTGGAGAGTAGCCCATGAACACACCTTCATTTGCTTTGGGAGCAAATTTGTTGAGATTTTGTTTAGTACTTAGTACAAAACATTTACTCCCAAAGATGTGGAAGTATTCCACATTAGGAACCTTGCCATTATATAACTCATAAGGAGTCTTTTGATGTCTCTGGACTATTGTAGCTCTGTTCTGTGTAAAATTTGCACAATTGACAGCTTCTGCCCAGAAGCTCAGTGCCAGGCCAGCATGGCATAACAAAGTTCTTGCAGCTTCAATCAAGGTTCTATTCTTTCTTTCTACAACACCATTTTGTTGTGGTGTGTAGGCTGCAGAGAAGTTTTGTACGATTCCTTTTTCTTCACAGAAATCAGCCAATACTGAGTTCTTAAACTCAGTACCATGGTCACTTCTTAGTTGTTTGACCTTGTTGCCTTTTTGAAGTTCTTCTCTTTTAATGAAGGCAATGATTTCTGTTGTTGCATCTGCTTTAGTCTTTAGAAAAATAACCCAAGTGTATCTTGAGAATTCATCAACCAGGACTAATGTATAGATCTTTTTGGCCAAAGATGGTGTGCTGATGGGGCCAAAAAGATCCATATGTATCATTGTAAGAGGTTCATTAATGGAATGATTAACCTTTGATTTGAATGAACTCTTCTTCTGCTTGCCCATTTCACATGTTGAGCATAACTTATCTTTTGAATAAGTAATAGTGGGCAACCCTCTCACCAGTTTCTTCATACTGAGCTCATTAATATTTCTGAAATTTATGTGAGAAAGTTTCTTGTGCCATAACCAGTGCAACTCTGGCTTGACTTTAGACAGCAGGCATACTCAAATGGTAGGATCTATTTCAGATAGGTTGACCACATAGACATCTTTTTCTCTTCTAGCAATGAGTACATGTTGCCCTTTATCATTGTATATGATTCATGCAACCTTTCTGAAACGAGCTTCATTGTCATCATCACACATCTGACTGATACTGAGCAGATTGTGTTTAAGACCCTCTACATAGGCAACTCTTTTAAAAGTTATGTTGTCTGCCTTGATTACACCATAACCTCATGTTTTTCCAATAGAATCATCTCCAAATTTGACAGAAGGACCCTTCTCTGGTGTATAATTAAGAAGGTACTCCATACTGCCAGTCATGTGTCTTGAGCAGCCACTATCTAAGTACCATTTCCTGTCACCCTGCACAAGACACAAAATAAGGATTAGTTCCTTTTAGGAACCCATGTATGAATGGCACCTTTGGTAGGAGAAACAGGGATAGATTTGATCTCTTTTATTTGAGAGGTCAGTATCACTTTAGGGGAAACCTTGGAGGTTTTCTTTGATGATACTGACTTGGTTTCTCTCTTTTTCTTTGGTACTGAGTACCTAGGACTTGAGAGATCAGTCCAGCATTCATCTCCTTTATGTCCAATATGATGACATCTATAACATTTTCTAGGTCTTTTTCCGAACATATTTTCATAAGGAATTTTAGAAAACTGTTTGATTTTTGGTTGATCAATATGAGTAAGTTTTGCAAACTTTTGACTTAAAACTTTGATCTGATCACCAATAGATTTTATAATGTTATTTTTGTCATTTTTTAAAGAAGTTTTAATATTATTTTTGACTGGTTTTGAAGGAGACGATTCTGGTGTCTTATTTTTATTAGGCATGGAAGTCTTTTTATCATTTGACTTCTTGATTTTGCCACTTGAAGATCCTGTTGAAGTTGTTTTCTTTTTATCATGTTTTAGAATGACAACTTGAACAGGTTCTTTAGATTCTTGAGTAGTTGACTTTGCTGTTCCTATAGATTCAGTATTAGTTAAAACATTTTGAGTAGTAGTGGTTGTCTTTTCTGTAGACTCAGGTTCTTTATATATCTCAAAAGTAGTTGTGTTAAATAAAACTTCAAATGGAGGAACAGCAGAAATGTCATACTGTACAATTTCAAGGTCAGTATCAAGAATTTCTCTTTCAGGAAATTCAATACTGAGCTCTTGTAGTTCAGTATAGCACTTAGAACAGATGGAAGGACCAATTGATTTTTCAAAAATGATTTTATCCTCATCATCTGACTCAGTTTGACATCCTACTTCACAAAAAGTTTTTGCTTTTACAAACTGAATAGGGTTCATTTCAGAAAATTCTTCAAATAAATCAGCAAAATTATTTCTATTTTTTAACTGAGGATCAACACCAAGTGCAGCCCTTACATTTTCTGGAAATTATTGATTTAGACATTTATTTAATTTAATAGATGCATTTCCCCAAGATTTACACTGATTTTCAAATTTTTCTTTTTCTAATTTGTGTAAATGAGCTTTATCAGCTAATCTTTGGTTAATGTCTTGTAAGTTTAAATAATTTAGTTCTAAATCTTTAAATTTTGCTAATTTATCTAAGTGTTCATTATTTACCCTTTCAAGTTCAAGAATTGTTAATTTTAAAGCTTTTTCTCTCTGTACTAAAGTTTTAAGATCAACAATCATATACTCAAAAATCTTTTCTTTTTCATTCACTGAATAAGTTTGAAAAGAACTCACCTTGTACAACTGAGTGGAATCCCAGTCAGTATGAACACTCATCCTCTCAGCTTCTTTGATATCCTTTTCAAAGGAGCTCTTCAAATCATCTTCAGTGAAAGCCATAAAGGCTTTGTTTTCAACCTCTTCCTCATCATCACTGAGCTCTTCATCCATCCAAGCTTCAGAGTAAAGTGCTTGATGAGGTGCTCCATTCCCTGCTGCATTCTTACCCTTGCTCCAGTTCTTTAGCTTGACATACTTGTCTCTATACCGTTTAGCTCGGTATGCAATCTTGTCATTCTGATCAGTTTCAGTTGACTTAGTGTGACAATTAGCAGCAATGTGCCCAGGCTTTCCACACCTATAGCAAAGACCTGATCTTGGGTCAGTATTGGAAGAGCTAGCACCAAGCCTCTTTTTTTTCAACTGATCCAGCTTCATAGACATAAGAGCCATTTGAGTTTCAAGCTCTTCTGCCTCAGCATCAGCAAGATCAACTTCTGGTTCTTCTGGCTCAGTCATAGTATATGCCGGTTGCACAACTAGAGCCATGCCAGTGGAAGACTTGTCAGTTTTCTTCCAGTTGATCAGTCTTGCAGAATTATTCTCCTCATGATTTAACATTAGACCATACAAAGTTTGAAGAGTGTATGACTCAATGTTGTTAGCAGCATTGACAGAATTTGTCATGTCAAGAAATTGTTGAGGAAGACTATCCAAGAACTTTTGAACAAGTTCTCCTTCCTCCTTCACAATGCCTACACTGATTAAATCATGGATAACAGTACTGAACCTGTTATAGAGAGTGGTGATGTCTTCATTAGGAGTTGAGAAGAAGTTTTCATATTTTCTTCTCATGTTGCTTTTTCTTTGCAACTTCACCTTTGCTGTGCCTTCATAGGTGACTGATAGGCTATCCCACATAGCCTTTGCTGTTGGCAATTTCATAATTGCATTAAGTATTTCTTTGGTAACAGCATTACCAATCACCCCATTTGCTCTTGAGTCTAGACTGAATAACTGACGGTCAGTATCAGTCCAGGTGTGTTTCAGTTTTGGAACTGTCCTTGTGCTCTCAGGAGCATCATCAGTAGCAGCAATGGGTTCCAAAGTTTGTGGAATGATGGGACCATCATTCAGCACATTGAGCATCTCATGGTGAATAGATTCAAGATACCACTGAGCTTTAAGCTTCCATTGATGAAAGTCCTTTCCATCAAAGATGGGCACTCCCTTACCAGACATAACCAGTTGTTAGGTCACAACAACCCTGGTTTATAATGTTAATTGATAGATTATTATACTTAGTGAAATATTAAAGTGATAACACAATAATATAGTCAATGTATAACACAATAATATAGTCAATGTATAAATCCACTAAGTGTGGCTTGTTGCGGAATAACAAGACCACTGATCAATTACAAAAGATGTGAATATAAGTTCGTAAATTGGTGAGTACTCCTTTGCAAGGTGATCTCTACTTATAATGTTTATAGAGATCTTACATGATGGCAAAGGAGTAACTGAAGGACTAAACTAAGGAAATGACTAATATCAAGGGATTTGATCTTAGTCTGTTACAATACTGACTTGTAACTCAGTCCTTCTACTCAGTATTGGTTTTCCAATACTGAGTACTGATACTGAGTGGCCAATACTGGCCAAACTCAGTATCACTCCTAACTTAGCTAATTTAATCTACATTTTAATCTAAGCTAGTCTAGATTGTTTTGTTATCCTAAGATTCACAAGGGGTAAGGCTTTTTGCCTTAACATATCCATACGTTTTCTGTGGCAAATGTTTCCACTCGAGTGAATATATTTGGCATTTATGGGGGACAAGACACCCTGACACTAGAAACGGCTCCAGTACCCCTCTCTGTCACATCCAACCACCACTTTTGCACGATAACCAACATGTCTATAGTTGGTTTGCAACTATCCATTAATGGCCCGGTTTAAATTCAAATATTTACCCAAACCGTCCCATAAACCCCTTTAAATACCCATTCATTTCCCCTCATTTCATCCTCATCACTCCCAAAATTCTCTCTCAAAAACCCTCTCTTTCAAGCTTTTATCTTTCTTCCCTCTTCCAAAATGTCGAAGAAAGCTCCCAAATCTTGTCTTACTAGGGCTGCCATTGAGTTAACCCAGAACTCTAACCTAGTAGCAAACACTTCTCCACCGAAGGATCTTGTCAATGTTTATCGACCGGTTGGGAGGTTTTTGCGTCACTGCCCTATCGGTGGTGCATTTATCAGATTCACCAAGAGTAACATCAAACTCTTGCGTGACTTCTGGACGTCTGCCTCCATTTCTGGAGACGACATCGTTGCGAAAGTTGGAAATCATCAAATCACCATTACTGCTGATGATTTTCGAACTGCTTGCGGGTTCGACTATCGGCAACTTGGAGAAGAATATCAGCAGACGAAATCTGCTGATGATGCTAAAGCGAACCTAATCCGTATCACTGGATACAGATTAGAAAACAAAGAAGACAATGTGCAGATCTTCAAGAAGTCTCAGCTGACGAGACCCTAGGCCTATTTCTTTACCCACATCACTCAGGGTATAGGCGGCAACTCCGGGTCTCACAACCAGTGCAACTCCAGCATGCAAATCTTTGTTGAAGCCCTAGTCATCGGTCAGCGGATTGACTATGGGAAACTGGTGTACGAGGAGGTCAAGGCCAAGCTGAAAAGCAAGGGAAATCATATTCCCTGTAACGACCGGAATTTTCGGTTAATATATTAAATGGAAATATTGAGGAATAAAGGTGGGAAAATATTTAATCGAGTCTCCGTTGGGTTTTATCGAGTGTTTGAATGTTTGGGACTTGGTATAACCAAGTACGGGTCAACACTTGGATGGAAACAAGTTTAAAAGGCAAGAAACTGACCCAGGCAGCCCTCGCGGCGCGAGGAAGGCGCGAGGCAGGCGCGAGTTCAAACAGCAACTCCAGAGATGAAACACGAGAGGGTCGCGTTTGGGGTCGTGTTTGGTTCGCGGCGCGAACTCGGCGCGAGCGGGGCGCGAAAGCTGGAAAAGATCGGCTTCTAAAAGGCAAACCCGCGTCACTTCGCGGCGCGAGCTCGGCGCGAGCTCGGCGCGAATTTGGTCTGGAATATATAATCTTGTGTGTGAGCTAGGGTTTCATTTCTCATTCAACCCCACACATAGTGCAGCCGATTTGGGAGTGTTCTTGGTCGTTTTTGGAGCTCAAGAGCTCAGATCTTCAACATCTTGAAGGATTGAAACATCAAGGGTAAGTATTCTTGATTGTCTTGCTTATCTACCTTGATTGTGAGCTTTGTATGGGTAAAAATGGCGGTTTGGGGAACCAACCATGTCATCTTTGGGGAAGATGACTAAACATGGGTGTAGAACACTCATTGTAAGCTTGTAATCGATGTGTACAAGTTGGATTTCGGTTTATTGATGAAAATCTTGAACTAGGGTTTGAGATTCCACCAAGTTGGATGAACTTGGTGGTTAAGGTTGTAGTTATGGATTGTTTAGTGATTAGTTATGGATTATAACTAGTTATTATGATGATATTGATGGTAGGTCAAGAAGACCTAAAGTTTGGTGACATTTCACACGTTGGAAAGCAAGGATTTGTGTTGTTAGACACGATTTGGAGTTAGCTTGGCTAAGGTGAGTACATGAGACTTTTACTGAGTACATAGCAAATGATTTTGAAAACTATGATGTTTTATGAGTCTTTATTAATAAATGTTTTTAATAAAGATATGATCAAAAGAATAAGAGAATGCAAGTAATAGATCATTTAAGTATTACTAGAGGACTAATGATTTTTGAAAGAGATTATGATAATGAAAAGTAATTAATAATTCTTTATTAATATGATGTTTGACTAGAGTAATGATTATGAAAGTATGATATTTGACTTATTAATAATATGTATTAACAAAGCTCATAACAATGCTTTTGAGTATCAAGTATTGATTAGTATATTATACTAATAAAAGTAGTGATTGAATTGGTAGGAGAAATTAATATAAAGTGACTAGAAATAGATTTGTATTCTAGTCAAAGAGAGGTTAAAGTATATGAATTTTTATAAATGATAAACACGTCTTATTTTAATAAAGGACTTGGTAAAGTCAATATTGAAATTGAATAAGAAATGAGAATAATATGACAATTAGAATAGATGTATTCTAATTTATGTTGAGTATGTATTATTGGGGCATAGACCCGTATTTGATGATTTCATTACGTGTTGAGAAAAGGATCCGGATCATAGTTAACCCACATAGTTGGGGGAGTTAGTGACACCTACTTGGGGAGGTACCACCCTGCGCAAGAGTAGACTGTCGAGAAATAGTTAACCCGGAAATCGGGGGAGAAATAGTTGACCCGGAAACGGGGGAGTTTCCAGTTAACCCGGAAACGGGGGAGTTTTCAGTTAACCCGGAAACGGGGGAGTTTTCAGTTAACCCGGAAACGGGGGAGTTTACCTAGTTAACCCACATCGGGGGAGTTTGCTACGGAGAGGTCCGTAGCGTATGTGATAAAGATTTAGTAAGCTATGGATAGCTTACAAGTATGTGACTACGTGATGGGTAAGCTTACGGTTAGCTTACTAGTAAATACGAATAAGCGTTAAGAATATAAGATAATAATTAATAAGTGATTAAAGAAAAGAAATGAATAGTAATGTCTTTTATTATATTTGAGAATGGGTCGAAAACCCATGTATCTCACGAGACTATTTTGTCTCACGTACTACTTTGTTTTTGGCTATGTACTCAGGTTCGAGATCGATGGATTAGAGGGTCGCGATAGAAGTGGCCTAGTGTTGATTAGCTCGGGAGCTCGTAGGTAGATCCCGTTTATCCTATGGTTATGATATTATTTCTGTAACACCGGATTTAATTACTCTGATAATCTTTTCAAAGGTTTTTGTTAAACCGTATTTTTGGGATATTGGACTTTGTAATATTTTTATTAAAAATATGATTTAAAAGGTGTTTTGAAAATTGAGGTGTTACAACTTGGTATCAGAGCTATAGTTTAAGTGAATTAGGTAGGTTTGACCTTCCTAGTCTTAAGCTATGCTAAGTAGGACCATATGTTTCCATAGGATGTCCATGATTAGTTGGTTGAGGCCGTAAGTGCGAGTGTGATATGGTCGATCCCTAAGAGAAATGGCATGATCTGATATAAATGTGTTTTATTTGATTGTTAAGTCATCGTTTGAATTGTGATTGTGAGACTATTGGTATAACAAAAGGGTGAACTCGAGGAGAGGACAAGCTCCTCTAAGACAAGAAAAGGAATCATAACTGAGTTTCGTCACGTCGGGTGATGATGGGAGTGATTTCAAATCGGAAGAAAGGGGACGATGATCGTTCAAGACATTGATGGCGTGTAAGCTGGATGTGTATTTGGGAAGTACCGAACCGGAGGTCGTGATTCGGTGGGTTCGTGAAACTGAGCAAGTGCTAAGGAGTAGCAAGTGTTAATAGGGAGATGTGGTGACTTCTGCGGCTCGTCTTCTGTTGGGTGATGCATTGTCACGGTGGAATGCGATGTTCGAAGCATTGAAAAAGAGAGTATGATACAAGATATCTTGGAAGGAGTTCGCGAGTAGCACAACGGGGAAGTTTTGATTCGAATAAGTAGTTGAAAGAGTTGCTAATAGAGTCTCTTGTTGGAGATGTGGAGAATGTAGTTCAACGAAGGGTCATTGAATCGTCGTCAATTGGAGGAAAGAGGAAGTTCGATAGTAGCTTAGAGTTAACAAAGAAAGAGAATCTCGTTCAAAGTTCGTGAAATCATGTTGATGTGAAAGGTTCAAAAGTGTGGTAAGTTTTCCTCAGTTATAAAATTTAAGGTATGAGGTTCGTGTTTTATTGGTGAATTGTCGCATGATTTGGTGCTAAGGCGAAATGTTATGTGGTTTGGGGTTTATTCGTTCAGTGGTCATTCGGTTTGGTGCTTAAGTGAAATGGCCTATAGAAATTTGGAAGAATCGTTGATATGGATATGTATTAGGGGGATAATCTCCTCGGTTCGTTATGTGAATAGGAATGTTATATTTTAACGAGTCAGTGTGCAACGACACAAGTAGTAAGGATATAAAGTATTATGCTATCATGGAATATCAAAAGGTGAATCACGGGAAAGGTGAATGTGTTCAATGAAAGGGTGGAGGTACAAGGAAGTACTAAGAGTTAGCGAGAATTGCATTTTTGGATGGGGAACCATAGAAGAGAAAAGTTCAAAAATGGTAAAATCGTAGCACTTGACGGGAATAAGGATAAGTGATGTGGTATTAGCTTATGATAATAGTAAAGAAAAGAATGATGAAAAATATAGTGAAGTTTCAAAACTCGTAAACATAAAGTATGTTGGAAAGGATAAGCATCGGGAATGACAAAATTTAATAATAAAAAAAAATGGTTGAGTGAAAGTTGACAATTAGTCATGACAAAGTTTGTATCATGGATGATGGATTTGATGCTAAGGTCAAAAGGATAATTATTGATATAGTGTCATAGAAATGGTATGCTAAGTCAAGGGTAATAATTAATTATTGGAAAAAGGACATTAGAAAAAGTGTGATAGCTTATGTTGGTTGTGGATCGAAGTCAATTGGTTGACTTGAGTTGACCGGGTGATTCGGTAAAATAGGGATAATGGAATGAAATAGAGGTTACCTGGGTGGTGAAAGAAAGATTGGGAAATTTAATAATGAGAAAGTGAATCAACTAAAGACGATTGATAAGTGAGTAGATTGGTGGAAAGCACTAGAAATGATTATGTGTATACCGTGTGGTATAAAGGTATAAGTAGGAGTAATTGTCTATGAAAAGAATATGACTTTAGAAAGTAATGTTATGTGAAGTATGGGGAAATGTAAATTGAATAGAGAATGTGATTAGTTATGAAAGAGAATGTTAGCATGATGCTAAGTGAATGATACATATATGAATTGTATGCAAGATAGAATGGTACTGTATGGATCTTGTTGGATCGGAGGCTTTCCGGTTGACGAGATTGGATGAGTCACATTGGATTGGAGGCTTTCCGATCATTGTGACAGTTTGGACCTTGATGGATTGGAGGCTTTCCGATCATCTCGGTGTGATAGTTAAAGTATAATTTGTTGTATAAGGGATATGATGTTTGTACCTGACGTATGTAGAACCGTATGGTTAGTTATTGATATGATTTTATGGCAAATGAGAACTTGGGTTGAAAACACGGGTAGTGTTTAAGTATAAGTAGGTGTAGGAGATGCCTACAAGTTCATGGTTTATGAAAAAGGAATGCTTTTAGGAAGCAAAGTTTGTTAGTAACCAATGAGTAGTGAAAGAGGTATAATGGGTGGTTAGGCCACAATTGGATATGAATGAGGCTCTAAAGCCGGTAATCGGGAATTACAAGTATGATATAAGGATGGTGGAAGGAGATTATAAATGGTATAAGTAATTGAATGAAAGTTTAAAAGTGATAGAAATTTGGTATTGTTTTAAATGAAAATTGTTAATCGATTGTGGGAATCGAAATCGAGGGAAAAGGGAACAATTGAGAAAGGAAATTTAGATATTGAAATCGAAAATGAAAAGCTTGGGAAGCGATGCCTTAGTAATAAAGAATATGTGGAATTTAGCAAGGAAAGTTGACTTTATTCATAAGTCAAGGTTGGTCAACTAGTGGAATGTTGACTTTAGTCAAAATTGGGTTTTGCCTTTCGTTTAAAATGGTTAGTCAAGGATAAGGGCATACTATATCATCTGCATGTGTATGATAGTGGTTAAATGGAGTGATGGAAATAATGGTAGTCAAAGGGTACGACTTTGAGCGTTGGGTATTTCGAGTTGAAATAGAGGATCGAGTATGATTGTTGTTGGACCATGAATGTAAGGTCGATTGTAAAGGAATTGATGGTCAATGGAACCACCAGTGGATAAAGAAATTATCAAGATATGGTTGACTTTGTGCTTAAGTCAAGGATTTGGCAATGTTGACAATTTGGTCAAAGCTAAGCATTGACTATCGTTATGGTCAATTGGCTATTAGTAATGATTGGGTTATATCGTCCCAATGTAGATAAATGAATTGGTAAAATGATTGAAAATGTTAAGGTCAAGTTGTGAAATTTTGACCCGTTCGGGTATTAGGGACTCAAGATTGGGTTTTTGACCCGTTTGGGTATAACGGAGTCAAGTGGGCATTTAAATGCATAAGTATCGTTGGACCATGATTTGGAGGTGGAATGAGGATTGGAAATCCTTGAGTTGATTCCGAGGGCGGAATCCTTTTTAAGGGGTGGATAGTTGTAACGACCGGAATTTTCGGTTAATATATTAAATGGAAATATTGAGGAATAAAGGTGGGAAAATATTTAATCGAGTCTCCGTTGGGTTTTATCGAGTGTTTGAATGTTTGGGACTTGGTATAACCAAGTACGGGTCAAGACTTGGATGGAAACAAGTTTAAAAGGCAAGAAACTGACCCAGGCAGCCCTCGCGGCGCGAGGAAGGCGCGAGGCAGGCGCGAGTTCAAACAGCAACTCCAGAGACGAAACACGAGAGGGTCGCGTTTGGGGTCGCGTTTGGTTCGCGGCGCGAACTCGGCGCGAGCGGGGCGCGAAACCTGGAAAAGATCGGCTTCTAAAAGGCAAACCCGCGTCACTTCGCGGCGCGAGCTCGGCGCGAATTTGGTCTGGAATATATAATCTTGTGTGTGAGCTAGGGTTTCATTTCTCATTCAACCCCACACATAGTGCAGCCGATTTGGGAGTGTTCTTGGTCGTTTTTGGAGCTCAAGAGCTCAGATCTTCAACATCTTGAAGGATTGAAACATCAAGGGTAAGTATTCTTGATTGTCTTGCTTATCTACCTTGATTGTGAGCTTTGTATGGGTAAAAATGGCGGTTTGGGGAACCAACCATGTCATCTTTGGGGAAGATGACTAAACATGGGTGTAGAACACTCATTGTAAGCTTGTAATCGATGTGTACAAGTTGGATTTCGGTTTATTGATGGAAATCTTGAACTAGGGTTTGAGATTCCACCAAGTTGGATGAACTTGGTGGTTAAGGTTGTAGTTATGGATTGTTTAGTGATTAGTTATGGATTATAACTAGTTATTATGATGATATTGATGGTAGGTCAAGAAGACCTAAAGTTTGGTGACATTTCACAAGTTGGAAAGAAAGGATTTGTGTTGTTAGACACGATTTGGAGTTAGCTTGGCTAAGGTGAGTACATGAGACTATTACTTAGTACATAGCAAATGATTTTGAAAACTATGATGTTTTATGAGTCTTTATTAATAAATGTTTTTAATAAAGATATGATCAAAAGAATAAGAGAATGCAAGTAATAGATCATTTAAGTATGACTAGAGGACTAATGATTTTTGAAAGAGATTATGATAATGAAAAGTAATTAATAATTCTTTATTAATATGATGTTTGACTAGAGTAATGATTATGAAAGTATGATATTTGACTTATTAATAATATGTATTAACAAAGCTCATAACAATGCTTTTGAGTATCAAGTATTGATTAGTATATTATACTAATAAAAGTAGTGATTGAATTGGTAGGAGAAATTAATATAAAGTGACTAGAAATAGATTTGTATTCTAGTCAAAGAGAGGTTAAAGTATATGAATTTTTATAAATGATAAACACGTCTTATTTTAATAAAGGACTTGGTAAAGTCAATATTGAAATTGAATAAGAAATGAGAATAATATGACAATTAGAATAGATGTATTCTAATTTATGTTGAGTATGTATTATTGGGGCATAGACCCGTATTTGATGATTTCATTACGTGTTGAGAAAAGGATCCGGATCATAGTTAACCCACATAGTTGGGGGAGTTAGTGACACCTACTTGGGGAGGTACCACCCTGCGCAAGAGTAGACTGTCGAGAAATAGTTAACCCGGAAATCGGGGGAGAAATAGTTAACCCGGAAACGGGGGAGTTTCCAGTTAACCCGGAAACGGGGGAGTTTTCAGTTAACCCGGAAACGGGGGAGTTTTCAGTTAACCCGGAAACGGGGGAGTTTACCTAGTTAACCCACATCGGGGGAGTTTGCTACGGAGAGGTCCGTAGCGTATGTGATAAAGATTTAGTAAGCTATGGATAGCTTACAAGTATGTGACTACGTGATGGGTAAGCTTACGCTTAGCTTACCAGTAAATACGAATAAGCGGTAAGAATATAAGATAATAATTAATAAGTGATTAAAGAAAAGAAATGAATACTAATGTCTTTTATTATATTTGAGAATGGGTCGAAAACCCATGTATCTCACGAGACTATTTTGTCTCACGTACTACTTTGTTTTTGGCTATGTACTCAGGTTCGAGATCGATGGATTAGAGGGTCGCGATAGAAGTGGCCTAGTGTTGATTAGCTCGGGAGCTCGTAGGTAGATCCCGTTTATCCTATGGTTATGATATTATTTCTGTAACACCGGATTTAATTACTCTGATAATCTTTTCAAAGGTTTTTGTTAAACCGTATTTTTGGGATATTGGACTTTGTAATATTTTTATTAAAAATATGATTTAAAAGGTGTTTTGAAAATTGAGGTGTTACATTCCCTATCTTCGCTTCTTCACATTATGCATCGCACATGTGATGCTTGAAAAGCTGGAAATCGATTATGAAGACATTCCAGGGGAATCAGTGATGGTTCGTACCATCTCCAACATCATCTTCCAGAAGAAGGATGATGAAAAAGATTTTCCTCTCACCTCGCACATGTTGAAGATCATTAATGATCGGACCAGATCCAAAAAGGATCGAATAAAGGGCACCACATCAGAAGAATCTGCCCTTCAAGAACGTATGTCCTTTTCTCATATGGAGAGTGTTCCCTCAACTGGGCGACCACCCCCAACTGCTGATGGGAAAACCACCACCTCAACAGGGATCTCAATCCCAGAGAATGAGGATTCTGCTGATGCAGATGATATTCCTCTGGTGGTGAAGAAGCGAGTTAAGCGAGCCGCTCATCGCACTTCTTCCTCTTCATTTTTTTTATCATCTTCTCCCACGTCTCTACCTCCTTTTTATCCTCTGCTGGAGGTAACAAGGTCTGCTACCCGTGGAGAAGAGATGATAATTGATGATGTTGAGCTGGCGACAGCAGCATCATCAGGATTCATCCGGGATCCATTGGGTTCTCACTCGAGATCCCAATTGGAAGGATTACGATCAGAAGCTATGCCAGTTTCTGAGAATAGTCCTTCTCATTTTCTTTTTGGAAGTGTTTATTAAGGAACTCCACCAACAATCGGAGTTCCTAGTCGAACACTCTCGGCTGGTCACATCCTCCTTCCCTTTCATCCACTCTCTTCTGTTGATTTCTCAACAAGTCAGTAGACTTCAAAACGGCAATTTCGTTCTTTAGGAGTTAGTGCCAGCTCCAACCTTCTGCGTAGCTCCTTGACTGATTCATTATCAGTCGTTGTAACAAGGGGACAAACTCCACAAGCAACCTCAGTCTCTCGACAGACTGCTGGTTAAGTTTTCAGCTCAACCCAAGCCACCCGTGAGTTAGCTGCACACACACCACCCCCAACTTCTTCATCACTTTCTGAGTCACCAGCTGATGATAGATTGACTGGAAACCAAGTCAATCTTGAAACTGTTTCTTCTGTTTCCCACAACGTTACCAGCTTAAACCAGCAGGTGATCGAGGAAACCACCACCGCCAATGAAGAGACAACTTTAGACCAAGTTGTTACTAAGGCACTCACCCAAGCTACCAGTGATCGCGAAAGTAATCGCCAACTAAGCTGTGAGGTAGCTAACACACCAACCCGAGGAACTCTTCCTCCAGTCTCTATACCAGTATCGCCGGCTGGTGAGACCGAAGCTCCAGAGGATCAAACAGCATTTCATATGATGTTTGAGTCGGCTGATGATCTTATTCAGTCTTACTATTCGTCATCTGACGAAGAAGTAAATACTGGGCTTCAACCTGTTTTGACAGCTGATGACGACACTTCTGTTATAACCCCAGAAGTTTCAGCTGTACCCAACCCACCCCCCATAGTTTCTGAGCATCCCATAGGAGCGATTCCTCCTAACTCAAGAACATCCACTCCCACAGCTGAGGTTACCCCTCAAGCTGGAGACATGCCGGACCCCCTCTCCCAAAGCGTCCAAGTGTCCCATGCTGAATCTAGCAAAGCTGGAGGAAGCATTCCCATTAGAGCCGCTGCTGCTCTGATGTCTAGAGTTGTATCATCCCAGATTCGACCTGGGATGGCCAGGCTGAGTCATCAGATGGACACCCTTCGCAGGGATGTTCCAAAGAAGTTTGCCACAACTGCTGAGAACCTCTCTTCTAGCATAACTTCTCTGCACGCTGAGGTTCACACTCAGACTCCTCGGCTGGCTCTTCTTGCTGATCAGATTCGATGCAACACAAGCGAGTTCATCACTCTCAAAAAGTATATTCATCGAGAGTTGAACTTCATTCGAGAATCTGACAGAGTCAAAAAAGACAAGCTTCTCTCCGAAGCTCGGGCCACAGAAGCCGAAGTTGAACGACAACTGGATACCTTGACCTCCAAGGTGTCTCCTCTCTAAATAGTTGTTGATTGACTGGCTCCTGCACAGTCAAAGCAAGAGTCTCTGCTGACCCACACTCATAGCCAACTTTCTAAGGCTATTGAGGGGTCTGCTTCTGCTATGTCCACAAGATTGGACAAATTGGAGACTGAAGTCACCCAGGTCGCTGGTCTCCAAGGCACCCTTAACCTCATTCTTGCAAAGCTAAATGAGGGTGCTGTTGTTGTCCATCCTGCTTCAGTTATGCTGAATGGAATGAGTTGCTAGAAGCTTCCAGATCTGCACAACCGTCTAATACTATAACAGATCTGCAAAGTGAGATCAAAGTCGCAATTCTTATCTTCAAGGGTTTATGCGACAATATCAGTAGAACCACTCCTGAGTTGGCAAATCGCATACCAGCTGAATTGCTTGACTCACAAGAAGTTGCTGTCAGAGAACCTGCTGGTGAAGGCTCCTCAGCAAGAAGGGAAAAACGTAAGTCCGTTCTTCCCGACCCCTTTGCTGACTCCAGAACAATTGATGTTGAATCTTCTATCATATTTGCCAAACGACCAAAACTCAACATCACAAAAGCTGTCCCCACGGGAGTAAACTTTGTCCATGGGCTGATCGTGAAAGAACCTATCTATGGCTTTTGTTATCTGGAGAAGAAGACGCCTTGCTTCCAACGGGCTGATGAGCTGCACATGTGTGATATTGATCAACTTCTGCTATATCACAAGTCGCTGAGTTCCTCCACTGAGGAGGGAAGACAAATGAGGAAATTAATCGACTCAGCGATCAGATCACTGTATCGCAATGTCACTGGAGAAGCTATGTCCAAGACATTGTAGTTTTTTTTTGTTTTCATTTTCCTTGTACTCATCAGCTTCATATCAATATAAAATAAAAATTTTGTATTATACTTGTAAAAAATTGTAAAAAGATAAACATATACAAAAGAACCCTAAGGGTCAAAGCACATAAGTATTTAGCTGACTACATCAGCTGAATCATTACAGGGTTACACTTATACAGCTATTCGATTGCATCAAATAGGGGGAGATTGTTAGTCCCAAGACTAAGTAAATAAGATTTGATGATCGATAGCTAAGAAGAATAAATATCAGCTGAAGTATGTATCTCAGTTGAAGTATGTATCTCAGCTGAAGCAAGTATATGCAATAAACCTTCAGATGAGTACGTACTTAGCTTTAGGAAATCAAGTCAAATCAGCAGCTATTCACGAGAGTTCATTCGAAGTCTATGGCCAAAGGACAAAGACAAGAAGAAGACTATTCAGTTGATTGTGGAATCAGCCGATAGTACCTGCTGCAGATGAATACTTAAAGGAAATGTTCTTGACACTTTGAACATTTCCCTTTCCCGCTCAAAGAAGAAGAAAGCGATGAGGATCTTCTATTTTGGAATAGAAGATAATGTCAGTACATCATCATCGTTTGTCTCTCCAAGCATGTAAAGGGAAAGTCAACTATTTCTGTACTTATGTAGTACACCTTTCATTGTGCGTCAGAAAGGGTACCGGAAGTAGTTGACACAAAGTACACTTGGGACAATAACTTATGCAAGAGCATTTAATGTTTCATGGACAAGTCCACATCGACGAATAATATGTTTACACGTCGTCTAACTTGTGGGCGAAGGAACATGGATCTTGGGCTATATATAGAGACGTAAATGCTTGCATTTAAACACGCCTTTTGAGCATTCATAGCACAAGAACATTCTCTGAGAGTTAGTTATTGTCTAAGTATTAACTCCTCCATAGTTATTACTAGGACATTAATATCAGCTGTTAGTATCAGCTGATATAACTCTCCTTGCATAGTCTTCTAGTTTTGAGCGATTTAAAGTGTCATTTCAAGTATAGAGTTTTAGTTAGTGTGTACTATCTATTTCCGTAAAATTTGTACTGTATTAAGTTGTTTTAATAAACTCTTAATCATTGAAATCTTGTTGTTCATTATCTTATCTTCGTAAATCAGTCGTAACGCAACACGTTAGTGTTGTTGGGATCCAACACATATTATAATAAAACTTATGATCATGGTTTAACATTTGTTGATAGCATATTAATGACTACCAAAAAGAGCCTGGTTTTTGTGCCATCAAAACAAAGTACACAAATTTACGTGGTACTGCATGAATTATTAGAGTAAAAAAACTCTCATTACTTAATTTGCATTAAATGTCATCTTGACA
Organism: Calendula officinalis; assembly: GCA_963853835.1. NCBI lineage: Eukaryota > Viridiplantae > Streptophyta > Magnoliopsida > Asterales > Asteraceae > Calendula > Calendula officinalis. The sequence goes on from OY970822.1 coordinate 53,517,951, forward strand.
TTATATATATATAATATATTGTTTTATAAAACAATAAGCAGGAATATGAATATCAAATGTCCTTTACAAAATTTCAAACCTCATGAAAAATTTGAAACATATGCTCAAACGTGTCATATTATACATCTATGCGTCGTGTTGGGAATGCTTACTATGTTGACAAAGGCAGAAACTGCAGTCATCCTTGTCCTGTTCTTTATAGTAACTAAAGGGAAGTGGAAAAGATTTGTTCTTTATAGTAACTAAAGGGAAGTAGAAAAAATTTTAACGCTCGATATTTCCCAACATAAAGTTTAACCGGAGTCAGTGAGGTAAATATTCATTTCGAAAAGTACCATATTATATGTAAATAACTACTGTTACTTTTAGAGAATGATTGTTATGATCTCACATTGGCTAGAGTAAAAGCTAAATGATGGCTTATAAGCCTAAGTGTCCCCTCCTCCTTCAAGCTAGCTTTTGGGAGTGAGTTCTACACTTGAGCTTATGAGCATGGTGCGAGCCTAGTATGGGCTGGGTTCGTATCAATTGGTATCAGAGCTAGCACTACGTTGCGAGGTTCCAACACTCGGAGTGATGGTGTGAGGAGTGGTGGCTTGGACCCGAAAGGAGGGTGCCAACCGTGACCAACGAGCTCGGAGTGGTGTCCTGTGGAGTGGTGGATCGGACCCGAAAGGAGGGTGCCGACCGTGACCAACATAGCCGTGACCAACATAGCCGTGACCAACGAGGACGTTGGTTCTTCAAAGCATGGGGTATTGTTATGAGCCCACATTGGCTAGAGTAAAAACTAAATGGTGGCTTATAAGCCTAAGTGTCCCCTCCTCCTTCAAGCTAGCTTTTGGGAGTGAGTTCTACACTTGAGCTTATGAGCATGGTGCGAGCCTAGTATGGGCTGGGTTCGTATCAATTGATAGAGACCGGTTCGAGATGGTCAATCTCCCAAGAATAAAGCCAATTCTAGATGGCTAATCTCCTAAGAATTTAAGAAATAAACTAAAGACTTTTAACAACTTTTTTCTCTAACTTCATTAATCAAAACACAATTACAATTTATAATGCATCCTAAATGACCAATTAACCTACCCACTAACCATGATCTAAGTCATGGGAACAAACACATGCATGAAATGTAAAACTACCCACTAAATGATAAAACTACTTTTAACTAGCCAAATAAAAAGGAAACTAAATTAAGTAAAATAAAACAAAATATTAATTCTTCAAAGTTAGGGACGTAGATGCAAAATGACATATTTAGATATGGTTATGCACATATCAATGATCATGTGGATCACTATTAATACGATGGAAAATCTTACTTAGCAGTAAACAAATTCCCTCTCCGGAGCATATAAATCATGAATATTTGTCAACTATGTTCCTGCAAGTAGTATTAGACTATAAGTTATTACAAATAAAAAAACTCTTGGTCAAAACACTAAAAGTTGCATTGGCATGCTAAAGCTTACGAAAGGAAAATTACCTTGGCAAGATTACACTTGGTTGCATTGGCATCCACTGTGAGTTCATAAAGAAACAAAATAAAAACATTATGATACTAAGGCTTCAATCAAAAGTAAAGAAACAAAAAGAGGATAACTATTAAACCAACCTACAACTAAGGAAAACAATCATATCATATTAGATACTATAAAACAACATCCCATGGCACCACATTATAGCCTACATTGTTAGCCATAATACTCGTATATCAGCAGCCGTGAGATCATCAAATCAAAAATTTCAGTATATGTAGTGATAAGACTGCTTGGTTCTAACTGTTAAGTGTTAGGCTAGAATTTAAGGCTATGGTGTAACTAGCCAATTAAAAGGTTGGGGTTATTATTTGATTTGAATGTTAAACGGTTAAATGATTGCATAATAAATGCTAAATAAAGATCTTGAAAATGCAATATTAAACGTGGGTTAATGCCCAATATTAAATATTGGTAACTGGCGAATTAAATTTAAAGAGGAAGGTGAATAGCATTTTCGTTTGGAGTAATAAATCATCACATAAAGGTCTTGAAAATGCAATATCAAACATATGTTAATGCCTAATATTAAATATTGGTAACTTGTGAAATAAATACAAATTGAGGAAGGTGAATAGCATTTTCGTTAGAAATAATAAATCATCGCATTTTCGTTTGAATAGCATTTTCGTTTGAGGAAGGTGAAATAAATATAAATCATATTTTATTAAATGGTTTTAAATGAATTGATGGTTTTAAATAAAATTTTCAAAATTCTAAGGCATGTGAACGTAAGTGTAAAACTTCATTTTATGTGGTTTTAAAAAATTAATTGAAGGTTAATGATAATGGAATTAAATGTTGAGAATTAAATGCAACATTATTTTTGGAACTCAACTTTTATGTTAATATAGATTAATTGAAGATATATAAAATTCATATAAAAAATAGACTTTTCATTTAATCTATATAATAATAAAACAAGGTTTAGAAGTGGCCACGTGGACCCCCTTATAGCCAAGATAGACATGTGGCAATACCATAGAATTTTCAGTTTTTTTTACCGAAAATTAAATATTAAATGCCATAAATGACTGTTGCATATAACAACCTTTCCTAAACTGCAGCTCCAATTAATACAATTCGAAATCTCCAGAAATAAATTCGTCAATTCTGCGAAAACAAAATATGAAATCAATATATAATCGACCCATAATAAAAAAAATTATTTATAAATCTTCAAATATGCAGCAATAAAATACCAAATATGCAGTGTTGATTTTTCATTCAAATTTCTGCATATTTAAATATTTATAAACGTAATTAAATATATAATCGACTACTACATATTTCAGTTTTTTTTTATCGATAATTAAATATTAAAAACCATAAACTGGCTTGAACTGGCTGTATTGATCTCTTATGGCCGCTTATTCGATTTGACTTAAAATCAATCGCCGGCTTTGCTCCCAAAACCGATTCTGCATATTTATATTCATTTAAATAATTTTAAGAACATCAAAAATTATAACCTAACAGCAGATTAAGAAGAAATAAAATACCTCTTCAGACTAGGCAGAATCGGTGGGCATGAACGAATTTTATTGATCTGTTAATAGCTTATTCGATTTTAATTAAAATCAATCGCCGGCATTGACAATTTCTCTTTGCCGCTCTGGAATAACGAGAAACTCCTTGATAAATAAGAAACTATTGCAAGGTAATCGTAAAATAAAGCAGGATGAAGAGATGTGTAAGTATTGATCGAGAGGGGTAATTGGAATTCAGGGCGGTGGCGGTCGGCAGGAAATGGAGGAAACGGGCAAAGTGTTTTAGATCTGGATCTTCGGATTACTGGTATGACCGAGGTTTAAGTGTGAAACTATGGAGATTCGTGACTAGATGCAACCTGTCTCAGATTTGTATAACCCTACTTTTACTGACCTATAAAAGTCAAACATTTTTTAAACTTATTAATCAAATAGTAAATCAAATATAAGATCAGCGTATTAATATAATATTACTCAAATATGACATTGTCTAATATTTTTTTATTAATGCATATTAAATATTTATATTCATGTTTATTTCACGTTTTGACATTTATTATATTAATATCATAGCCTATTCACAAGATGGATGTACAAGGAAGTAAAGAGAGAAGAAAAGCTAGGAAACTTTATTTGGATAGTAAAAAATCAAAACAACTTTCATTTGCATCAAACACCGAACAAACCAATACGTATGTCGGTAAGGATAATGAACTACACGACGCAAAAGAGAGGAGGAAACTTCGAAAACTTTATTTGGATAATAAGAAGACTAAACATTTATCTACAATGTCAAGCATCCTAAGTCCATCAACTCCAAATTTTATACAAAGCTACCAAAATGATATTGGGTTTATTCTTCTTTGTATCGTTATATATAATATTAATTTTGTAAAAACTTATATTTTTTTACTATATGTTTTTTGCAGTTATGTCAAGTCATCCTCCTCGTTTACACCCTTAAATAACGAAAATAATATTTTTTTATGGAAATAAAAGTAACAATCTCCATAAAAACTCGTGTTATGGAATTACAGATATACCATCTTCATCTTCATCAAAAAGGGTTAGAACACCATTTTCTAACATAACAAATGGTAAGCCTTTTGAATTAAATACAATTTAATTCATAATTATTTTTATAATACACCTAATTTTTGAAATTTGTGTTTTGCAGTAAATTCAACTAATACACCTGGTTATAACACAATATTAACGTCATCATCTTCATCAGGAATTGGTAGAACTCCATTTTCTAACATTTCAAATGGTAATTTGTATTCAACATATTATTCGAGTATTTAAAATTTATTAAAATAGACATAACTATAATCTAAATATATCTGATTCCCTACATATTATAACATATAATTTATAACTTTGCAGTTAATACCCTTTCTAACAATGGTAGAATAATAAAAAGAAAGGTTGGTTATAATATATCAGATATTCATGTATTTGATTTGGAAGTAGATGAAGATGATGTTATTGAAGATTTAATTCCAAGTGATCATGTAGGCTTTTCAAAAGGTATCCATTTATGACAAATTATGCATTCTACTTTTAAATATTAATCATATTTTTAAAATCATATTTTGGACGTACAAATTATGTTATTAATATTTTCTTTTAACAGATTATCTGGATCATGGTGATCAAAAATTTGTGTGTGGAATGTGCCATGCAAATTCTGGAAGGCTGAAGCTGATAGATTCAAACATACAAAAAAAATAGTTATTCAGTCTGATGTAATTATGGTAAAGTTGAGTTGCCTGATTTAAAAGTTCCACCGCAAAGCTACCAAATTTTGTTCCGGGCAATGGATCAAAAGAGCAAATATTTCCTTAAGAACATACGCAAATTTAACTCAATGTTTGCATTTACCTCAATGACTGGACAAATTGATAACTCGATCAATAAAGGCAATGCTCCATACTCATTCAGAATGAAGGGCAAACATGATCATAATATCGGAAGTCTTCTACCAACAGATGGAGTCAAACCCAAATTCTCACAGCTATACATATATGATACAGATAATGAGATTTCTAATAGGCGGTCATGTTTCAGGTATATAGAAATGAGTATATAGAAATAATAAATTCTTCTTATTATTATTAATTTATAATTATTATTGAATAATTTTTTACATCAGACATTAAACTCATTTGTTATTACATATTTATATGATAATAATTGACTTGAGTTCATTTGTATTTGATTTAAAAACAGTTATTCAGCAAAGGATTCAACAATGGAGCTATCTATTATTCAAGAAGTTAAACAGATGTTAGATGAAAAGAATATTTTAGTTAAGGTTTATAGGATGGTACGAGAAACATTTAAATGTTACCCTGACTTAGATCTCAAATTACGAATTATAGGGAACATAGTACAATATGGAAGAACATACAATTTACCGACCGCTTCCGAAGTGGCCGCCTTAATAGTAGGTGACATTGATGATGCAAACAAAAGTTTGGACATTATTGTCCAAACAAAAGATGGGTCACTTCAACGTGTTAACGAGACACATGCTTCTATATTGCACTTCAATATCCACTTATACTTCTGTTTGGTGAAGATGGATACAGAATAGACATTCCTCATAGACATGTTACTGATACGACGAAATTAACATGGGCTAAATGTACAATGCGTGAATGGTTCGCGTATAGAATTCAAGACCGAGATCACATTTTTTCATTAATTCTTAATTCAGGAAGATTGTTACAGCAATATTTGGTTGATGGCCTTTCTATGATTGAGACAGAGAGATTAAATTACATACGGAATAAACAAGCTGATCTTAGGTGTGATACTTTCGAAAATATACTAAATCAAAACAACCAAGGTAATAAAAATATGGATAGCATCGGTAAACGTGTTATATTGCCTTCTTCTTTTACTGGTGGTGCACGTTATATAAGGCAAAATTATTTAGATGCCATGTCCATCTGTAGCTGGTATGGGTATCCTGATATTTTCATAACGGTAACATGCAACCCTAAGTGGCCAGAAGTTAAGAGATTTCTTAAGGACACAACACTACGTCCAGAAGACAGGCCTGATATATTATGTAGATTATTTAAAATCAAGCTTGATGCCTTAATTAAAGATATAAAAGAGAAGGAATATTTTGGAAAGACTCAAGCTGGTACGCTATTGTTTAATTATCTTTATTTTTAATTATTTAAGATTTTTGTAATTCACCTTATAATTTGATCGATAATGGTAATATGTTTATAATGCAGTTGTGTATACAATCGAGTTTCAAAAACGTGGATTGCCTCATAGTCATATATGTGTTTTTTTACATTCTGATGCAAAGCTTCATATAGTTGAAAATATTGATCCTTTCATTTCGGCAGAGATTCCTAATGTTCATGTTCATCCGGATTTGTATTCTCTTGTAAGTGAGTTTATGATTCACGGCCCGTGTGGTGGTGAAAACATACATTGCCCGTGTATGGTAGACAATAAATGTTCAAAGAATTTTCCAAAAAAATTCAACAATCAAACATCCGCTGATGGCAACGGTTACCCTCTATATAGAAGGCGAGATGATGGATTTTTTGTTGAGAAATTGGGAGTGAAATTAAATAACAGAAGTGTACTTGCTTACGACCCCTATCTTCTGAAACGATACCAAGCACACATTAATGTTGAGTGGTGTAATCAATCCGGGTCAATAAAATATTTGTTTAAATATATTAACAAAGGTCCTCATAGAGCTACTCTTGAAGTTGTACAAACAAACAATGAAGGCGTAAATAAAGAACCGGTAGATAAAATTAGAGAATTTTACGATTGTAGGTATTTATCTGCTTGTGAAGCTACATGGAGAATTTTTGGGTATGACGTCCATTACAGGACTCCTTCTGTTGTCAGACTTCCTTTCCATCTTCCTGGTAAACAGAGTGTTGTTTACGGTCAAATTGATCATATGGACAATGTTCTAAATAAACCGTCAGTTGCTTCTTCGATGTTCTTATCTTGGATGGAGTGTAACCGCATTTATAAACTAGCTGAACACCTTACCTACATTCAATTCCCTACCAAATTTGTATGAAAAAGTGATAAACGTTGTTGGGAGCCACGTAAGCAAGGTTTTTCAATTGGTAGAATTCACTCCGTTCCTCCTAACTTCGGTGAAGCATATTTTTTAAGAATTTTATTAAACAAAGTCGTATGCCCAAAATCTTTTGATGATCTTCGTACCGTGAACAAACGTTTACGTCCAACATTTAGAGATGCGTGTTTTGAAAGAGGTCTATTAGATGATGATAGAGAATACATATATGCTATTAAAGAAGCAAGCTTCTCTGGTACTGGTTATTATTTACGTTATTTATTTGCAATAATGTTAACAACAAGTAGTTAGTCTAGACCAGAAGTAGTATGGGAAACTACATGGAAGTATTTATCAGATGGTATTTTGTATCGTCAACAACGAAGGTTAAGTAATCCAGGTAACACATGAAATTGTTTTTTCACTTATAATAAAACTTTATTATACGTATTATTTTTATATTATTTTTTTGCTAACAGATTTTTTTTTCCATTTCAGATTTATCTCTTACAGATGATCAACTCAATAATATTACGTTGTACGATATAGAATCTCTTTTAAACCTTAACTATTCTAGCCTGAAATTTTTTGCTCATATGCCATATCCTGATGACAATTCTGTAGATTCATCAAACAATCGTATGATTGCAGACGAGCTATCTTATGATAAGACAGCCTTGCAAAACAAATTTCATCAAAATTTACGTTCATTAACAGATGAACAACGAGGTGTTTTTGATGATATTATGACATCTGTTGATTCCAATAACGGGGGTGTGTTCTTTGTTTATGGTTATGGCAGTACTTGTAAAACATTCTTATGGAGAACTCTTTCATCCGCCATAAGGTCTAAAGGAGAAATTGTATTAAATGTTGCTTCGAGCGGTATTGCTTCTTTATTACTATCTGGAGGTAGGACTGCTCACTCTAGGTTTCACATATCTTTTTATCTAAATGAAGATTCAATGTGTTCTATAACGCCAAACAACGATGTGGCGATGTTAATAAAAAAAACATTGCTTATAATATGGGATGAGGCGCCAATGGTTCATAAGCATGCTTTTAAAGCTTTGGATAGAACACTGCGGGCTATTTTAAGATCTGGTAATAATGTGAACAATGATCTACCATTTGGAGGAAAAGTTGTTGTTTTTGGTGGAGATTTCAGACAGATTCTACCGGTTGTACCAAACGGGAGTAGACAAGATATAGTAAATGCATCGTTGAGTTCTTCATATATATGGCAAAACTGCAAAGTTAAAACGTTAACAAATAACATGAGGTTGACAGTAGGAAGTGATATAGCTGATATTGAAGAAACCACATCATTTGCAAATTGGCTTTTAAATATTGGCGAAGGCAAAATTGGTGGGGCGAACGATGGTAATGCAATTATTGATATTGACCCAGATCTTATAATTTCAACATCTGCAGACCCGTTAAGTACGTTGATTGATTTTGTTTATCCTTCTTTGCTAGAAAACATAAATACTCCTGGCTATTTTCAAGAAAGAGCAATACTTACCCCTAAAAACGAAGTTGTTAGGGATATTAATGATCGTTTTTTAGCAATTTTCCCCGGAGAAGCCAAGGAATATTTAAGTTCTGATAGCATTTGTCCAGAAGAGTTTTTGAATGAAGGGTTTGATGATAGTTTGTACTCACCGGACGTTCTTAATGGTATTAAAATAGGTGGATTGCCAAATCATCAGTTAGTTTTAAAAGTCGGTGTTCCCGTTATGTTATTAAGAAATATTGACCAGAAAAATGGTTTATGCAATGGTACAAGACTTCAGATTGTGGCTTTGGGTGTCTGTGTTATAGAAGCAGTTGTTATATCTGGGAATAATGTTGGATATCGTACTTTTATATCAAGATTATCTTTGACAACATCTGACGCCAAAATCCCCTTTAAATTTAAAAGAAGGCAATTTCCACTTTCTATTTGCTTTGCTATGACAATTAATAAGAGTCAAGGTCAATCACTATCAAAGGTGGGTCTGTATTTGAGAGAGTCTGGTTTTTCACACGGTCAATTGTATGTGGCATTATCTAGAGTAAAAAGCAGAAAAGGACTGAAGATTTTAATAGAAGATAAAGATGGCGGTGTGACGAATAAAACTTCAAACGTTGTATTTAAAGAAGTTTTTAGAAATTTATCTTGATTTATTTTTTTAAACATTTTCATTAAATTTGTCATTGAATGTTGGGCTTCCTTTTAATCTTTTTTTTGATATTTTGTTATTGAAATGATGTACGTGTTTTGCAACCCACTTAGCACTCTTATAAATATATTCCCTTTTTACATTATAGGATAAAAAGTTAATACAGGTCAAACTAAATCTGGTAAAAAACTTTGTATTATATATTCTTAACGATCCGTATAAAGAGTGACAGCCCATGATTCTTCACGAGTTATAACCTAGTAACTAATAAATGTATTTATCCACTATAAAAAAAACTTAAAGTTCATTTAACATTTATAATGTTATATCTTTAAATCATGAATTAGATAAATTCTAATATTAATAGTTTAATAATCAGTATCTTATTTAGAAATGATATTTATTAGCTTATTAAAAATTTAAATTAATTTAATGCAAGTTTGTCACCATTTTTTACAATAAACTTCTTTGTTTTAATTGTCAACAACTATATCGACTATCTATATATAAAATATACTTATTACACATTAATTAACTTTGTTTCTACATTTAATAAACACATTTTATAGGGTTTTGATAATGACAGATGTAAAGGTTGTCAATAACATGCATTAAACACTTGTATTTCAACAGAGGCATAACCATTAGCTCTAATATTTGTAAATCTTGTAATCAGTTGGTTGAAGATGTAGACCACTTATTTCTCCGGTGCCCAACCTCTGTAAATATCCTTTCTTGGATATTTAACGGGTGTGGAATTTCACTACCATATTATAACTCGACATCCGATCTCATTGAGTTTGGTTACTTATGGGGGAATTGCCCGAAGAAAAAGAAGCTTTTAACGATGATAATTCAATGTACGATTTGGGGCATTTGGAAGGCAAGAAACGAGGTTGTTTTCAACAATAAATTCAAGGCGTACAAATCTATTGCGGGATATATTATTTCAACCTTTTTCATGTGGTTGAAGCATGGGAGTAAATTTTCTTGTACTTGGTTTGATTGGAATGTTTCTCCTTTTTCATCCGTTTTGTAATCTTGTTTTTCTTGTGGCCTTTTAGCTCCTTGCTAAGGTGGTTCCTTTTAATAATATTTGCCGTTTCAAAAAAAAAAACACTTGTATTTTCATTAGTCGATAAGTCATGCCTAATATGTAAGGTGTGAATTTTTTATTAATGTACATATTTTTATGCTCTTATAGACCAACCCTTAGGGCATAATGGTCTCTTTGGATTTATTTAATTGTCCTTATCTCAGCACAAGTCGAATCGGGAAACTGGAAGGTAGTCAATCGGAATAACTCGGTAAGATCGATAACTATAACTCGAGCGGAATTGATTGTTGAATATAACAATCCAGTTGAATCGCAGAAAATCGTTTTTTTCTATAAATAAATTAGAAAAATAAAATAGATATATTAATTGTGTATAGGTTTACTTTGATAAATTTAGTTGAAAAATATATTTTTACTTTTCAATTTTCTATGATATTTATTGTACCTTTCTAACTTTTTGATATTTATACACTATTTACATAATTACTACTCGTATACCATAATGCTCAAAAAACTTATCACTCCATTCAATTGAATAGCTAATCCTGTCCAATCAATTCACTAAATTTAAAATATTTTGATTCAATACAAAAATAGACTTTTAAAACATCGGTTTAAATCACTTTAAACCATTAATGTTCATGTTTTTCAAAACAATCGGAACATAACGTGGCAAAAAAAAGAGCAGATAAAATGAGGATAAAAACTCAGAAATATACACACGGTTGATATCTTAAAATAACAAGTTTTTAAGAATTATTTGGTTTTTAGTAGGACTACTAAAATACAATGACCAAATTAAGCATTCACTTAAAATACATTGTTAATAGAAGTAATTAAATTAACACATCCCAAACAAATCCAAAGCTAGAAGTTATTCATTGGCATGAGATGCATACACTAAAACAAGACAAATCAAATTCAAAATTTTAAAAAATATAACAATAAAACAAACTCTTTTTAAAAGCTTTCCACATTATTATTTTCTGTTCTTCACCCGATCCCGATAATTGAAACTAATCAGATTTTTTTCAATGACTTTTTCAACTTTCATAGGATTCTGCTACAGGACAAACTGCTGCAGCTATTTTTTCCCGAAGATTGAACTTTTTGGCGATTATTGGACGCACATCTTCGACACCAATTAAACTTTCTAGAAATGGTAATAAAGAAAGTAGCTCGTGATCTGAACGGTCATCGAACCAGCTTTCTATTGGTATACCATTGTCAACTTGAAATCCAAATGCCTGAAATAATAAGTAAACTAAACATGTTAGGAGTGTTAGGAAAAAGGTAATATGGTAATTGCCACCAGTTTATTTAAATGGGATGATTCAGCTTATCAATTAAATGGGTCAAATAGGTAGAATAAAAATAAAAATTCACTTATATTTAAAACATCTTGTATTTAAAATATATAGTATTATAATTGCGCACGTGTTATAATATATCAATATGTTTTACTCAGTAGTCCGTTTTAATCATTATAAATTTGAACTCCATTTTGGTAACAAAAATTCTTTTTTGTCTACTTTTTTTACACCATAATTTCCATTGTTGTAAAAACAGGTCTTGGCAACCAATTGCCGGCCAAGCTAGAAATTACATAATTGGTGAAATTTACTCAACAACGGTAAATATCGGTCAAGTCGGTCAAAATTTACTCGAGAATATCGGTCAACACGGCAAGCCCAAAATTCCTTTATAATTTAGGGTACCCGCCTATAAACCGATTAATCGCTTGAAGGTGGTTGAGTGATTAAATAACTGGCTAAAAAAACTTGTAATTACCAAAACATATTTCTGTTTTATGATAATAAGATTTAACACAATAGAAAACATACCTGTGGAGAGTTATCAATCATGACAAGATGCGCCAAATCCCGACCAAGAACGGACAAATCTTTGAGATAATTTCCTTGTAGAAAAACACAAGACTCGCGATACACGCGATGCCTAAATACTTTCTTTTTGGGGTCAAGAATATTCAATAATTGGTGGGCATATATGCTTTGACTAGCAGTGAATATAATTATCTCAAAAAGACCAGAAACACGTTCCATAAATTCTTTCAAATAAGGCCGACAACGAACATACACTGTGTGATCCTCCATATTAAACTTGACAGAAAATGTGAAATCTGCATCTTCACATGGTTCCAGTGTCGAGTGGACCAAAGTCTCTGATAAACAACACAAGTCACAAACTCAATGATGAAATTGTAAATTATTTTAGAATTAAGAGTAAATTACAAATATTGTCCATGTGGTATTTCGAATTCTACGATTTTGTCCCTGTACTTCTTTTTCGTTTTTTTTTTGTACCTGTACTTTTAAATTTTCCCTATTTTTGTCCTTCTGTCTATTTAATTAATGGAGTTGGACAGAAGGACAAAAATAGGGAAAATTAAAGAGTACGGGGACAAAAATAGAATTAAATATGATTAAATTAACTATAGTATTAAAAGTTATAAGGTGATTCATTTTTAGCTAAATTTCTACATTTTGTCCGTTTGACTAGTTATCTATAAAATACAAACTCAGTCGACATTTTATTTCTTTTCGGAAGTCGCCTAACGTTAGATGACAGGTAAAAAAGAAAAATAAATTAAAAATAAGGGCATTTTGGTCAATTTAGGTGGAAAAGGACAAAATAAATGAAAAATGAAAACCACATGGACAAAAAAAAAGTTTAGTGACAAAAGCGCAAAATCCAAAAAACCTCAGGGACAATTTTGTAATTTACTCAAAAAATTATATAGTTTAACAATAACCTAATTTGTTAAATAAAATGATTTTGGGAAGACAATTTCAACCCGTTTGACCCGTTTTCTTTAGAATTGCATTTGGGCGCCTTTTGGAAGAGATGAAGAGAAAAACTAACCATCCAAGTCTAAAACAAGAGTAGTTGGTGGGCAACTCCGTGTTTGTTTGGGCAGTAAAACGGGCCTAAAAGTAGGGACCACAGAGGCTAATTCTGGTAAATTTTTTATAAAAAAATACGGGTCAAATTCTTCACATTCATCATCTTCCATTTGAACATCAGATGATGTATGATCATGATCATCTTCATCAACACATTCCAATTTTGAGTCTTTCATGCATTGATATATTGCTGAAACTTCACTTGATAAACCACATCCTAAATCTGTATTACAACAAAAAATAACAATATGAAAATTTCCACATTTTAATTTATGGATTATTAATTAATTGCTTTTTTCACAATACCTAACAGAAGTATATGTAAACAAACGGTTAGGGGAACCAAAAAGGTCAAAACTGGTAATTTCTTATACTAATCAAAATGGATGGGTCAAATTGACCCGACCCGACCCACTTTCTGCAAAATAGGTCACTTTTTCATTTCAGACCCTTTGCTTTTCAACCAAATACTTTGACTTTACAGTTGACTTGTTAGAGGTAAAACCTAACCCAACTCGACCCATTTAAAAGTAAACAGGTCAAAATTGCCACCGATTTATGCTAGTTTTAAGCAAAATCTATTTAAATACGTATCAATTAAATAGCAATTTCCATTATTTACCTCCATCAACAATTTCTCCATCAGCAGCTCGAGATAAATGAAAGGTGGGAGAAAATATTGTTCCATTTACATTACATCCCTACAACATATTAAAAAAAAAGTGAGAATTAATTACAGAAGAACACAAATTCAAGTAACGGACATTAAAATTATAATAATTACTATTGTTTTTTTTTTCGGATTAAAAAACTATTATTTAATTAACTACAAAAATCAAATATTAACTTTATTAAATCAAAATAACACGGCAATAACAATACTAAGAAAGTAAAATTCCAATGTTTATTGGACACATATCAGGTGACTTTTGATTTGTTCAACCTATTTGACCCGTTTCTTATTTAGTTAAATCTTTTAGCTTAACCCCATTAGAGATAAAAACACAACCCAAAATCTCAAATCAACCCAGTTGTAGGTAAATGGGTCAAAAATGAAATCTTTAACTATTTATGAAGCTTTAAAAATCAACATGAACAAATATATGCTTACCTCAGAATCTACAGGCGAACTGTTAATTCCATGATAAGAATCATTGTCGGAAATGCCTCCAGCATTTAAATTAGTTGCAGCTACATTTTCCTTGCTATTTTGTGTATTGGTGGCTGCTAGTGATTACAAATATTCACATTGTATCCAAATTTATTATCCAAAAAACAAAATTAAAATATAATAATAATAATAAAATAAAGTAATGGGCTCATTTTAAATATATAATATTGACAGCTATGAATCGGAAAATAAATAACAAAGTTAGGAGGAACAAAAACAGAAACATTTAATGTAAGCTTGTCGACTGCAAATGATAGTATAACAAGTTATTTTAAAAATATATATTTGCAGCAATTTTAATGTAAACTCATTTACCTAGAAATGGGTGGTCATATTTTATCTCTAGCAAGTCAATGGGTAAATTATATGGGCCAAAAACAATGAAAGTGACCCAAAGTGTTTTTAAAATGCTTTAATTGGAAACACTTGTCAAGTACTGTTATAACTAATTTTTCGTAAACAGGTTTATTTATAACATTCAAGGAAAAAAAGGGACAAAAAAAATGTTTATAGGTCAACAAACTGGACCCATTTGACCCGTTTTAAAGGTTACATGTTCTGACCCGAACCCTGTCTTACCATATCTATATAATGCCACAGTCCACAAATTGAGGAAAACCAACTTACCAGGTTTTTGTTTTCTGGCAGAAGATGTAATTATCTGAGATATTTTATTCTTTTGGTTATTGACATCTTCCGGAACATTCTTCTGTGTTCTTGAAGCTTTTGGACTTCGAAGCGTTTTAGATGAATTTCTTCCCATTGTTACTTTTTTGGTTTGCATCTAAAACTTGGGGAATATCAATGCTTATATACTTTAAAACTTTTAGTAGATATGTTTATAAGTTATAATCTCCCACAAACTGTCTGAAAATCATATAATTTCCTACATTAAATTTCAAATTAATTAGCTAAAAGTTATTACATTTATAAGTTATAACCTATAATGATAACATATGGAGCTAATTACTGAATCAGGAGCATGATAGATGTTTCTACAGCATGAACGTAAATGAAAGCAAGAAAATTACTGAATCTGGGGCATAGGTAACACAAATCATAACTCAGAACTCATAAAAGGATTACTAAAGTTTAAATATTTAACAACTAAACCATAAAAACTAATAAACAATAAAACCTCATTTACAAACCCTAAAAACCCTACTTGCAACAGAAATAAAATCAGCTGTGGTAACACACAAACAACACATAAAAACAGTTAATTTTAGCTATAAAGAATCTCAAATAACTATACCTGATACGAATTCGATCAATCTCGCAGCTCAGTAACACTTGACAGAAAGTAGCTATTCGAACAAGGTGAAACGAACCAACACTCAAAAGAAAATAGAAATTATGCGATAAATCCGATATGTGTACAATCCAGCTGAATTTTTTTTGAAATAAATTACCAAAAATGCTTCAAAAAATAGAAATTTTCCCTCCTAAGAAAGAGAGGGAAAACAAAAAAGAACGAAAATTTCGGTCTGATAAAAACATTTTAGGGGAAAACTTTATTTATCAAAAAAAATCCCGTATTTAACAAGCACAGCTGCTAGTGTAGTGTTCATTTCCTACTCCCGTACAGGCGCGTGTGGGTCACGTGATTTGGTTTGAAAACTAGAATTTGCATTGAAATTTAATTGATTAAATTCCCTATGAATTAACGTATTTTTTGGTCGAATGATACTAGAATTTATGTGGTAAAAAATTTCGGTCAAAACAATAGAATGTAAATTCTGTGGCTTACAATCCTAGGAATGAAGATATAGGGAAGATTATCATATTATATTTATACATCTTTTGTAATTTTAAAATCAAACATCACTACTATCATCATTATTACTGTTATAACCACATACCACTCTCACTAACCCACCACCACCATAACACCACTACCACCACCACCACTACTCACTACGCTACCCACCACCCCCATCACTATCGTCACTATCGTCACTTACCACCACATGTCACCCACTACGACCACATTATTGGTCATTGCATTAAAATGAATGGTGGCAAATTCGTTGTTTAATAAAATTCCAATTTCATTTGTTGTCAACAAAACATAATATTGAATTCAAATTCCGTTTTCCTGTCAACCAAATAAAATATGGTACTGGAATAGAATTCTTGAGAGATCCAAATTCCTTTATGCATTGCAATTTCATCGGAAACATTATGTGAACCAGACAACGGCTAAATATAAATGAAACCGGTCGGAACGGATTAGTCGGTCGGTTTAACCAAATGACAATATTATTGAGTATTTATAATATAATAATTATGTAAATTGCGTACAAGTAACAAAAAGAAGTTAGAAAAAGAAATACCATAAAAAATTTAAACCCTATTTTTCAAGCTAAATTTATTATTACTATGTGATGTCATTAAACATGTTATTAAACATCCCCGGTAACCTCTCGCTCATCATCTCGTCCACATTGTCTCTGACTTCCTCCGCGATAACTCTGGTGGGTGCCATTAGTTATATGTAATAATATATATATATATATATAAGAAAATGGAGATTTTAATGATACGTAGATGTTTGATTAATGTCCCTTTGAATCCTTCCCAAAATGTAGTCACGAGTCTTGTGTGTACGATAATACGGGTTGTTAGTCCTCAAACTAAGTAAATAAGATTTGATGATCAATAGCTAAGAAGAATAAATCAGCTGAAGTATGTATCTCAGCTGAAGTACAAGTATATTCAAAAACCTTCAGCTGAGTACGTACTTAGCTCTGGGAATCAAGTCAAATCAGCTATACAAGAATGATCATTCGAAGTTTATGGCCGAAGGACAGAAACCCGAAGAAGGCCATTCAGCTGATAGTGGAATCAGCTGATGGCACCTGCTACAGATAAAGACGGTGAAAAATGTTCTTGACACTTTGAACATTTTCCTTTCCCGCTCAAAGAAGAAGAAAAAGATGAAGATCTTCTATTTTAGAATAGAAGATAAAATGTCAGTACTTCATTGTTTATCCCTCCAAACATGTAAAGGGAAAGTCAACTTCTTTTGTACTATCATAGTACACATTTTTACTGTGCGTCAGAAAAGGTGGTAAAAGAAGTTGACACAAAGTACAATTGGGACTATAACCTATGCAAGTGCATTAAATGTTTCCGTGGACAAGTCTACATCTACGAATGATATGTTTACACGTAGATTAACTTGTGGACAAAGGAACATGGATCTTGGGCTATATATAGAGATGTAAATGCTTGCATTTACACACACCTTTTAGCATTCATAGCACAAGAACATTCTCTGAGAGTTTGTTATTGTCTAGTATTAACTTCTTCATAATTAATACTCAAACATTTAATATCAGCTGTTAGTATCAGCTGATACAACTCTCCTTGCATAGGTTCTTAGTTTGAGCGATCAAAAGTGTCACTTCAAGTATAAAGTTTTAGTTAGTTTGTACTATATATTTCCGCAAACTTTGTACCACATTAAGTTGTTTTAATAAACTCTTAATCACTGAAAAATTGTGTGTTCTTTACTTTATCGTCTTTACTTAGCCGTAACGCAACACGTTTGTGTTGTTGGGATCCAACAACTGGTATCAGAGCAAGTGTCAAAGTTTTTTTCCATCAACTTTGAGCATCTGTTATGGCTGAACCTACTACATCTGATCTTTCATCATCTGGAAAACCTCCCAAACTCACTCAAACCAACTACCCCATGTGGAAGACACGCATGTTGTCTCACATGGTTACCTATCACCCAAGTCTTCAAGATAATATAACGATAGGAAGATATATCCCTCAAACCTTTATTCCTGGTACTGCTGACATAGCAGAACATTATGTTGTGAAACCAGAATCACAATGGTCAGACGCCGACAAACAACTTGTCCATCTTGAAAATAAAGGAAGAGACATGCTTTTTCAAGCAGTTGGTGATGAACTGTATCACAACATTCAATTTTGTGACTCAGTCAAAGAAATGTGGGAGAGGCTGGCTGAAGTTTATGAGGCGCATTTGTTGTGCGTGAACATAACAATAACATGCTCATTCATGACTATGAGCTGTTTAAGGCCAAGCCTAGTGAGACTATAGCTCAAGCGTTCAATCGTTATAACATTCTGTTAAACGAGCTGAAGTCTCATGGGGTTGAAAAGGTCGATATGTCCAAAATGTGTAAGTTCATGGTAGCATTTCCTTCTAAATGGGCTACCATTATAACTTGCATGAGTACGTCAGCTACTCTAAAAGATTATACTCTTTCTTCTCTCTATGGTATGTTTCTCAGTCATGAGAGAACTGTACTCAACAAATTTCAACCTCCGAAGGACTCAAAAGTGAGTTCCCCAGGATCTTCAGCTGCTCTTGTTTCTATAGACAAACCAAGCAAGATTGAATATCCTCCCTCAGATGATGAAGCTGACACAACTTCAGCTGTTGATCTGTTCAACATGCCTGAAGTCAGCATCGAAGAGATTGATGAAGATGAAGACAATAAAGCCCTTATAACTGAGCTTGTCTTATTTGTCAAAAACAGAATATTCTTCAAAGGCAAATCTAGCTCTACAGCTAGAGGCTCAGGTAGCAAACCTATCTCATCAGCTGCACCTTCCAAACCCTCTGGAAGTATACCTGACATCTCTGAGATAACTTGCCACAACTGCAACAAAAAGGGACACTATGCTAACGACTGCAAGCAAAAGAAAGCTAGTTCATCATCTTCAGCTGGTGAGTGCATTGAAGAAAAATACAAAAAAGCTACAAGCCTTCACCAAAAAGATCCTAGAGGAAAAGAAGGCACTTGAAGGCAAAGTTGCTGACAAAGGTCTAGTAGCTGAAACTCACGATTGGGATGACTCTGATGACAACTCCTTTGATGTTGATGAACCAATGGCCACCATGTGTTTGATGGCTCGTGTTGATGAAAGTATTACAACTGATGATGATGGTTCATATCAATGGGTTAACATAGTTCACAAAAAGATAACCTCTCTAAACTCTGCTGAGGCTACAAAAGCCAAAGAAATTGTTGATTCCATTATCTGTGACTTGCATTTCATCGATCAGCTGAAAGATGAATGTTTGGATAAACATAATGATATTCTGCGAGAAAATGCTTTTTTGAAAGAAAGATTAACCGATCACAAAACTTTAAAAGAAGAACTTTCTGAAATGAAATTTATAAACTCAGTTCTTCAACATGATCTAAATGAAAAAGTTAAATAACTGGAAGCCATTAAAAAGATCTGTGAATCATGGTCTCGTTCATCCAAACGTGTGAGTGAATGTGTTAACTCATAGATTCCTAGTCAAGTACAAGCTGTGTTAGGAGGAGATTTCCTTGCTGCAGCCGCTGTACCTAACAACAGTACGGATGATCCGTACTACTCGTCAGCTGATGCTTCTGTGCCAGCTGAAGAGTTGGTGTTTGGTTGCTTTTTCAAGTCCACCAAAACCTATGCTACTGAGATGTCCACATAAGAACCTTCTGAAACTATTGGTGAAGAGTCATCAGCTGATTCTTCAGCCACTGTTGTTAGGACACCCACTCTAGTTATTGTTGAACCAAGTAAGTCTATCTTGGGCTCAGCACCTGTTGTCTCTTCTGCTAGACCTCAAAGGAAGACTAGCAAGACAACATGAAAGAAAACTATTCTTACACCCGTCAAGGGTGAGCCAGTTGGAGTTCATACTCGAGCTACAAAGAAAAAAGGTAAGAGTGTTCCCAAAAACACTCAAAGTCCTTCTTCAGCTGGTCCTGTCAAACAGCTAAAAGGAAAGGTCAGTAAGCTGACATCACTAGTTCAAACTCTGACTACCTCTGATAATTAGAAAATGAAAGGGATTTTGGGTCCAGCACCCAACCCTGCTGCCTCGCCTTCCACTCCACAACAAAATAATAGAAAATTTTATAAGTGTGGAGACCGTGGGCACATGGCAAGTGAGTGTGACAACACAAGCTTAAGACCCTCACCAACTTCAGCTTGTGAGCCTATTTAAAATCCAACCCCTGTGAGTTCCAGCAGGAAATCACAAGGACCCACAGAAGTGTGGGTTCCCAAAAAGAACTGACTCTTTTAATTCTTGTGCAGGGTGATCAAAGCAAACATATCTGGCATCTAGATAGTGGTTGGTCAAGACATATGACTGGAAACAAATCCATGCTTGAAGAATTCGAAGTTAGCACTGGTCCTCCAGTGATCTTTGGTGATAATGGTAGAGGCTCAATTGAAGATTATGGATCCATCTCAAACGGATCGATAAAAATCACGAGAGTTGGTTATGTGAATGGGCTGAAACATAATTTAATTAGCATTAGCCAACTATGTGATGCAAAGTTCTCACTGAACTTTAATGAATACAGAGGAACGGTGACCGATAAAAGTGGAAAAGTTGTGTTAATTGCACCAAGAATTAACAACATTTATACACTTGACATGAATCCCTATAATCAAGAAGTTTGTCTATTCTCTCATTCCGCTGAAGAGCTGAATTAGTTAACTTCAAAAATATATCGAAGCTGGCTCGAGGTCAGCTAGTGAATGGCTTACCACATATCAAGTATGAAAAGGATAAGCTTTGTTCAGCTTGTGAACAAGGTAAACAACATAAAAGCTCTTTCAAATCAAAGCAATGTTTTTCCATCGACAGCTGCATGCATATGCTCCATATGGATCTCTTTGGTCCTGAGTACTGAAAGTCTAGGTGGAAAGAAGTATACACTTGTTATCGTTGATGAATACTCACGATACACTTGGGTTATATTTCTTCGTCACAAAAGTGATGCAGCTGATGAAATTATCAAATTCATCAAAAAGATGGAACCTCTAAATGGGTAAAGAGTCAAGATGCTGAGATCAGACAATGGTACGGAATTCAAAAATAGTACATTGTAAGACTTCTGTTCAGAAGTTGGGATCTCACAAAACTTTTCAGCTGCGAGAACACCTCAACAAAATGGTGTGGCTGAAAGAAGAAACAGAACCTTAATAGAAGCTGCAAGAACAATGCTTGCTGAGTTAAACATGCCAAAACAATTCTGGGCAGAAGCTGTCAATACAACTTGTTTTACTCAAAACAGGTCTCTCTACGTGAAGAGACACAAGAAAACTTCTTATGAGATTCTTCGTCAAAGGAAACCATACATTGGTTTCTTTCATGTATTTGGTTGTGTTAAACACACAAGATCAGCTAAGCAAGTTCGACTCTAAAGCTGATGAAGCCATTTTCTTAGGGTATTCCACTACGTATAAGGCATACAGAGTCTTCAACAAAAGTAGACAAACATTGGAAGAATCTATCAATGTTACTTTTGAAAAACACTCGAAGGCCTTAAACCCCACCTCTGTTGATTCATCTGACTCATTTCAGGGATCAGCCGAACCATCAACTAATGATGCAGCTGAAGCATTCTCTGATGCTTTGAATCTTTTTGATGTTCAAATAAATGATTCAGATGACACGTTTCATGATGCTCCTACATATCTTGTAGATATTGCAGCTGTTCAATAAGAAATACCTATAGCAAGAGCATCATCCAGGGCTAGATCTAACTCTAGGCCACCTCTGCATACTTCAAGAAGATTAGTTCAAAATGAAGTACATAATCCTGCTGAGCATTCAGCCGCTCAACAAGGATCAAATTCTGCTGAATCTTCCTCTTCTACAGTTGCTCCTCAATCTAAGAGGACCTCAGATAATCCAATGGAATTAATCATTGGAGACCCACAACAAAGAGTGGTCTCAAGAAATAAGGCATCATGCAATCTTTGCTTATGGTCGTGTTTCTTGGCAGCTGAAGAACCGAAAAATATTAAAGCTTCCTTAGAAAGCTCCAGCTGGATTCAAGCAATGCAAGAAGAACTCAACCAATTTGAGGTCAACAAAGTATGGCAGCTGGTGCCCCCACTAGCTGGTAAGACAATAACTGGTAACAAGTGGGTATTTATGAATAAAATGGACGAAGATGGTGTGGTTATCCGCAATAAGGCTAGACTTGTTGCACAAGGATATAGACAGGAGGAAGGAATCGATTTTGATTAAACATTTGCTCCACTAGCAAGACTTGAGGCTATAAAAATATTTCTAGCCTATGTTGCCTACAAAAACTTCACAGTTTTTCAGATGGATGTGAAAAGTGCGTTCTTAAACGGGAAGCTGCAAGAGGAAGTATATGTAAAACAACCACCAGGTTTAAAAATCCTAAGTATTTAGACTATGTGTTTAAATTGGATAAGGCGCTGTATGATTTGAAACAAGCTCCTCGTGCATGGTATGATACACTCTCCACGTTCCTCATAGCAAATGATTTCACCAGGGGAAAGAATGATAACACCTTATTCATTCGCAAAATCAAAGGTGATATCATTCTTGTTCAGATTTATGTGGATGACATAATTTTTGGTGCTACTAATGAAAAAATGTGTAGACGTTTTTCAAAACTTATGTCTACAGAGTATGAGATGAGTATGATGGGTGAATTAACATATTTTCTTGGCTTACAAGTTAAGCAATCTAAAAATGGAATTTTTATAAATCAAGAAAAATATATCAAAGGACTTTTAAAGAAATTTGACATGAATTCATCATCATTCATGAACACTCCAATGGCTCCTCCAAACAATCTAGATGCTGACATAACTGGGAAATCAGTTGATGTCACATTCTATAGAGGAATCATTGGCTCGTTACTCTATCTCACTGCCAGCAGACCAGATATTATGTTTGCTACTTGCATGTGTGCTAGGTATCAAGCTGATCCTAGAGAATCTCACTTAATAGTTGCTAAAAGAATTTTGAGGTACCTTAAGGGCACTCCAAGCCTAGGTCTTTGGTATGCCAAAGACTCCGGGTTTGATCTAATTGGCTATTCAGATTCAGACTTTGCAGGTTGCAAGATGGATAGAAAGAGCACCACGGGAGGATGTCAGCTGCTTGGAGGAAAGCTAGTCAGATGGACAAGCAAGAAACAAAGTACTGTTTCTACCTCCACAGCTGAAGCAGAATATGTTGCTGCTGGAAGCTGTTGTGCTCAAGTTCTTTGGATGAAGAATCAGCTGATTGACTTTGATATGAACTTTTGCAAAGTACCTATCTACTGTGATAACACAAGTGCTATCGTAATCAGCAACAATCCAGTTCTTCTAACTAGAACCAAACACATTGACATAAGGTGTCATTTCATTAGAGATCACATTGAACAAGGTGACGTAGAACTTCATTTTATTTCAACAGACCTTCAGCTGGCTGATTTGTTTACCAAATCTTTAGATGAGAAACGTTTCAATTTACTAATCAGCGAGCTGGGTATGTTAAATGCTTAAATCATCTTCTGAAGTACTATCAGCAGCTGATAAGTTCACATTGTCACTTAGTACATTCAGCTAACTAAAAACGTTTGAATTTATCAATCAACTGAATAATACATCTCAAAATGATACTTGTCAAGATTTGTAAGTTAAAACGTTTAGTTTTCAAGAAGAAAGAATCTTTCATCCCTATCTAGATGTTCTCTGTGGCAAATATTTTCTCTCAAGTGGAAATATTTGGCATTTATGAGGGACAAGACATCCCTGACACCGAAACGGCTCCACTAACCCTCACTGTCACATCGTACCGGTTTCTTCGCACAATAACCAACATTTCCATAGTTGGTTTCCAACTATCCATTTTTGATCCGGTTACAATTTCAAAATTTTACCCAAAATGTCATATCTACCCCTATAAATACTCCACTATCCTCCCACATCTCCCTCACCACCCTCAAACTTCTCTCAAATTCTCTCAAGAACCCTAACTCCCTTTTCAAACCTCTATCTTTATTTCTTCTCCAAAACATGTCTACTTCCAAAAAAACTTCAAAGC
This sequence comes from Calendula officinalis, assembly GCA_963853835.1. Taxonomy (NCBI): domain Eukaryota; kingdom Viridiplantae; phylum Streptophyta; class Magnoliopsida; order Asterales; family Asteraceae; genus Calendula; species Calendula officinalis. Next base: position 53,542,215 of record OY970822.1, read on the forward strand.
ACCCTTAACCAGAGATGCCATTGAGTATTCTCAAAACTCGAACTTAGTGGCCAACACCTCTCCACCGGAAAACCCCAAGGAGATCTACCATCCGGTCGGAAATTTCTTGCGTCACTGCCTTGTCAGTGGTGCATTTGTTCGTTTCACCAAGAGTTTTTACGAACTCTTGCGTGATTTCTGGATGTCTGCCTCCATCTCCGGGGACAACATTGTTGCGCAAGTTGGAGATCATCAAATCACCATTACCGTTGATGATTTCCGAACATCTTGCGGGTTTGATTATCTGTTCCCTACTGAACTCCCTGAGGAGATGAAATCTTCTGAGGAGGCAAAGGCAAGTCTGATCGATATCACTGGATATCGATTAGAGAAAGAAGATGACATGGTTCCTGTCTTTAAGAAGTCTCAGCTGTCGAGACCATGGGCCTATTTCTTCACGCACATCATTCAGTGTATAGGCGGTAACAATGGGTCTCAAAACCAATGCAACTCCAAGCTTCAGATCTTTGCTGAAGCCCTAAACACCGGTTAGCGGATTGATTATAGGAGACTGGTTTTCTAGGAGGTCAAAACCAAGCTCAAAGCAAAGGGAACTCACATTCCCTATATTCGATTCTTCACTTTATGCATTGCTCATGTGATGCTTGAAAAGCTGGAGATTGATTATGACGACCTTAAGGGGGGATTGGTTTGAGGTTCGTACCTTATCTAACACCATCTTCAACTCCAAGAAGGAAGCTGGTAAAGATATTCCCATCACCTCGTACATGATGAAGATCATTAAAGATCATACTAGATCCAAAAGGGATCAATCAGAGGGCACCACAACGAAGAAATCTGCCCTACAAGAAGGTAAGTCCTTTTCTCATTTGAAGGGTTCTTCAGCAGCTAGACTTCCTCTAGCTGCTGATGAAAAAGATCCTACTTCAACAGGGACCTCAGTCCTTGATGATGTGGAAGAAGAGGCTGAGGAAGTTATTCCTCTGGTGGTGAAGAAAAGCGAGTTAAACGAACAGCTCGTCGTTCTCCCACTCCCTCTCCCTTCTCCCCGCCATCTTCTCCACTTCACGTGCTCCTTCTTCTCCTCAGCTGATGCGGGGAGGGAAGACCACCTGTTGTGATGATGTGGCACCTGATGATGCTGATCTGGCGACAACAGCATCATCAGGATTCAGCTAGGGTCCTCTAGGTACTCACTCGAGTCCTAGATTGAGAGGATTACGATCTGAAGCTGTGCCATCATCTGGGGTTGATCCTTCTCATTTTTAGTTTTGCATTGATTTTATAGGAGCTCCACCAACAATCAGAGCTTCTAGTCAATCATCCCTGGCTGATCACTTCTCTCTTTCTCTTCCTCTTTCTCTTCCACCTGCTGATTTCTCAACAAGTCAGCAGCCTTCAAAACGGCAATTTCATTCTTTAGGAGTTAGTGCCGGCTCCACCCTTCTGCGTAGCTCCTCGACTGATTCATTATCAGTCGTTGTAACAAGGGGACAAACTCCACAAGCAACCTCAGTCTCTCGACAGACTGCTGGTGAAGTTTTTGGCTCATCCCAAGCCACCCGTGAGTCAGCTGCACACACACCACCACCAACTTCTTCATCACTCTCTGAGTCAGCAGTTGACGATAGATTGACTGGAAACCAAGTCATTCTTGAAACTATTCTTTCTGTTTCCCGCAACGTCACCAGCTTACACCAACTGGAGATCGAGGAAACCACCACCTCTGATGAAGAGACAACTGTAGACCCAGTTGTTACTGAGGCAACCACCCAAGCTGGCAGTGATCGCGAACGTATATGCTAACTGAGCTGTGAGGTAGCTGACCTACCAACCAGAGGACTTAATCCTCATGTCTCTATACCCGTTCAGCCGACTGGTGAGACTGAAGCACAAGGTACTCAAGCAGTATTTGCCATGATGTTTGACTCTGCTGATGAGCCCATCCAGCCCTATTACTCGTCTCCAAACGAAGAAGCAGATGAACCTTTTCTTCAAATTGATTTGACAGCTGATGTCGGCACTTTTGACAAAAACCCAAAAGTTTCAGCTGGACCCATCTCACCCCCCACAGTTTCTGAGCATCCATATGAGCCTTTCCTCCGAACTCAGGAACACCTTCTTCCACAGCTGAGATCACCCTCTCAGCTGGAGACATACCGAACCCCTCTCCCTAAATAGTCCATGTGTCCCATGCTGAATCCAGCAAAGCTGGAGAAAGCATTCCCATCAGAGCCGCTGCTGCTCTGATGTCTAGAGTTGTCTCATCCCAGATTCGACCTGGGATGGTCATGCTGAGTCAGCAGATGAACACCTTTCGCAGGGATGTTCCAAAGAAGTTTGCTCATACTGCTGAGAATCTTTCTTCCAGCAATGCTTCTCTGCACACTGAGGTTCGCACTCAGACTCCTCAGCTGGTTCTTCTTGCTGATCAGATTCGATGCAACACAAGTGAGTTCAACACCCTCAAAGAAACCATTCATAGAGAGAGATGAACTCCATTCGAGAATCTGACAGAGTCGAAAAAGATAAGCTTCTCTCCGAAGCTTGGGCAACTGAAGTAGAAGTGGAACGACAACTGAACACCTTGCACTCCAAGGTCTCTCCTCTTGTCCAAGCTGTTGATCGTATTGGTCTTGCACAATCAAGGCAAGAGTCTCTGCTGACCAATACTCATAGCCATCTCTCTAAGGCTATTGAAGATTCTACTTCTGCTGTGTCCACAAGGATGGAAAAATTGGAGACTGAGGTTGGTTCATTGACCTCTCAAGTCACTGGTATCCAAGGCACCCTTGACCTCATTCTTCAGAAATTAAATGAGGGTGTCGTTGCTGTTCATCCTACTGCTGCACCAGAGAGTTCCTTACTTCATCAGGTGCTCTCTGAGGGGGAGAAAGAGCAAGCTACATCAGCAGGTGAACAACCAGGTGAACATCTTTATTCACAAATTATAGTCACCTCTGCTGTTGGAGCCAATGTTCAAGAAGATATTCCAACAGGTGAGACTCCCATTTCTCCACCACTCACCTCTGCTGGAGTAATAGAAGAAGAAAAAGACGTTTCAGTAGACGAGACTCCAATTCCAACAACACTCGTCCCTACTGAAACACCTGAGGTAATTGCTTTAGCATGTGAGACAACAACGCAATCAACACTCACCCCTGCTGAAGGTCTTAGGGTAGCAGAAACCTCAACTGATTTTGTTAAAATCATTGATTCCTTTGAATCAGTTGAGGTCCCACAAGTCCAAACCCCGCAAAACCAAATCCCTCAGCCCATTGTACAGGTATATCCTCAACCTGCTGGGGGGGGAGTTAACTTCTGCCTCGGTTAAAGCTGCTCTTTTAGAAGAAGCTGGAACCTCTGCTGATCTCGAAGCAGCTCTTGCTATCCAAAGAAAAACTCAAGAAGAGCTGTTCCAAAGAGCTGAAGCAGAAAGAGATGAGAACATAAGATTGTTCAACAAGGTTCTTAATAAACGTAGGAAAGAAGCAAGAATCACCAGCGTAAGGTGCCCTAAATCCTCTTCCAGCTCCCCTCAAGATATGTTATCAATAGAGCTGGAGGGCCATTCATTGCTGAAAAGGTATCTCTGAACAAGGTCATCACTCATTTCAACTATGATGAATGGAATGAGCTGTTAAAAGCTGCCAGATCTGCAAAACCATCGTCTAACATTGCAGATCTGGAAAGTGAGTAAAAATCACAATCTACACCTTCAAGACTCTATGCGATAAGATCAAGAGATAATCTCCTGATCTGGCAAATCGTATACCAGCTCGATTGCGTGAACCTCAAGCTGATACAGTCAGAGAACCTACTGGTGAAAGCTCCTATGCAAGAGGGGAGAAACGTATATCTATTCTCCCTGAGCCCTTTGCTGAACCCAGATCAGTTGAAGGAGAGTCTTCTATACTTTATGCTAAACGCCCAAGACTCAACTTCTCAAAAACCGTACCCATGGGAGTAAATTTTGTCCCTGGGAAAATTGTGAAGAACCTATTCACGGTTTTTGCTATCTGGATACCAAAAGGAGGGAATGCTTTCAACAAGTTGGTGAAATATTTCAGTGCGATCTTGAACATCTTACGATATTTCACAAACAGCTGAGCTCTTCTACTGAAGAAGGAAAAGAAATGAAGAAATTAATCAACTCAGCCATCAGCTTGTTATTCCAGAAGGTCGTAAGTGAATAAATATTTACGACATTGTAATTTTCTTTGTGATTTTCCTTGTACTCCATCAGCTTCATATCAATAGAAAATCATTATTTTGTAATATACTTGTAAAAATATTGTAAAAGATAAAAATAATCAAAAGAACCCAAAGAGTCAAAGCACATAAGCATTCAGCTGATTCAGCAGCTGAATCATTACAGGTTCATACGTACACAGCTATTGGATTGCATCAAATAGGGGAGATTGTTAGTCCTCAGACCAAGTAAAATAAATTTGATGATCAATAGCTAAGAAGAATAAATCAGCCGAAGTATGTATCTCAGCTGAAGTACAAGTATATTCATAAACCTTCAGCTGAGTACGTACTTAGCTCTAGGAATCAAGTCAAATCAGCAGCTATACAAGAATGATCATTCGAAGTTTATGGCCGAAGGACAGAAACCCGAAGAAGACCATTCAGCTGATAGTGGAATCAGCTGATGGTACCTGCTGTAGATAAAGACTTGGTGGAAAATGTTCTTGACACTTTGAACATTTTCCTTTCCCGCTCAAAGAAGAAGAAAACGATGAAGATCTTCTATTTTGGAATAGAAGATAACTTGTCAGTACTTCATCGTTTGTCCCTCCAAGCATGTACAGGGAAAGTCAACTTTTTTTGTACTATCATAGTATACTTTTTCACTGTGCGTCAGGATAGGTGGTAAAAGAAGTTGACACAAAGTACAATTGGGACTATAACCTATGCAAGTGCATTAAATGTTTCCGTGGACAAGTCTACATCTACGAATGATATGTTTACCCGTAGATTAAGTTGTGGACAAAGGAACATGGATCTTAGGCTATATATAGAGACGTAAATGCTTGCATTTACACACACATTTTAGCATTCATAACACAAGAACATTCTCTGAGAGTTTGTTATTATCTGGTATTAACTTCTTCATAGTTAATACTCAGACATTTAATATCAGCTGTTAGTATCAGCTGATATAACTCTCCTTGCATAGGTTCTTAGTTTGAGCGAGTAAAAGTGTCACTTCAAGTATAAAATTTTAGTTAGTGTGTACTATCTATTTCCGCAAAATTTGTACCGCATTAAGTTGTTTTAATAAACTCTTAATCAATGAAAAATTGTGTGTTCTTTACTTTATCGTCTTTACTTAGTCGTAACACAACACGTTTGTGTTGTTGGGATCCAACACGGGTCCTCTATTATTTTTCGCCACCTACCCCTGACACAGGTTTCCGGTCAGTATCAAAGTTCCCACAATCTTCCACCCTTATATTGTACACATAACAATCAGTTCTCATAATTTTGTACGAAGTATACAAATACATATATAGTTACACATAGCACTCTCATTCTCATTCTCATTCTCTATCTCTAATACTCCTAGAATGGATTATAAATGACATATCATACTCAAATTATTCTAATTATTCCACCATCACTATTGGTACACAAGATCACAACAACAACTCGGGATGGCCTCGGTCAACTCACACCCTCGACGATCAACACCACCTTCGGCACACCCGCTCAGCTAGCTCCTTACTTGGCGATCACAACCACAACCCGGGACGCGGATACGACCTGATCACGAATGATAACCGGATTGCATAAACCAAATTCTCTCTCTCTCTCTCTCTCTCTCTCTCTATCGGCTTTGAACTCGGTCACGAATGGAAACGAATGAAGTGTAAGGGTTGCGTGGGAGGTCTCAACCGAATAGGGGAAGGTTTTATGGAGTGATTAGGTTAATTTCTAGCTTAAGTACCATACTCTTCGGGCTATAGGCTTCATAATAAATTTTATCTCAACTCGAGCTAATAAGGTTTATCTCAATTCGGGCTTAAATGAAAGAACGAACAGGGAGAGCCTTGGCTGACTGGCCGGCCCTCTCCCTTCTCCTCGGCACACATACCCACATACACAAGTGGGCTCGGGATTATAAAACGTCACATATCAAATACAATTTATTAATTAAACACGAAGCGTCACACAATTAATTAAGCACAATTAAATTCACATTCAATCACATACTATTTATAAATTAATTAAAACGTGATTTAATTAATTAAAAAGGGGTAATTAAAAATTATCAGGAATTCAGGGCGTAACACTTTTATAAATTCTAATTTTTATAACATTTTACAACTGATGAACAATGTTTTTGTCTTTTATTGAACTCTGTAACTCTCTAATATATAACTAGCAATGCGAATAAGAACATGTTCCCTTGCTGGCCAAGCTAGCTAACACTTTGAGCATGTAAGGCATAAGTCATGCGTTCGAAACTTGCTGATTATAATTTTCTAAAATCAACTTATTTTTCCTTTTTAGCCCAATTATTACAAGGGTTTTCATTTCTTAGCCCATACTTTTCAAGTCTTTTTTTTTGTCCCAAATATTTCTGGTCATTTTTCTTTATTCTTTCTTTTTCAATTCTACAAATTGATTTTTTTTATAAATCAAGGGATGTCAAATTTAAATTTAAATAATCTTATAAAACATATTTTATTTTATAAAATGTAATATACTTTTATAAGCTCTAATTAGTGAATCAAAGTTAATTTAAAAACAAATTAAAAAATAACATAAATGAAACCATAAACAAATGTTTTACATTCATGTAAATATAAGCATACTAATATTCCGGTGCAGCGTACGATTAAATGTACGATATATAGGAAGCTCATCTTCACAAATAAATGTACGTTTTAAGATTCCCGCAGCAACACACTGGGTATATTTACTAGTTAACATTAAAAATATGTAAAATTAATTTTGATACTCTATTTGTCCTAAAATTATTATTCATATATAAAAATAAACATAATTTAAGAAAAGTACAATTATTATAATATTATGTAATCAATAAAATTCAATCTTTATAACTTTAATTGTTATTTAATTGGTAGAATTTTAAACTGGAAAATAATCTGTAACATAAATAGATAGAGAATAAAATTAGAGAGGATAAAAGGGCAGTAAGTTTGCAGTGAAGTGTAAAAAATTAAAGATCCAATTAAGGGTCAAAATGTGTGACGCCATTTTAGAATTCTAAAAGGATACTCTTCCATAAATACCAAACCCATAAATCCCTACTAATTCACCAGCTATAAATACCCCAAAAAGTACATCATAGTTCACAGTTTTCGTATCCCGCCGGCTTCTTCTCTTCTCACTCCTCAAAACCTATAATCATATCATAATCATATAATAATTGTATTCTCGATCTCAATTAACTCCGGTACCGGCCGTCTTTATGTTCAGGTTAAGCTCCGGCGATGTCGCCGGATTCAAATTACTGTTTTCCTTGGCGATCATGTATGGAATGCTGTCAATGGTAGCGTATAACGTTATGCACATGAAGTTTATTACGCCTTTAGGCATCGATGCACCTTTGGATCGGTTTTCTGAAGCTAGAGCGATTAAGCATATTCGTGTTTTAGCTCATGAAATTGACGGTCGTCAGGTATTTGTTTTTTCGTAACTTCACGTAATCACACACACTGGCACACATACACACGTGTACGCTTAATGTTACACCTCTGTGTGTGTTGATTGTAATTCTATATGGTGATTTTGAAATTTATTGCGGTTTAATTTGACTTGATTATGCAATTTATGTTCAATGCATACATGCGTTCATTTAATTTTTCCGAATTAAAGTGGATCAGTTGGCACAGAGCATTATACGGTTACTGAATTTGAATATAAATTGATGGAACTTTCAGTTTGCCACATTCGGTGATTGGTTAAATCACGTTTGTTAATTTACCATTTTGGAAAGTTTCGTGTCTTCAAGTCCTCCAATTTGTGTTCCCCCTTCTCTATGTTGATAATGTTTTTTGTCTAATTTTGCTTGTGCACCAAGAGTCATCAAGGAGATATATAGTGCTTTTATGAAAAACAAAAGAAGATTAAAGTGTTAATAAAGAAAACAAAGAATATATTTAGTGCTTTTACTAGACTGAGTCAAATCTTATTTTGGGGTCCAACTGTCCAAGCTTAATTTAGGAAAATTATACTTTGAATTATTTAATTCAATTACAATATTATAAATTCTGATTGTATTAAAATCCCCTGAAATTTTTGTTCTTGATAAATCTTTTCATGTAATAACGGTAGGAAGGGCGTCAAGGTTTACATGATGCTGCTAAATATATTCGGACACAATTGGAAATGTTGAAGGATCGTGCTGGATCTAATGTAAGGTTGGTATACAAATACATATTTTTGTTTAATTTTTTCCGAAGAAAATATACATCTAATAAAACCTTTTCATTTTTTGGTTTGTTTTGATCATTTCAGGATAGAAATTGAGGAAAATATAGTTAATGGCTCTTTCAATATGATGTTTTTAGGTCACAGTTTGTCTCTTGGCTATAGGAACCATACAAATATAGTAATGAGGTACTTCATTATGATGTTCTTAGATCATTGCATTAGTTAATGATTTAATTAGAAGTAAACTAATTTCTAATTAACATATGTTAATTTGCAGGATTTCTTCATTAGAATCAAAAGATACAGATCCTTCAGTTTTATTAAATGGACATTTTGATAGTCCACCTGGTTCACCAGGTGCCAGTGATTGTGGTTCATGTGTTGGTAAGCTTCATTTGTAATATTTTTTTTTATTTTATCATCTAATATTTTATATTAATCTTAAACAAATATATATCTTTTTTAATTTTATCATTTTCACTTATCTTGCAGCATCTATATTGGAGGTTGCAAGACTGACAATTGATTCTGGGTGGGCCCCACCTAAACCACTTATTTTTCTGTTCAATGGAGCAGAAGAACTTTTTATGCTTGTAAGTAATTAAATAATTTTACTCGCATCTTATTTATTTCTTAAATTACAGTTATAATATTTTTTAAATATTTATTCTGCTTACTTTTCAGGGTTCTCATGGATTTATAACAACACATAAATGGCGAAACACAATCGGAGCTTTTATAAATTTGGAAGCAACTGGGACAGGCGGGCTTGGTAAGGCTGTTAGATTCCCATTTTAATCTTTTTTCTAAATTATCTTGTTTATGGAACACTAAAGGTAAAATAAATTTAATCAAGTTCTAATTACCAATGTTGTTAAACTCGCTATTGGAGCCTGTAATCGGTTACTCGGTGAGTACTAGGATTTATGTATATAAATTTTTATAAAATTATATATTATACGTATAATTTATATATCATAAGCTTGACCGAGTTACACCGAGTTTGACCGAGTTGGGCGATTTTTACAACACTGCTAATTAGAAAGAAGACAGTTATTATATAATTAAGGGGTAACTTTCTAAAGCCGTATGTGTGTATGGTTTTAGTTTATTTGGTATATGTGATATACATGGTTGAATTCGTTAAATTTAAAATTAGCATTTAGAAAAGTTTTTTTTTTTTTTTAAAATTATCTTTTTTTTCTTAATTTCCAAAATATAGTTTAATTCTGTTAAAATTACAGATCTTGTCACCCAATCTGGACCTGGATCTTGGCCTTCAAAAGTGTATACTGAGTCAGCTATACATCCTATGGCCAATAGTGCAGCTCAGGTTTTTAACAATTTTCTTTTGCTTTAAATATAATTTTAAATATGCGTATTCTAACATGTAAAAATGACCAAAAAGATAATAATCAATATTTGGGTGTTTGACAAATTGGATTAAGAAATTACTAGATAAATGACTAAAAAGGATATAATTTGAAAAAAAGGAGTTTTTTTTTTTTTTTTTTTTTTTTTTTTTTGTTGTGACTTGGGAATGAAAGTCTTTCAAGTTAGGTTGAAATAATGGGTAAATAGGTTATTTTCATTTTTACCCTTAAATAATCAGTTCTGTTGCCACTGGTTCCCAACACTGATTGTTTGACTTTGACCCCTAAATAATCAAATAATCAAAAACATACTACATTTATCCAAAAACTAAAAATTGATTATTATGATCGCATATTTAGTTCCAAAACACAAATCCAAACACCCACTAATTTTTCAATTTTTCTGGATAATTGGCATATATTTTACTGCAATTTACCATTTTACCCTTGCACACAGGACATTTTTGCTTTTGTTCCTGGTGATACAGACTACAGAATGTTTGCAACTGATTTTGGAAGCATTCCTGGACTAGACATCATCTTTGTTCATGGTGGTTACTTTTACCATACCTCAACTGATTCGGTAGAAAGATTATTGTATGAATTACAACTGCTATTTTGGTACACATATCACTAATTTATAATAATTATGTAACCACCTTATTTCATTTAAATTCTGTAATTCATGCACATTTTATAATTATTATTATTTAAAACTAGACCTGGAAGCATTCAAGCTCGTGGAGATAATTTATTTAATGTCATTAAAGCATTCACAAATTCTTCTGAGCTAGAAAATGCACTTGATCATGGAGTTATTAAAGAACGTGACGACGAACGACCTATGTTTTTTGATTATTTGTCATGGTTTTTGGTATGTTCTAACTAAAGCTTTTAATAATAGTTTTTTATTGCTATTAAAAAAAAAATAGTTTTTTATAAAGTTGGTATTTGTTTGTAGATGTGGTAATTTCGACCCGTTTTGGTTATGATTGACTTGATTTAGGCCGTGTTTTATCTCAATCGGGTTGAATTAAATTGTTTTAGCTAATGGGATCGGGTCAAACAGGTTGAAAGAGTGCAAGCGGTCTAGTTTTTTATGTATACAATCTCCTAAATCGCTTTATTCAAAGATTTAGATAATTATTTTAAGAGTAAATAACACAATAGGCTTGTATCATATTACATATTTGTTCCTTTAGTTTCATAAATTACACTGGTAGTCGTTTTCTAAACTATTGACACGTTTGGTCCTTTAGCTAAATAGACGTTAACTTCACCCGTCAAGTATGGTCAGTGTGATGCACGAGGGGGTAAATCTGTCATTTTCCCTTACCCGTCGTGCATCACAGGTGCCCATACTTGATGGGAAAAGTTAAAGTCTGTGTAGCTAAAGGACCAAACATGTGAATAGTTTAAAAAATAAGGACTACTAGTGTAATTTATGAAACTAAAGGACCAAAAATGTGTAATATGGTACAAACTACAAACCTAACGGATCATTTGTGTAATTTTCTCTTACACTGTGTTCCAGAGTTTTTAAATGAAAGAAAAGAGGAGAAGGTAAGAGAAAGTGAGAGAAAAGAAATTGAAAAGAAAATATTTTTCATTTTTGTGTTCCCGGGTTGGATAGAAAAGAAAAGAAAATTATAATTTTTTGTGTTCCTGAGTTGGAGAGAAGGGAAAAAATTAACACATTTACAATTTTATCCTTAACATATAAATAAATTAGGTAATATTAAGGGTAATTTGGTAATTGAAAATGGTTTTAATTAATTGAAAGTTCTCTTCTCTCCAAATCTTCCCACTTTTGGGAGGAAGATTAGGAGAGAAAAAATGTACTAAATTTCTCTTCTCTTCTTTTCCTTTCTTTTAAAATTAAAACTCCGGAACACAATAAATTTTTTCTTTCTTTCTGTTTCTTTTCTTTTCTCTTATAATTAAAACTCTGGAACACAGTGTTATTGTTATAACATTATCTTTCTAGTGGAAAATTTTATAGAATAGCAATATAATTTCATAATTAAATATCGTTTGTTATTAAAATTCAGGTTTATTATTCTAGAAGGCAAGGAATGATATTTCATAGCATGCCTGTCGTTCTCTTCCTAATTATTCCTTTTATTATGCGGTTTTCAAAGCATGGTTTGTTATGCTCATTTGCTGCCTTACTTGACTTCACAAATGGTAATGAATTCTGCTGAAGTTTTTTAATAAATGTTCATGTTGAGTTATGAACTTAAGTTGACATTTAATTTATTAATTGATCATGCCATTTTGGTGTTGCAGGAATTGTGTTTCATGTTATTGAGATTATTCTTGCAATTATATTCCCAATTATCTTTTCTATTCTGAGGTTGTTGTTTTCTGGGCAGTCAATGAACTGGTGAGGATTTTTTCTTTTCTACAGAAAATACATTATTTTGCTTGTGGTTATTAGTTTTATACTTAGGAATGGGTTAATTTGGGTTGTGTTTTACCTTAAACGGGTCAAATGGTTCCATAAATGGGCTGGATTGGAAGTCCTCCAAAGTTTATATTTAATGCAAAAACCTATTTTAATAGTTTAACTTTACCAATTTAGTTCATTATTTAAAGGGTAAGTTACAGATTGTTGCCTCATTTATCTTTCATTTTGCCAGTTTTGTCCCTAAACATTTTTTCCGTTGATTTTTCATTTATTTCCTCCTTTTCCACCTAAATTGACCAAAATAAACTAATTTTAATTTATTTGAATTTTTAATTTAGTTTTCCTTTTTCTTCTTCATTTGACTTCTCAATTTAGGCGGAAAATGACTAAATAAATGAAAATTCAGGACCACGTGGACAAAAAACCCGAAAAAAGTGTTTAGGGAAAAAACTTGCAAAAATAATAAACCACAGGGACAATTTCTGTAATTTACCCTTATTTTAATAATATTATTTTTGAAGGTTTCCCTTAAATTATTTATATAAAATTGAAAAAATGGACAAAAAAGTGGGTCATCAAAAAATCAATCCAACCCACTCCATTTTGACTAGTACTAAAAGATGACCCATTTCAACCCAAACTTGTTTTGACCCCATTAGCCTGCCACCTTTATTTAAGAACTTAATTTCATGATATTTAAAACTAATAACATTCTTTTCTTGCACTTGTCATATATTTGATATATGTCGCTACCATTTAAAATTACATCCGTTATTTTGGCATTGAACAATAATGTCAGTAGGGATTACATATTAAATTTTGGTTATCTAATTATTATTATTTTCCAAAAGTAGGTTTGCTCATCCTTACTTGGCTTATATAATGTTTATTCCATGCTCACTTGCTGGAATGTTATTCCCAAGAATAAGTTGGAGTTTTTTCCCTCTCTCTCAAGCTGGTTATTTTCCCAAATCATCAAAAGAGGTTTGTTTTTCATTTTTTATTTATTTATTTTTCATAAAATTCCTATTCTATTACTGATAATATTTCAAAATAGGCTTTTCACTTGGACCAGAAATTAAGTATTTTGTTTTTTGGATAATGTTTTTCAAAATTGTTATCATTTCACAGGAGCTTGCTGATGAAGCCCGGTACTGGGGTGCATATGGCGTATATTCTCTCATCAGTATGGTATGTATGTATGTATGTATTATTATTATATTATTATTATAATATCCTTATTATATTCCATTAATTTAATTAGCTTTAAATATATATTAATCCATAATACGAGAAATTGAGTCACAAATAAAACTAACACATCTTTCTATAAACAGACTTATTTCTATGCTGGATTAAGTGGAGGATTCTTGTCTTTATCATTAGCTGCCTTTATGATTCCTGCATGGATTATTTTCCGTTTATCTGTCACGTATTATGGCCGTGAATCACTAAGGTTTTATTTCTATTTTAGTTTTACTTTAAATTTAATAGTTTAAGTTTTGCTTATTTTATTTATTTATCATCCAACCCTATATTGTTGCCAGGTCAGCAATATTATTTGTGGTACCTTCGATACCTTGCATTCTGCATTCTATCTATTTTACTGGGTTTCTAGTTCAGTTTTTGATGGAGAAAGTGGGTATGATGGGCTCACTTCCACAACCTCATGGTTAGTACCAAATAACTGGTATATTTAGTTTTTTTATTTTATATTTTAATGGTGTACAGATATGTCAATTCTAGTCTCTGCTGTAGTTGACTTTGACTTTGGCTTTGACTCCACTATTATTTTCAGAACTTGAATTTTTGTAAACCATAAAAATATATATGGTAATTGTTTATCCTATGTGGAAAGTTTGACGGGTCAGAATTGGCTGGGTAACGGGTCAAAACATGTCAATTTTTCAGTATGGGTTGAAATGGGTGATCGGGCTGACCCGAAACCATGTGTTTTGTTGTTGTTGTCCTTATTTCTAATAAATAGCGTGTTAATTAATAATCATGATTACAAAAACAAATTTAAAAAATAATAATCTAATTTAAAAAATAATAATTTATGAGGTTGTGTTTGACACAACCTAAATCAACCCGTTTATATAAAAATGAGTGATTTATTATCATGTTTAACATTGGTTACAGGGTACTTCATTCCTGATATAATAGTTGCAGCAGTAATTGGGGCATCAACTGCTGTATGTGTGGGACCCATTTTACCAGTAATTGGTAATTGGTTAGCCAGATCATCAATTGTGCAGTTCTTACTGCATACAACTGTCATTGCATTAGCCCTTTCATCACAGTTTTTTCCATACAGTTCAGATGCACCAAAACGGGTCATTTTACAACATACTGTTGTTACATCAGGTATTCTATACCAATTTTACCCTTTCCTTAATAGTTATGTATATTGATATTTAGTACTAGATGTGACAAGATAGACGGGTTGGGTAACTAGTTAAAATAGCCAAATGGGTCATTTTTGTAGTATGGGTCGAAACGGGCCAGTTTTACCTGCAAACTTGCTTTTTCCATGTTTTATTTTTAGTTATATAAATATTTAACGTGTGAATTATGATGAAAAGTAGCATGTTTGAATGGTTATTAAACGATTTAGGGACTATAAGTGTAACTTTTCAAAAGAGTAAAATTGTAATTTTGAAAAATTTAAGCGTACATTCATTTTAAGGGTCGTTTAAGTTACAAGTTTCAAGATTAGGGACTATTCGTGTTATAAATCTAGTCTAGGGACGAAATCCATAACTTCATACAAGCCACATGGACCATTTATGTGATTTACTCAAAGTTATAATTACAACAATAATCTAAATCCTTGAATAAAATGATTTAGGAGGTTTTAGACTTTTAAGCATGAAATAATCTGAATCCTTGACAATTTTAAAATGTTCAATAAAAATTTCCAATTTTCCCAATATTTACGGCACAAGTAAATTGATGCTATTCGTTTGTGTTAACAAGATTCACTTTACGTGCAGTTTAAATTCTATATTATTACTAATTATTATAATATGTTTTTAAATAATTTATAAACAGATGCAAGACAAATTGATGACATCAGCTATGATTTATCTGTACTGGATTCCAATGCATTACCTTTTCTTTTCAAGCATGCACCTGAAGTTGCAAAACAGTTGCATGTAGATTCAGATTTTTCATTTGAGACTGCCAAACAGTCCCACCGAGAAGCATGGATGGTAAGTTACATGTGCTTAATTCAATCATTTTTTTGTTAAAACGGGTCAATTCGTTTGATAACGGGCTAGACTGAAAAAAATCTTTAATTGCCACTAAAAACTTGTAATTACCAAAACGGACCATAAAAAGTTATAAGGGACCGCGGACTAAAGTATATTGGACAATTCCCTTTTTTAAATCCTTAACAATATCCTAAATCTTGTTATTTAAAAGAAATTGTTCAATTACTCTATGGTTCTAATCATGTTAATTACATTAGTTATGGAAGAAATGGACAAAATATTTTTATGGTTAATTGATTAAGGTTATTATTTTTTGTCAGGCAATATATCCATTGTCTTTCTTGTTTTCAAGAAGCTTAAAGTTTCCTGCAAATAAAGACGAAATCTCAAGAAATTATACGTATTTTCCTCATATATCAACTACTCAGCAAGAGACTCTCTCAGTTGATGGGTCCCGCAGAGTTCACTTGGAATTTTCATTGGGGTAAGTCAAAGTTGACTTTTTGTTCTCCTTTTTACTTCACCTGCAAATTGGTGGTTTTGTGCAAAAAAATTGATGTTTTCCATAAAATGGCAATTTTTTCATGTTTTATGGGGTTTTAATTTTTTATTATTTGTTGTTAATGTTTTCAGTTCCTTAAAGGAGGTATGGGTTACAGTCCTCAACATTACTGGCCCCATTTCTGGTTGGTCATTTGCAAACAGTACACTTCCAGGTGAAGAAATCTCATTATATTATCTAATCCTGCAAAAAATTACTGTAAACTTGCAGCTTGTACTGTGTGCATAGGCAGATGTACATTTAAACTGCTTCATTTTTTTATAGATTTTAATTAATGTTTTTATGCAGCTCCTGAAATTATTAAAGGTGCTCCTCCATCATATATATGTAGATTAAGTGGTGTATCTGAGGAAAATTGGACTTTTTGGCTGGAGGTAAGACTCTAAAAAATAACCAACTTGTAATCACAAAGTGTCAATTTCTATCCATTTACTCAGCTGTATTTTTATCTCTAACCGCATTAATATTGCAGACAAATAGTAGGGGAGATATACGTATTGAAGTTGGTGTTGTAGAACAGTACTTGATGGAATCAATCAAGGATTTAAAGGGCCGCTTTCCAAATTGGGTTGATGTCATCGCGTTTTCTAGTTTTTTGTCATCTTATAGCTTCTAGTTTCATTATAAACCTTTCGATTCACACAACATATATTGTTTTTAAGACTAGTTTTTTTTTATGTTAAGTTAATCATTGATATAGAAACAGTATATGTTTGGTCTTTCATAATCAAATGAACGATCATGATTGTTCGATGGGATATATAGTAGCCCTACCAAGTAATCTTGACCGTACTTTGTTAACCACCTATCTCCTCCGGGGTTTATAATCTTCCCCTATATATGGAGCTACACATGATACAAATTCGACACCTCACCCGTTTCAAGCCCGCCATTAATGCCACGTGTAATTCAATGATTGGCCCACGATTTCAACACAAACTTCCCTCCTCTTCCTATGATGCAATTAATTCATTCCGGTTTTAAAGGAGCTTGATCAACACAGCCTGTCAAATATACTTTTAATTAGCATTAATTAAATCTGGAATTAACTAAATATTTAAAATAAAACTCAATTCACAACACGATTAAGATAGCAGTTAATATTTTCCGGAAAATCAGGCGAGTATATCTTGCGTGTGAAGAGCTGCAGCTTGTCAAAACAATCGTTTTTTCAATATTGATTCTTAACAATAAAAATAATTAATTACCCCCAAAATAAAATACCCAATAAGGAATGATAATTACGGTATGTTTTTTATTCCCGAATCAACTAACCATTGTCAAAGATTGACTCAACTAAAAACCGAAATATTGAATACCATGCATAATCTATTCCTTATTTATCGTGAATTTACTTACCTATACCGGAATTTAAATTTCAAATTCCATCCACCCCTATATAAACCATGCATACCATTCGACTATTAGCTTACAAGTTTCACCCCTGCATCAGAGAACTGCATCAGTGAATTGGTACATGTTCAATTTTTCAATTTTTTATACGCAGCTATATGTCATTCTGTAACGAATCAGTTTATATCTTCCATACCAGATCAGTTCATCTGCGTTAACAAACAGATAATTTGAATCCATTATTTTTAATATAATTTGTATCACCTTGCAGGAAAAGTATTTGCTGAAAGACAAACAAATCTTGAATTGAAAGGTAATTTATAAACCCTATTTTCATTGGTTTATTAACAATTTTAAAAAATTCAAACTATTATTTTGGATTTATCTTGACCAGAATAATATAGTCGTTTTTTAATTTTACTTCATTATCTATTAAATTTGAAATATTGACTAACAAGGTTTCAAACAAACCTTTATTTTAAAATAAATAACCAATCTAATTTTAAGTCAATATTGTTTTAATTGATAAAAAACAAATTTTTTTTATAAATTTTCCTGTTATATTAATTTCAAAAGCTATTTGCATTACTGTTATGACTGTTTGAATTTTTTATCGATTATAATTGTTTGTCTAAAATAAAAATTACGACTGTTTGACTTATAAAGTCAAACAGTTTAAACCTAAAGACTTTTTCATGTTTGCCGTTTCTGACTGCATCTATTTTAACTGTTTGACTGCATCTATTAAACTTGAAATATTGACTAACAAGGTTTCAAACAAACCTTTATTTTAAAATAAATAACCAATCTAATTTTAAGTCAAACAATTTTAATTGATAAAAACACAAATTTTTTTTTAATTTTCTTGTTATATTAATTTTAAAAGCTATTTGCATTACTGTTATGACTGTTTGAATTTTTTATCGATTAAAATTGTTTGTCTAAAAACAAATTATGACTGTTTGACTTATAAAGTCAAACAGTTTAAACCTAAAGACTTTTTAACTGTTTGACTGCATCTACAAGTATTAAATTTGAAATATTGACTAACAAGGTTTCAAACAAACCTTTATTTTAAAATAAATAACCAATCTAATTTTAAGTCAAACAATTTTAATTGATACAAAACAAAAATTATTTTTTTTAAATTTTCCTGTTATATTAATTTTAAAAGCTATTTGCATTACTGTTATGACTGTTTGAATTTTTTATCAATTAAAATTGTTTGTCTAAAAACAAATTACGACTGTTTGACTTATAAAGTCAAACAGTTTAACCCTAAAGACTTTTTCGTGTTTGCTGTTATTGACTGCATCTATTTTAACTGTTTGACTGCATCTATTTTAACTGTCAAACTGTCTAAGGTAATTCACAGTTTTTTGTCATTTTACAACGGTTTTAATACTGTATTTACTGTTTTTTTAAATAAATGTCAAAATATTATTAAATAACCACATAATTGTTATAGAATTTTCTATCAATTGAAATTGTTTGTCTAAAAACTTATTATGAGTGTTTGACTTTTAAAGTCAAACAGTTTAAACATTTTGAATGTTTTTTATCTGTGCTGGTATTGACAGCATCTATTTTAACTGTTTGACTGCATCTATTTTAACTGTCAAACTGTCTAAGGTAATTCACAATGTTTTTTTACATTTTTTTAACTTTTTTATTACAACGTTTATAAAATATTCAAAAGTCAAACAGTTAAAATAGATGCAGCGTTTTACAGTTTTAACTGTTTTAATACAGCGTGTATCTTTTATTAAGTAACCACATAATTGTTTTTTTATAATACATATCACTTATCTGATACATGTATTGTGACAATTTGAAAGTTATACAAAGTTAAAACAATAAAAACTTTTCTGATAAACAGTTTGACTTTAAAAACATTTTGACTTTTATTAAAAAAACAATGACTTTTAAAACAGTCTGAAAAACATATTGACTTTTAAAATACATTTTGACTTTTGAAGTCAAACTTTCCAACACGTTATTCTTTTATTAAAAATTAAACCTTTTTGTGGTATAAAACGTCACCATTCATTTAAACTTATATGCAATGATAAGTTAACCGCAATTTTCTTTGTAAGTTCAGGATTAATACTAACAACGACAAAGGAAAAGGCAAGATGAATTACCAGAAAACACCAACTTCATCTGGTAGCAATTTGAGGCGTTTGGCAACACAGTATTTTTTTCATCTGGCAACGCAGGATGAATACTAACAACCATTTCTTTAAACTTATGTTATTAAAGAAAGAAACATACCCTCATTTGCTGGATAATCTATGGCAACACAACTTTTTTCAAGATAGAGCCATTCTTGCTCCCACGTACGAAATGGTTGACGTCATAAACGAACGGATGCTTTCTTTAATTCCCGGAGAAGAAAAGACGTACGAGTCATCGGACTCGGTTTCTGCTGCAGATGAAGATGATACTATGTTTAACCTTGATCTTTACACCACTGACTTCTTGAACAATATTAAAATGTCAGGTGTCCCGCAGCATATCTTGAAGTTAAAGATCGGCGCTCCGGTAATGTGTATGCGGAATATAGATCAGAAAGCTGGATTGTGCAACAGAACGAGACTTCAAATATTACGAATGGGGGTAAATATAATTGAGGGTAAAATAATATCTGGCGGCAAGGTGGGTACAATTTGCGTTATCCCTCGAATGGTTATTAGTCCTTCCGACAACAAGATGCCTTTCAAATTGAATCGGAGGCAATTTCCTGTTCAGGTCTGCTTTGCTATGACCATTAATAAAAGTTAAGGTCAGACGTTGTCTCAAGTTGGTTTGTTTATGCAAAAACCGGTATTCTCTCATGGCCAGCTTTATGTAGCTGTATCACGAGTTAAGAACAAGAACGGATTGAAGGTCATTTGTTGTGACACATATGGCAATTACACTAATTCAACATCAAATGTCGTTTACAAAGAAGTCTTATTCCGTCTATAGATTTTATGTATCGATTTTTTCATGTATCAATTTTTTTACACTCTCATCATTAAAGCTATCGATTCTTATGTCATTTTTAACATTATTAATATTTGTTGGTATTTTTCTATAATAAAAATTTTGAAACATGCCCGCCCAATCGGGCGGGCTATGAAGCTAGTAATTTGGATATGAGAAGTGGTATTATTTGTTCTTACTTATCTTCTTATCTACTAGATTAAGACAAGTGTCAATTAAGAGATGATATAAGGAAAGAGAATTAGTGGATTACACATGTCAAATTTAGAAGCAAGTAGAAATATGAGAGGAAGGATATGTAGGATGAAATATCATTTCTTTTTGAATATATGTTATCGTTACTATTATATAGGTTCTCCCATATAGAGTTATAAACTTAGGTAAATGTTCAAGGTAGTCAGAGGATTTTAGCTAGTCCCAAGGGACAATTAATAGCCATTGGATCAAGAAAAAGTCAAAGGTAAAGATCAAGATTCAAACCATACAAACACATGTGCTTCAATACATCAATACCCCACCCACCTCCGGTGGCGGCGGACGGTGGCGATGGCCGGCGGCCGGCGGCGGCCGGAGGTGGTGGTCGTGACTTGAAACACATGTGTTTGGAACACATGTGTTTCACCTTTTAAAACACATGTGCTTCGTAGTTCGTATGCTCCCATGTGTTCTAGAAACTCATGTTTTTAGTAAAACACATGTGTTTCGTGACTTGAAACACATGTGCTTCGTAGTTCGTATGCTCCTCTGTGTTTTAGAAACTCATGTCTTAAGTGAAACACATGTGTTTCGTGACTTGAAACACATGTGCTTTGTATGCTCCCCTGTGTTTTATAAACTAATGTTTTTAGTGACTTGAAACACATGTGTTTCGTGACTTGAAACACATGTTTCACCTTTTGAAACACATGTGCTTCGTAGTTCGTATGCTCCCTTGTGTTTTAGAAACTTATGTTTTTAGTGAAACACATGTGTTTCGTGACTTGAAACACATGTGCTTCGTATGCTCCCCTGTGTTTTAGAAACTCGTATTTTTAGTGATTTGAAACACATATGTTTCGTGACTTGAAACACATGTGCTTCGAAGTAATATGCTCGTTTGTATTTTGGAACACTTGTGTTTTAGTGAAGCACATGTGTTTCAATACATCAATACCACCAACACCCCCATTAACACCAGCACCTTCACTGTCAGCCACCGCCGCCGGCGGACGGCGGTGGCTGTATGTGGCAGTGGCTAAGGGATTTGATCTTGACCATTTTGATCCAATGGCTAGGATTTGTCCCTTAGGACTATGCAAAACTCTTGGACTTCTTCGAAGACATCTCTATAAACTTATAATACTTAAAACTTTTACAAGAAGAGGGATCCATTGGATTTTGGAAAAATTAGAGATTGTGAGTTTTAGGTTTTAATTTCCCAGGTGGTGGATCCAACACTGGATCAATGGTTCACCAGATGAACCACCACTTATATATGAAAAAGTATTATTTACGTATCATTATATAAAAATAAGAATGTTTGGTTTGTTTATATATAGATAAATATGTTCATATGTTATTATATAAAATAATATTGTTTTATTCATATGTGATTTGTCAAGATGAATGGCTGAGATTTCATCTCAATTTTATATTTTCAATTCAATGGAACCAACTTCATTTTTACATTATAGATTAGCACAAATATCTTGAATTCATGATCATTAAAGAAGGAAGTGTGTGTGTGGGTGTGATTTAGAAAGAGAGCGTGGAGAGAAGGAAGAGAGGATTGAACTTTCCAAAAGTGTGATAAAATTAATCGTGTGAAAAGTTACATCGATCCACTAACATGACACTATATATACTAACACCACTAAAGAACTAGATTAATGCTAATTACACCATTTAAGCACAAAAATAGTCCTAACAATCTCCCTCTTTTTGTGTTTGAGCACCCCATCCCAATTTTCATTCTTCAATTTCTTCTTATAGCCCTTTGCCTCATTCTCACATATGAAACTGGTTAATGTTCCCCTCCTTAAGCCATGATACTGTCCAAATTTTTCTAGTGGGTTGCGTACTTCAGTTGAGAAAGTAAGCGTTTTTGCACGATCACGTATTCCCAAGTGAACTTCAAGATGACTAATCACATTTCTCCAACTAATTTTCTCATCGATGGTTTTGATTATCTTCTTTATGTTACTTTGTTCAACATTCACATCTGAGTGGCTGGGAAAGAGATTAAGATTTCTGCCTTATATAGCTAACTCCTTTCTAAACTTCAGGAGCGTCCCATAATTGAATTTTGAGATTTCTGACACTCGAAAGTAATGTTTTTTGTTAAATCTGTTACAGTATGATAGACCCAAGTGTAGTTCACTAAATATGAAAAAGTCCCTCACTGTTTGATTATGAGGAATGATCTATCAATTGCAACAAGGTAGACTTTCTCAGTGGCGCTCTCAAAAGCCATTTTGAACATCTTCCAATCTAGCGGAAAGAGTTCTTACAAACATAAATCTCCTCAATGCATTCTGAGCAAGGTTTATAGGAATGTTTCTATTTGGATTGGCATGTATCTCATTGTAAATCATTTCTATTTCTCGAGGTTCTAGAATTTCAAAATCAGCCCGCTTATTAAACCAATTTTAACTTGGAAATTTTAAAATGTCTTGCAAAATTTATAAAAATCACCATTTAGAGAATTAAGATTAATTTGTTACCAATAGGTTAATTTGAGAAGCTTAGTTTAAGTGCCTAAATATTGCTAATAATAACACTAATAAAAAAAATTAAGAATCGGTTAGAACATTATGGCCTTGTTGGATGTTTTCAACAAGGCAGCCAAACAAGGTTGGTGTGTTAATTTCACCATCAATTTCAACCAAACAAGCCTTAATGCAACATAAAGTATCTACAAAATACTTTAGACTATTAGTTATTAAAAATTCCCTGAGCATATAAATCATGAATAGTTGTCATATATGTTGACCTGCAAGTAGTATTAGATTATTGGTTATTAAAAAGAAAACTAAAACTCCAAAAGTTGCATTGATGTTGACATGCAAGTAGTATTAGACTATTATTTTTTTCTGAACAGCAAAAAAAAAGGCAACGGGTAAAGCTTCGACATTGCTGTCAGCCCGTCACCCCAGAAGACCTCCAAACTATAAAAACTTGAGTCTAGCAAAATGTTAGACTAAACAAAATCAATACAAAGGATTTCTTATCCAATCTACCCATGGAATCTTAATCTTTTGATTCTGGTGAGAGATCCAATGTAACACCCTGAGACCCAGCCTAGTATATTATTATTTTCGGTAAGTAATATTTTATTATTTAGTATTTTATATAATTTTATTTAATTTATTTGAATTATTTGTGTTTTTAACCACGGAGTTAAAAATTAGTAGAAACTGAGATAGATAGGCCTTAATATAATTTTTATATATCTGGGTTCACTTTTGAACCAAAGTTCCAAAAATATCTTTGTTGTCAAAATCAAAGTTGATTAGGTATTTTAAATACATAAACTAATTATACCGTATTTAAATGAAAATTAATAACCAAGTGTGAGTATGCACGTGTAAGATTGGGGAAGGCTTAAAACTTTGACTAAGCTTTTCTTTTCTTTCTCTGCTGCTCGACTTCAAAACTCACTTTGAAAGTTTTCTTCCAAAATTAAAGATTGTCACTTGAAGCTGCTGTGATTTCGAAATTTGTTCAAGAATAAGGTAAGAAATATTAACCTAAAGTTTATTTATTTATTTATATGACATAACCTAAAAGAAGTGACATTGTGTTTATTTTAAACTTTTTCGAATTTTTATAATTTTTCGGAAATTTTATAAAGTTTTTATTTTTTAAAATAAACAAAACACAAAACCAAGTCTTTGGGGTTATGACATAGCAATTCTCGAAATTGCATGTATTTATTTTATTTCGTTTATTTATTATAGTTGAAATAAAAAGATGGTGGCTATAAACAGTTTGTTTAGAAAACCAAGTTTTAATAATAAGATGGTGATTATAAACAGTTTGTTTAGAAAACCAAGTTTTAAATTAATAATGACAAAGTAAATAGTTTGTTTATAAACCAAGTTTTATAAAGACAAAATTAAAAGTGAAATTTATAAATAATTAGTTTATAAAAACCAAGTAATTTTAAAAGGTTAAAAACTGGCTAATGGTTTCGAACAAAGGAAAATCCTTTTTAGAAAATCTTATATCAGAGTGCAACCCACCTAATGGAACACCTCATTTGTTCAACGATATTCACATTGTAAGGAGAAAGAACCTTAGACGTGGATTCAAATCATTGCGAGTGTTAGGGTGCGTAGGGTCTTGTGATAATCGGGAGTCCCGACGTAAGGCATCGCACTGTCCTAGGTGGTACGATCTATTTTTGTGATAATCGGGAGTCCCGGCCCAAAATGCACTAGAGGAATTAAAAGATGTACAAGTTCGTTGTTCAACTTGATATCCCGAAGATCTAGGAATCGTTTCTAGTCTAGAAGCGATCGATATGGCTATACCTACCAGAAATAGCGTGGCTCTAATGGGAAGTGCCCAAACCTTGCATTAGAGGGCGTGAAATATGGATCCTAGTCTAACTATTATTCGCCAATCGAATCGCGAAGGTTCATCATTGGAAAATGGAAGCTTACTGGTCCGAACTACAAAGTTTGGAAGGTGCATTTTAGGAGTTACCTAAAAGCACAAAATCTACTGTACGTGATAGACGAGGTGCCCAAGGGACAACCAGGGCAAGATGCACAGGATGTGAGCTTGACGCTTATTATCAGTATCTGGCTGATGAATCACAAGTTATGTCGATTCTTATTCTTACTTCATTATCAGAGCTTACTGATAATCTACGTAAGAAACCATGCTATGAGTTTGTTCAGTATCTTGAGGAGACGTTTAAAGTTGGTACTGAAGAAAGTAAGGAGTTCATTTTGCAAGAAATCATTTCGTCAAAAATGAAAGATGATCAACCATTGAGTGACCATCTTATTAACATAAGAAGGTTACTAGATTGTCTCACTCTAGTTAACGGCACATCAAACCAGCATGAACAAGTCTTGTTCTTGTTTGGATCTCTCACTCAGTACTATCAGGACAAGGTAGTACGTTTAGTCGGGAATTTTGATCTAAGTGTCGCAGGTCTACACGAGAAGCTCTTGTGTATACGCGATGTTCAAAGGCTAGAGGAAGAATCTCTCCCCGAGATTCCAATGGATGAGTTCGATGTATGGTTGAGAGACTTTGCTGATTTGTGTTGCCCAGCTTGTGGCAGCAAGGATATTTGCGAACACACGTCCGATGTGGGACTGTTGCACGCTGACTTTGTCAGCGATTCAGGTATCTTCATGATTGATTGTCTCGTTACTTCTAGTGAATCCTGGGTATTGGATATCGGATGTGGTCATCACATTTGCAATCATTTGCAGGGATTTAAGAAGAACAGGAGGCTGGGACGAGGAGATGTTGAACTACGAGTAGGCGAAGGTTCCAAGGTTGGAGCTGAAGCAGTAGGAACATATCTTCTCAAGTTGCCTTCAATAAGAGTCTTGGAACTTAAAGATTGTTATTATGTTCCTAGACTTATTAAAAAAGTTATTTCGTTTGATTTACTTATAGACAGTGGTTTTTATTATGAGTTTTGTGGTAAAACAATTTCGTGTTTAAAAGATGATATTTTATATTTTAAAGCAAATTCTCATAATGGTCTATACACGTCAAATCTAAATAACATAGAACGAGACGTTTATCATATAAGTAAAAGATCCAAGAGTAACTTGAATCAAACTTATCTTCGGCATTGTCGTTTAGGTCATATAAACGAGACTCGCGTAAAGAAGCTCCACGATGATGGAATTCTAGAGCCATTTGATTTGGAATCATATGCAATATGCGAAGCTTGTTTATCTGGCAAGATGACAAAAGACCCTTTCAACCACTACAATGAAAGGGCAGGCGAGTTGTTAGGGATTATACACACTGACGTGTGGGGACCCTTGATATTGACGGATTTAGACATGTTTTTATCTGTGAATATTTTATAATTTATGCATAGTTTATAAAGGAAATTATACTTTTCATGCCTAATCCTTATATGTTTGCAAACTGCAGACCATAACTCCAAAGTGTACACAAAACGAGCCAAATACGTGTTAAAATGAACAAGTTCTGAATTTCGCAAGAGACACCAGTCTGATTAGTCAGAGCATAAAAGAAGATAATGTGATCATATTAACTAAAGATCAATTTAACTAAGAAAAAGGTGTGACGTATTTGTTTGTTAAGAATTTAGAGGTGGCCGTGATTTAGTATTAAGCAAACACCAGCCCAACATCTTTCTATGGCAAGCCCACATGAGAATTAAGGTGTGTCGCAATTTCCAAAGGCCCACGTGCAAGGGAATTACATTGTTTTAATTCAAAGGAAGTTTTTATCACAATTTGGCAGTCACATTTTAGAGACAGTTTTTGACGTAGAGGAAAAAAAGGTAGACGCAGAGGGGACGAACGAGACAGCCGTAAGGCTGTCAAATTGAAAAATCTCAGTCAGACGAGACTACGGTCAAATACAAATTGGGAGGAGATCTGAAGGCATCCTACATCAACAATTATTTGGTTAAATTCTCGTTCTTATTAACAATGTTTTCAACCTTTTGTTATTGTTGATGTTTGTTTCGTGCTAGAACTTTTATTCACTATGCTTTGATGAAATTCTAGGTTTATCTTTGGTTAATTTTGGGATTAATATCTCTTGTTTGAACAATTATTGATTAGTAATTAATCTTTTCGTTTTATCCTTTGATCTTTCTCGTTTAATTTGTTTATTGGTGATTAGTTTAACGATTGACAACATTTGAACTAGTTATTAACATCCTCATCTTTTCATTCAGGTGACCTAGATGGCGATCCACTAGGAAATAGGAATTGAAATTAGATTCCAATAAGTTAGGATAAATCGGAAGTCTAACCGTAGTAACGGAAGTTCTAGGTTAGAGGGTTTAGGTGATCCAAACCTATTAAGATCAACAACCCGAGGTGTGATTAGATTACAACTTTTGAGAGAATGAATTCCTATTAGTTGTGTTTAGTTTATTAAACTGAATTGAGAGGAATCTAGTACCGTGACCTCTAGAACATTAGAATTAATCGGGGCTTAATAACCAGACATAGACCTAGATGAAGTCATGCATAGTGAATACCCTTTTAAATCTTGAAAGCAGTTCATAAAAATCATTTGTCAACTCTACTTTTAAAGCTAAATTAGTTAATTAAATCATTTTAATCAATTCAATGAAAATACATTTTAAATTATCTGTCCAAATTAATTTACTTAGTTCTAGTTTACGAGTCAGCTTAAGCGTTCCATGAGGAAACGATACCTGGTTTACTTACCTTCACTATACTATCCGCGATTAGGTCATACTTGCCTAAGAGTGTGGTAGTCTAGATTAGGTGTAAATTAGTATTAAATTTTATAACTAGATTTAGCACATCAACCCTTTACTCCAGAAGCCAGAGGTGGATACCGCTACTTCATTACCTTTACTGACGACTTCAGTAGGTATGGTTATGTCTTTCTTATGAGACTAAAGTCTGAAAGCTTTAACAAGTTCAAAGAATATCAGAGGGGAGTAGAGAACCAACTAGGAAAGAAAATAAAGTCACTTCGGTCTGACCGAGGAGGCGAATATTTGAGCCAAGAGTTCGACGATCATTTGAAGGAATGTGGGATTGTTTCACAACTCACACCTCCGTATACACCTCAGATGAATGGTGTATCAGAAAGGAGGAATCGCACCTTGTTAGACATGGTATGTTCAATGATGTGTTGCGCCCCACTACCACTATCATTTTGGGGAAATGCACTCGAAACTGCAGCATTCACACTGAATAGGGTTCCGAGCAAGTTAGTAGAAAAGACTCCGTTCGAGCACTGGACGGGGAGAAAGCCAAAATTATCTTTTCTCAAGATTTGGGGTTGTGAAGCGTACGTTAGACGTAACTTCACAGACAAACTAAACCCCAAGTCAGACAAGTGTATCTTCGTTGGATATCCAAGTGTATCTATCATCAAGAAGACAACAAAGTTTTTGTTACTCGGAAAGGTGTCTTCTTGGAGGAGAAGTTTCTAGGAACTGAAACTCCAAGAAAAGAAATAGAGCTTCAAGAAATTGAAGAGAATGAAGATCCAACGACGCCTTCAGCCAAATCAGTGGTTCAACAGAGAATTGTTGATTCTCAACTAGACCCACTGGTTGAGGAAGAACAGACACGCAATCCTCGTAGGTCCAGTAGACCACACCTCGAAGCTATGCAAGCAGATATGCAATCCATGTATGACAACCAAGTTTGGGTGTTATCAGACTTGCCACCACAGTCTCGAGCTGTTGGATGCAAGTGGGTTTTCAAGAAGAAAACTGACATGGATGGGAAAGTGCATACTTACAAAGCACGACTCGTCGCGAAGGGTTTCACGCAAATACATGGTGTAGATTATTCTGAAACCTACTCGCCAGTCGCTGTGCTTAAGTCTATTAGAATTCTTATGGCCATATCAGCATATTACGACTATGAGATATGGCAAATGGATGTTAAAACCGCCTTCCTTAACAGGGAGTTGAATGAGGACGTATTTATGATACAACCGGATGGTTTTACTGATCCAAAGAATCCTGATAAAGTATGCAAATTGCTAAAATCCATTTATGGATTGAAGCAAGCATCTAGAAGTTGGAACTTTCACTTTGACAAAAGAATCAAAGAATTTGGTTTTGTCAAGAGTGAGTTCGAGGCGTGTGTCTACACAAAATTCAGTGGGAGCATAGTAATCTTCCTAGTCTTGTATGTTTATGACATATTGCTCATAGGAAACGATATACCAGCATTACAAGGAGTAAAATCCTGGTTAGGTAAATGTTTCCAGATGAAGGACTTGGGAGAAGCCGTGTTTATACTGGGTATAAAGATCTACAGAGATAGATCTAGGCGGCTTATTGGACTTAGTCAAAGTACATACATTGAAAAAGTACTGAAGAGATTCAGTATGAGTGATTCCAAGAGAGGTCTCATTCCAATGACACATGGCATTACACTGAGCAAAGCCCAGAGTCCTACATCTAGCAAAGAACAAGCCAGGATGAGTTTGGTACCATATGAAGGACTTGGGAGAAGACGCGTTTATACTGGGTATAAAGATCTACAGAGATAGATCTAGGCGGCTTATTGGACTTAGTCAAAGTACATACATTGACAAAGTATTGAAGAGATTCAGTATGAGTGATTCCAAGAGAGGTCTCATTCCAATGACACATGGCATTACACTGAGCAAAGCTCAGAGTCCTACATATAGCAAAGAACAAGCCAGGATGACTTTGGTACCATATGCTTCAGCAATTGGATCAATCATGTATGTCATGTTATGTACTAGGCCCGATATTGCTTACTCCATAAGTCTTACGAGCATATATCAAAAGAATCCTGGTGAGCCCCACTGGGTGGCTGTCAAGAACATTCTAAAGTATTTGAGAAGGACGAAAGAAATGTTCTTGGTATTTGGAGGTTCGATGGAAGAATTGCGTGTAACTGGTTACACAGATGCAAGCTTCCAAACCGACAAAGACGACTACAAATCTCAATCGGGATTTGTCTTCACACTAAACGGAGGAGCTATATCTTGGAAGAGTCAGAAACAAGATACGATAGCAGATTCGACTACAGAGGCTGAGTACATTGCCGCAAATGATGCTGGAAAAGAAGCCATGTGGCTTAAGAATTTTATCGAGGATCTTAGAGTTATTGCCAGTATCTCTAGACCCATCGAAATATTCTGTGATACCAGTGGAGCAATAGCGCAAGCTGTTGAGCCAAGAGAGCATCAAAAGATCAGGCATGTACGCAGGAAATATCACCTCATACGTGAGTATGTTAGAGAAGGTGTATTATAATTAAGAAAATACCAACGGATGACAACGTAGCTGACCCGTTGACAAAACCACTAGCTGGACCAAAGCATGAGAAACATGCGCACGCTATAGGCATGCAGTACCTAAATATTGGTAGCAAGTAATTTTGATTAGATTCATAGACATGTTTGAAATCGATACATTATGTAATAACATTTCGTGGGATTGAAATAGGAGATTTTACGTAATATTTTCACACTGTCTATTCTTAACATGTTTTAAACCTATCCTTGATACGCAAAGTTTTTGAGTATCTAAAATGTCTGTGGTTGCTTGAATTTAGTGGGAGCTATATTCAAGAGTTAATACCATTATGAATATTTATCTATTTATAGTTATTGAATAGAGAAACAAGGGTTGTTAAAATAAATATTCATAGATGTTTACAGAGTTTGCTAAACATTAGACGTGACCAAAAGATCGAGATTACTTCATGGAGCCTAAGCATGAGTAATTTCGAGTAGATGTCCTCTAACCTGAGACGTTTTGGTTTGAGACACGATGACTTCTGATCTTTAGCATTTATCTAACGTCACACCGTAAAAGGGTGATCATAAGGAACTTGACTAAGACATCGGAAGTTGTGGGCAAGATAAAGCATATGTCAAGATGGAATTTGCACCTTCTTTAATTAGAAGAGATATTTCATGGCCGCTCGACGATTAAGACTACTGAAATGCGTGGCCGCGCTCGGAGAATGATTAGAACATTCGGTAATCCGTTACTGCAGAAAGTCGAAATCAGAGTCGAGAAAATTCGAGAATATAGAACTAGATCCATGCTCCATTTCTATTACTCAAATTAAGAAATATCATGATGCGAAAGGAAAATCTGTTAGTGTTATTGATTTTATGAATATTATCTCTGGATGTAAGAGTTCTTATAACGTGGTTATCCTAAATGTCTGGCTAGGGACCGCTTTAGGCCTACGATGATCAGAAAGTGATTCTTAACTTGCACAAGTGGGAGTCTGAAGGATTTATGTGCACATATAAGTACACGTGTCACCGTGTCCAATGTTATAAGGCACTAAAGGGTCACACCAGTACACACCCAATAATGGAGAACCGAATAAAGTAAGTTGGGTGGAACAATTAACTAGTTATGTTAATTATAAAGAAGAGAATAAATAATAATAAGTTAATTATTATTTGTGAGGATAGTTAAATATTAGGTTAAGTATTTATCGGACAGTTAATTAATAGTCTATTAATTAACTAGTAAAAGTCCAAGGGTTTAAAGTGTTAATAGAAAGTTTAATTATGAGATTAATCATAATTAAACTCCAAGGACCTAAACGTAACATATAACCTTATAAATAAGAGGCATGTGTTAAGGGTTTTAGGCTAATCACATTACACACTGAAAACCCTAAAGGCTTCTCTCCCTCTCCCTCTCCTTCGGCCGAAGTCGACCGAAAGAACCCTTGGGGTTTCGGCTTTGGTGTTCAACCGAACACACACACAAGCCTTTGTGTGATACTTTGTTGGTACAACGCGGTCTTGAAGCGTGTCCAGGTGGTGCAGTAGAGGTGGATCAAGTCTTTAGCAATCTAAAGGTAATATTCATCATCTCCTTCTTCTTATGATCTCATTGACTAGTAGAGATCCAGTAATGTGGGATTCAAGTTCCGCCATGTGAATCCTACAAGGTTTTCCATCATATAGTTTGGTTGCCTAATAGTGGTGATAAATAGATGTTTGTGCACATATGAGACTTAGAGGTCAGCTATGGTGAATTCAGCTGGGCTACGGTTACTTTCGGTTACGATAGTTGGACCTTTAACTTATTCGTTATTTTAAAAGAGGTTCTACCGTACCGTTTAGTAAACGAGCTATCGGTTATCATTGTTAGGCCGACAATGATTTTAGGTTGTCGGTCCTCTGTTTTGCCAGTTCGTTCTTGTGGAAGTCGAACTGGAACTTACTAGTTCGTTCTTGTGGAAGTCGAACTAGAACTTGTTCGTTCTTGTGGAAGTCGAACAAGTGTAAATGTAATGTGTTGTTCCTTGGTTAATATTATCATACAATATGGTTGTTAATTCTTTTCACTTAGCTTTGTGGTAATCCCCACATCGTTGAATATTTTCAGGTTGTTAATGAAAGCTTTTGATGGTGTTTGGCTTGTTGGGAATGGATTGATCAAACTCTGATATTTTTGGTTATCGAGCCGTATAGAAATTAAGATTGTACTTTTAGTTATTAAAATCTTTTGAACACTTTTGTATATAAAGTTTATATATAATATTACGCTTCCGTAATGTTTAAAAAAAATGGCTCAAATTTTACGGTGTTACATCCAAGAGTACGGAAATAAACGAATACTGTCAAACAAATCTGATCTACACAATTTACCACTATCAAATAACAAAGAATTTCTAAACCTCCATAACACCCAACAAGTAGTAAATCCAATGATACGAAACTTCAAGTGACGGTTGTCAGCATTAGGCACACTTTCACAAAACTCCCACCAATGACGAACTGAATCGCTTCTTACAAAACCAACATCACACCATTTGAACACCAACTCCCAAACTGAAGGAATTATGTGCACAGTCAGTCAACCTATGATGATACATCCATGCCTACGAAACACTTAAGGGTCACACCGGTGAGTGCATGTAATACGAGCAAGATAAGCAATGATACTACGAAGAGGAATGATTCATAATAGTCATTATGAATCAGTTAAGTATTAAGCTAAGTTTAACTTATTACTGGATTAGTTTAACTAACTAATTAATACAAATAGTTGTACATTTACTAGTTGAGTAAATATACAATGTGTTAATTATAGATTATCCATGATATGATTTAAAGCTATTAAATCATATAGTAATTGGATAATATTGTTGTATAAATTATATAAAGGTTATTATATAATTAACTATTAAAAGTATAAATACAAGTATATATAATTCGTGTATATGGGTACCGAATTATTAGTGTATTAATACTAGACATTTAGTAGTTAAGTGCAACAATAATAAACTAGTTAAACTATAAGGGATGGAAGTGTTAAAAGGAAGTTTAATTAAAGTTCTAATATTAATTAAACTAGAAGGGTTCTAAGCGTAACTTATTTGTATATAAATAAGAGGCTTAGGGTAACCCTAAACCACACACACCTTGTGAAGCCGAATCCCTTGCCCCCTTTCTCTCCATTCGGCCGAACACACCAAGAACACCATCACTTGGTGTTCTTCGTTCTTCGTGTTCTTCAAGTTTTGAAGAACAAGTTCATTGCTTAGATCAACTAGAAGATTGCTCGATTTGTTCATCATCAGTGGATCAATCTTAAGCAAACAACAAGGTATGTTTTGGGAAACCCTTTTTTCTCTTCTCCCTCTTGGATGAATTTCGGCCAAAGAATCCTAGGGTTCTTTGGTTGATGGTCGACGAACACACACAAGTATGTGTGTGTGTTCGAGTTCTTCGTACAAGGTTTCTTTCTTGTTAACCTAATCTAGTTTTCCAACATCCCAATCCTTTAGGATTTGAGGATTAGGTTTAATCCCAGTCCCGCATTTAGGGATTAAATCAGCTAGTTAGTTTTAACCGGTCAAGAACAAGTTCATGCTCTTGGTCAGCAAGGTTCGAACTCGTGTACTAGGTGGTCGACCCAAGTGGTTTATCAGTCGCATGGTGCGTAGTAAATCCCTACAGTGGTATCAGAGCGTTGGTTTAGAAATCTAGACTAGATTAACAAAAGTTGTTTGTTTACTTTAATTTACAAGTTTTTTTTGTTTCAAGTTTTCTTCTTTCTTCTTCATAATTTTCGAAAATAAGGGAAGAAACCCTAAGACCAAGAACATTAAACTAGTCTAAGTTTAATTGGTCAAGAAGGTTTCTAGAAAACCCTAGCAAATTTTTGAAACCCTAGAAAGAACCCTAGGATCAAGTATGTTAAACAAGATATGTTTAATTGATCAAAAAGATTCTTTCCATAAACCCTAGAATTTTCGTGACCAAGGAAAACCCTAGAATCAAGTATGTTAAACAAGTTTTGTTTAATTGATCAAAAGGATTCTTTCCTAAATCCCCTAAAGATTTCGAAATCTAGAGGATTACTTGGACACCAATTTTATTAAACTAGCCTAGTTTAATTGGTGGAAAACTATCATAGTCTTAAGTTTTCGAAAAACCCTAAAGAACCCTAGAACATTAAACTAGTTTAAGTTTAATAGTTTAAAAGTATTAATTAGGATAATAATCTAAAACCTAGTTAATTAGACAAGTTTATGTCTAATAGGTTTAATTATTATTTTGATAGGTTTATTAAAGCTAGTTCTTTAAACCTAGTAATTTAGACAAAGTTTATTGTCTATAAGGTTTAAATTAAAGAGTTTAAATAAATTTATTAAAAGTTATAATCTATCTTAGAATTTAAACAAAGTTTATTGTTTAAAATGATTGATTAAAATTAGCCTTTTAATTAAAATAATGTCTTTGATCAAGAAAGTCAAAACCCTAGTTTTGATTGATCAAAAACAAGATTAGGGTTCATCTAATTAATTTAGGGAATTGATAAAGAAGGTGTTAATTTTTAAGTTCTAAAATTAACAAGGTGTATTTAATTATGTATAAATATATATATGTATTTAAATTTTTTCGTTTTTTATTAAGTAAAATTGAATTTTAAAAGATATAATAAGTTTATACACATTTTAATTAGTTCAAGTTAAAATGTATATGTATAAATTAGATGTAATATTCTTATTAGAATGTTACAAGTTTATTATTATAGATATACATATATACGAATTTATATATATTAAATACAAGATAAAATGGAACAATTAAAAGGATAATGTTATTTTGATCATGAAGCATAATATTATAATTAGTTATTTTATAAGTTATAATATAATTAAAACTAGATTATACAAAGTTATGATTTCATTATAACTAGAAATTGTACAAGTTGAAATTATATGATTAACTAGTAATATACAAAGTTATATATATTATTATATATTAAGATGTATAAAAGTTATAGATCATTATAACTAGATAATTATACAGGTATAACATAAGTATTTTACAAGTTATGTAATATACTAGATTAATGATCAAGTATAAATAACAAGAACCTATATTTAACTAGTTCAAGTTAAATATAAGAAAGGTTTAAACAAACTAAAGAATTATTATATAGTTTTTATATAATGGGTTTATTAGTTTCACCAAGTATAAACCGGTGATTGTGTTAGCTTAAGTTTCATCATGGTTGTTGAAGCTAGTGGGAGCTACACAAGAAAATCACAAAGTTTGTAAGTGTGTCGTTAAGGCATAAGTTATGGTCGAATTTAATAAGTAAGAAATAAATGTTTAATTTCATTATTAGACATATGAAAAACTAGGTGTGTTAAACTAAGTTTATGTTTCAAGTTCATGAATCGTAAAAGTTTTAAAAGTTTAACATAAGTTTTATAAAGTTTTTCAAGTAATATAAAAACAAGTAAGTTTTTATTAGAAATAAGGTTTCTCACAAAACGTAGTAAAACGTTTTGTACACCTCGTTTTAGGTATACATGTAAAATCGTGTGAATTCTTGAAACTATAAGTTTTAAAGAATAGTTCTTATGTTTAAAGAAGGTGTCTTGGAGAACCATTCGATTCACAAGTCACACATTTTTAAACAAGGATTAAGATTGGAATAAAAGTTTAAGTTTAGTTTAAGACTTAAACAAACCCAAGAAAATCTTAGATCTAAGTACTATCCACCTAATGGAACACCTCACTTGTTAAACGATATTCATATTGTAAGGATAAAGAACCTTAGATATGGATTCAAATCATTGCGAGTGTTAGGGTGCGTAAGGTTCTGTGATAATCGGGAGTCCCGGCGCAGAGCATCGCACTATCTTAGATGGTCTGATCTACTTTGGTGATAATCGGGAGTCCCGGCCCAAAAAGTACTTGAGTAGAATAAACATACTAGACTTTATTACTAACTTAGAAATGTACGATTAGATTGTACAAAGTTGTAATAAGTTATAAGTCTAAAGATTCTACGACCCCTAGAAATCGTGTCAAGTCTTGATACGATCGGTAAGGAAGTTACCTACCAGACATAGCATGTCTCGTCGGGAAGTGCCCAAACCTTGCGGCGAGAATGTGATATATGGATCCTAGGCCTAAAATATTAATTATGGGTTTATAATATATTTTAGAGAATGTTTATTGATGATTACTAATTAAACTGGGTTTGATTTGTAGATGGCAGCAACAAACGTGATTGCGACAACTAGTACCAACAATCTCTCACTTCCCTCAATCCTCGAAAAAGACAAGTTGACTGGGTCAAACTTTCTCAACAGGGAGCGCAATCTTCGTATTGTGCTCAGGCATGAGAGAAAGTGGTGTGTCTTGGAGAGAGCAGTACCGAACACCCCTGCTGTTAATGCCAGAGCTGAAACGAGGCAAGCTTATGATAAGCATGTCAGTGATGCACTTGATGTGAGCTGTTTAATGCTAGCCACCATGCGTCCTGAGTTACAAGCGGGACTTATGGATGTGCCTGCATTTGAAATGATCCAACAACTTAGGGATTCATTGCAAGAGCGAGCTCGCACTGAGAGGTTTGACATCAATCGAGCCTTCAACTCTTGCAAGATGGTCAAAGGAACGCCGGTGAGTGCCCACGTCATGAAAATGAAGGGACACATGGATCACCTCGCTAGACTTGGTCACCCCATACCGTTGCAAATGGCAACAGAAACTATACTCAACTCGTTGTCTGATGACTACAAGTCTTTTGTGGTCAACTACAACATGCATAATATGGAGAAATCCATTTCTGAGCTACATTCCATGCTCAAGACAGCTGAGTTGAGTTTGGGGACCAAATCTAAGGACGTTCTCTTGATTGGTAACGGCGGTGGCGGTGGGAAGAAGAGAAAAGGGCATGGTGGTAAAGGAAAGGGTAAAACCTATCCCAACCAAGGAGTGCCAAATGGTAAAGGTGTCAAACAAAAGGTCAAGAAGGTTAAGCCTAACACTACGAGGACCGAGAACCGGTGCTTCAAGTGTGGTGAGGCTGGGCATTGGAAAAGAAATTGTCCAAAGGGTGCAAGTGGTAGTGAAGGAAACGCAAGTTCCTCAGGTAACACAACCACACTTCTTAAATCACTTTAAGATACTTGTAAAGTACATTACGAGTAATCTAACTTTTGCAATCGTTTATTGCAGGAGGAGATGGAAAGTGATAGTGACCGGCATGAGATGGTGATGATCCCACGAGCACCAAGTTTTTTTATAATTCAGTTTTTTCAGTGGATTCGTTTTAAACAATTTTACTTTATTGTTTGGATAATTTTATTTTATGTTAAAACAAGTTTATTTTGGTTTTAAATAAATTTCGAATCCATGGTTGAATTATATTGTGTGCATGTGTGATAATTACACTAGTCAAGGTTTATGACTAGATTGTAAGTCAAGTTTTGATTTACTTATGTTTCATGTTTATATTTATATATTTGTTTGATTGTTGTATGAATAATGTCTTGATAGCTCAAGGTACTTAGATGCTAGTAATTAGAAAGTTTTTCTAATGAAAGTGTTTAAGAGTTTTATGGAAGCATAAAGTTCAAAGGTTATTGAACTTAGTTAAAACATCTTAAGTAATAGTCATTACTTATGATAGAAAGTTTTAAAGTATTAGTATTAATATAGTATGATTATATTGGATATAATCAAGATAGACTCTAAAGAGTATTATTACAAGTCTTTCATACTTGTAGTAAAGGATTTAATGAAGTCATAATTCCCTAATAGGAATAATTGGATATTCGCATAATCCAAGTAAAATGACTTAGACATTAAATGACTCTTAAGAAGGGACATAACTATATTAAAGTATTTAAGAATTAAATGGTATTATTGCAAGTCTTTTATACTTCTAATAAATACAATATTTAATCAAGTCATAATTCCCTAATAGGAATAATGGATATTTGACAAATCCAAGTAATGACTTTGGCATTAAATAAGATTCTTAAAAATGCTAATGTGTTTAAGAATTGATAGTATCATTTCAAGTGTTTCATACTTGTTAGATACAGTAATCAATAAAGATCATAATTCCCTAAACAGGAATGTTGGATATTCGCAAATCCAAAGGATAATCTTAATTATTGATAGAATTCTTAAAAGATTAAACTACAAGTTATTGACTAGGTCAAAGTAGTTTAAGAGATGCTTAAAGTTCCATAAAAGTAAGTGGGAGCTAAGACTAACGTAATTCATTAAAGATGTTAGTGAATTCAGTAAGTTAGTAAGACATTAACAACAAGGTTTTACCAAGTCTTAAATGATCGATTAGATTATTGCAAACCAAATAGCGTGATCACAAGCCTTGTGATTGATTATTGCATATCTAATAGGTTGTTAAACACTACAGTGGATAACACAATCATTTAAGGAAATTTCTTTAACTAGTAAAGATATCTACAAATCAAGTAACTAAAAGAGACTTTAGTTACAAGGATGATTTATGAATTCAAGAAACTAAGGAGTTAATTTCCAATCCTCCTATGTTTACCGAATTGCATAAAATACAAGACTAGAATATGTTCTAGATTGTTGCGAGAACAATATCTAGCAAAGACAAAAGTAATAGTATTCCTAAATACTCGTCTTATGTCTTTAGTTTAATAGAAATGATTGTTTTAGTGATAAAGTTACAATTAAGGTTGTAAGAATCATTAAGTAATCAACGTGAACGAAAGGAATAAGTAATGATCCAGTAATAATTCAGTATCTATGTCCAGTGAGGAATAATACCTGAGTTAGTATCATTCTTATTCAGACT
This sequence comes from Calendula officinalis, assembly GCA_963853835.1. NCBI lineage: Eukaryota > Viridiplantae > Streptophyta > Magnoliopsida > Asterales > Asteraceae > Calendula > Calendula officinalis. The sequence continues at coordinate 53,581,312 of OY970822.1, forward strand.
TTGTATGTTTTACAAGATCCATGAATAAAAGTCTATTTATTCAAGATGACACAACATCCGTGACTACTCGTCTTGGTGGGAACCTCGATGGGACGTTAACGCCATCGCGGTATTTGGTGGTAGATTCGAAGTTCTTCGAAGATCGCTGCACAAGTTTTGTGTAAACCAAATATCGGTGATATTCTGTTGGAGCTCAACGAATATTGGATTTACCACCGTGACAATACTTCGTGGTTGAAAAGTTCAAAAGTATTGTTCACTAGGATTGTCCTTAACCCTGAGGTATTTGGTTTAGGATACAATGACTAATGTGCTTTGGTTCAACTTAGACAATACTGAAATACGTTTGTCATACAAGGCGATACTGGGTACAAAGGAAGTTGTATTTTAAATCGATATATACAAGATGGTAATTGCACCTCCTTTTTAGGAGAGATATTTATAGGTCCTTTGACGTGATGAGATAACTGGAAAGTGCATGGCCATTCCCAAACGAACTGATTTGTTCTTTGTCGTTTATCACAACAGTTTGAATCAAGAAGTCATGAAATGATTTCGAATACAGGAGTTGATAATTTCTACCATGCTCGTATTCCTTATCACAAATATCGTGCTGCAAGGGATAAGCCTAACATAGTTTTCCCAAGAAGTAGAGATAGAGTGTTCTTTACTAGGAGACGCTATTAAAGTGTTTTTCATAAACCATACCTGGGTTACGTAAGTTGTTTTTATGGGGTTGGTTACCTACATGCCCATCTAGAAGGCCACTGTAGCTCGTATCATTAAGACAAAGGTTACAGACTTGCACAAGTGGGAGTCTGAAGGAATTATGTGCACAGTCAGTCAACCTATGATGATACATCCATGCCTACGAAACACTTAAGGGTCACACCGGTGAGTGCATGTAATACGAGCAAGATAAGCAATGATACTACGAAGAGTAATGATTCAAAATAGTCATTATGAATCAGTTAAGTATTAAGTTATGTTTAACTTATTACTGGATTAGTTTAACTAACTAAAATACAAATAGTTGTACATTTACTAGTTGAGTAAATATACAATGTGTTAATTATAGAATATCCATGATATGATTTAAAGCTATTAAATCATATAGTAATTGGATAATATTGTTGTATAAATTATATAAAGGTTATTATATAATTAACTATTAAAAGTATAAATACAAGTATATATAATTCGTGTATATGGGTACCGAATTATTAGTGTATTAATACTAGACATTTAGTAGTTAAGTGCAACAATAATAAACTAGTTAAACTATAAGGGATGGAAGTGTTAAAAGGAAGTTTAATTAAAGTTCTAATATTAATTAAACTAGAAGGGTTCTAAGCGTAACTTATTTGTATATAAATAAGAGGCTTAGGGTAACCCTAAACCACACACACCTTGTGAAGCCGAATCCCTTGCCCCCTTTCTCTCCATTCGGCCGAACACACCAAGAACACCATCACTTGGTGTTCTTCGTTCTTCGTGTTCTTCAAGTTTTAAGTAAATATCACATTGCACATAGTCAATTATACTCTAAGGCTTGCCATAAGCCCACACATACGTAAAAGGCCTCCCCGAAACAAACTCCCTCGATATGGGTTATCTAGGTAAATTCCCCCGTTTCCGGGTTATCTATTGCTCCCCGGAATTTCGGGTTATCTCAAACTCCCGTTATCTATTTCTCGACATACTACTCTTGCGCAGGGTGGTACCGCCCCAAGTAGGTGTCACTACTCCCCCAATTGATGGGTTATCTAGGATCAAATTGTTTAGCTACCACATAACATTTCATCAAACTTGAGCCAATGCTCCAATTCATAACTCACAACATACTAGTGGTAACCAAAAAACAAATAACAATTCAATTCATACTTATAACATTTCAATCATTTTCTTTATTAAAACAATCATCTAATAAAGACTCATTAAATCATTTCAACTATAAAATTGGATTTACTATGTACTAAGAAAAGATCACATGTACTCACCTTAGCAAATTCTTATCCAAAATTGTGTTTAGTAACACAATGCTTACTCCCAAATCAAGGAATACTTCAAATCTTTAGGTCTTCTTGACCTAACAACAAAATCACCAAGATATCTAGTAATTATCCATAACTATTCCCTAATCGATTCATAACAACCTTCCTAACCACCAAGTTCATCCAACTTGGTGGAATCTCTAACCCTAGTTCAAGATTTCCATCTATAAAACCCAATTCCAACTTGTACAAAATGAATACAAGCTTACAATGAGTGTTTTACACTCATATTTAGTCATCTTCCCCAAAGATGACATGGTAGGTTGTCCAAAGTGTAACACCTCAAATTTTAATACAAAACATTTGGCCAAAATAATCACTTAATAAAGAGGAGAACTATCCCAAAATACGGATTTACAAAAACCTTTGGTATGAAAATCAGAGTATAAATTCGGTGTTACAAAATATATCAAAACCAAAGCTAAGTCTAAATCTGTTCTAGTGTTCTTCTACTCTAGGCCCCGCATCTCTATCCATGCGTACCTAAACCTTCGATCCCGAACCTGAGTACATAGCAAAACAAACAAGGAGTACGTGAGACAAAAACGTCTCGTGAGCTACATGGGTTTAGACCCGATAATGATAAGGGTCATATAATATATATAAACAATTATACGAGTAATTCGTCCATAAATCTAGTCACCCTATTGTGACCCCACCGTCCTTGCTTCCCTAGCAATCATATCTAGTTATCGGGTTGCCCCCGAACTAACTAGTCCCACTATCGTGCCCAACTATCGGGTTGCCCCCGAACTAGCTAGAAGCACCATCATATCCAACTATCGGGTTGCCCCCGAACTAGTTAGGAACACTATCCTATCTAACTATCGAGTTGCCCCCGAACTAGCTAGAACATCACCATGTCTAGTTATCAGGTTGCCCCCGAACTAACTAGCATCACATCATCTCGTTCTCACCATAACTCAAGGTTATGTCAATGTAGCTCTCAGCTATCACATTCATCATCAAACCAATTAGTTAAATATTAACAATAATACATAACTAACTAACAACTATAAAAAATGTATAAAAAACGTATTTCAAAGGCTATGTACTCGATAAAGTCCACACGTACTCACCTTAGCAATATAATGCTCCAACCATATTCTTTCCGCCGGTTTCCTTGTTCCAACAATTCGGTCAAACTCCAAGACTTCACCGGAAGCCTTTAATCTTCACTTAGGAGTGAAATCTATCAAGCTTTGATGAACAAATCGACACAAATCAGCTCTTGCACTCGAAAATCGCCAAGGAGAAAACTAGGGTTTTGGAAATGCATTAAATGAGCCAAAACCCGACTTTAATGCTGTCGACCAGAGTTCACGGTGCGAACTAAGTTCGCGTCGCTAACTCTGCTCTTGCACGCCAACTTCGCGATCGTTAACGAATCGTGAACTACAAACGCCAGATACAACAATCCCTGGAGGGAGTTCACGATCGTGAACTAAAGTTCACTCCGTGAACTTCCCTTCTACAGCGGGGCTGCACTTTTCGGTCTAGGTCTCGACCCGGTTTTGCCCATAACTTTCTCATACGGTCTCCAAACGACACGAAACCAATTCCTACGTTCTTTAAACGATTTATCCTTATTTATCATATTTTTGTACAATTTATTTATTTACAAATTTCGGGTCGTTACACATAATGGTGATTTTCGGTTAAAACAAGAACCAAAACGCAGCGGAAAGATTTAATCACCATGAACGGATCTTGATATCAATCATACAATTAAACTATAAGAAAATCAAAGAGAATGGTATAAGAATTCATACCCTAGTTGCCTTTGATTATTGTGTATTCGGATGGAGTTGGTGATGGATTGAAACCAAGTATTCAATTAGAATACCTCTAAAAGAAAGTCCACACAACACTTCAAGAACACCAAAGGAGGATGCTAGTCCTTGATTCTTGAGAGCAAATGGAAGCAAAAGATGGGATGTATTGTGTGTGTGTGTACCATGAATTCACAAGGCAAGGGAGGGAGTTTATGGAGTCATTTACACTCCATAATGGTGCCTTAATTCCCATTAATGATTTCCATAAACCATTGACCAATATTTACACACAAGTCCTTATCTTTTGTTCCTTCTAGTTTGCTCACATTAAGGTTTCAATATTAACATTTAATATTAAACTTATATATAAGCATGTAGCTTATATTAATATATAATGCAATTACCCTAATTACACTATATATCTTATGGTGCTAAGTGTTTAAGTGTGTGACCCTTTAGGCTCACAAACTACTAGCCATATAACTATATGTTATACGCGTGAAGCATATTCCAACAGCTCCCACTTGCGCACGTGATAACATCAAGTAGTTATACAAGCAAAGGTTAGAGTCTAGCAACCCGCCAATGCCCCTAGAAGTACATGAGGAGTTTCATAAAATCTTTGTTCAAAGTTTTCGAGCAGTTATCCTTTTGTTACTGATACTATGTTGAATTTTAGACAAGGATAAATGTCAATCTAAAATTTCAACGATTCTGTTTCTCGATCTATATATTGAAGTAGATTACCAAAACCAATCAAGATTCATCTTGATTACCTTTTGGGTGTGGCCACACATACATCTATTCAAATCATCGAGGGGCCCAGTAGTATCTAATCCACATGCGTGGAGGAACAAATTCTTTGTTGACTGCACGTGTCTGTCATATGCTTAATGACAAACCCGATAATGGTTGTTATAGCAGCCTTATTCAGGTCAGCGTTTAACCATATCAAAGTTTGCCCCTCTACATACACAAACCAACTTGCATCTCAAGTCAGAGGATAAGTGACAAAACCTTTGTGAGATTCACTTGTGACATAAATCCAGGAAGTGATTTCTCATAGGTTGGGTCAGTCCAATTGTGCATCAATATGAACAACATGTGAGTTTGATTTTATCATCCTTAGCCATACTAAGATAATGTCATCAATGCCCTCAGATTTGTCTTAATAATATTCCCATATTATTAATATGACAATGGACAGTTTAGAATATAAAACGCAATAAATATTCATGGATATAAACATGCAAATATAGAACACAGTAGATATTCATATAAAAACGATCATATCAAATATATCAATTTATTCCAATAAAAACTGCTCAATGTTCCATTATCCAAATACTAAAACAGATTTACATGAAACTACTAGCTTGTCGAAGTCCAATGTTCCATTCATATTCAAGATGTTTGGTACAAGACATTGAGTTCGATAAAGCGTCAGCTAGTTAGTTATCTGTTTGAACTTTAAGTGTACGAATTTCACATATCTCGATAAATCATTCGAATGTAGTGAACCTTCGTAAATAGGATCTAGCGTCATCACGCCCTATTTCAAAACCAACATAAGTATAGCAAGTATACTTAGTTTCAGTTCAGTATCTCCACCATGACCAAGAAACATATATCCAGTACTTTAAAATACTTCAATGTGTTCTTAACAGCAATCCAGTGACTCTCTCATGAATTCTGTTGGTATTTTCTAGTAAGGTCCCCTAAGGACGTTACATTTGGCCTAGTATTTCTTACAGCGTATATGATGAATGTAATAGCCGATTCATAGGGGATTAAATTCATCCGCTTCACCACATCAGGTGTGGAAGGTCCTTGAGTCTCACTCAAGTTTACATTGTGTGGCATACGAGGACTTCCTCGTTTGGGAGTACCACTCTAAACCATTTAGAATTTTGTCAATGTAAGCACTTTGACTTAAACCAATTAACCGCTTTGATCTATCATTATAGATCTTTACTCCAAGTATGTATGTCATGTATCTACAATCCATCATGTCGAAACATTTTCCAAGCCAGGATTTTCATCTTGTAGCATGGTATATTGTTTCACATGAGTGACATGTCATCAGCATGTATGACTTGAGAAACGACAACGCTCCCACTAGCTTTCATATATACACATACTCAGTTTGGGTTTTAGGTGAAACAAACGTTTTGATTTCATCATCAACCAAATTTCATAGTCATAGTACACTACTTTGGCTATAAGAATCCTAATGTCTTTAGTAACAGGCGAGAAGGTTTCATCATTGTCAATCCAGTAGGATTGAGTGTAACCTTTTGCTACTATGAGATATTTATAGGTGTGTATATTTTCATCCATGTCAACCGTCTTACTGTTTTGAGAAAGATCAACTAAGTTCAAAACTTGATTGTCTCTCATGGATTTTATTTTCGCATTCATAGCTTCAAGTCATTTTTCGAATTCAAAATTCGATAATGCAACTTGATAGTTAGGGGGTTCATAATGATCCTCGAAATTTGCTCCTCAGCATCGACATAAATCTATATCGTTCAGGTGCATGAAGTGTCCTTGCGGATCTATGAATGAGAACAACATCATCATGTGGTCCAACATCTATATGTCCAGCCTCAGAATGATATTTGCTAGTGTTACCAGAAGGTTGTGTATCTTCACTTTGAATCTTGTCAAAGTCTATAGTGCTCCCACTTGCTTTGTGAAATGAGACTGTTCTCAAGAAACTCAGCATACCGAGTAACAACCATTTGTTCTCAGTTGGGAAGTAAAATAGTAATCGAAGATATACTTGATAGATATGGGCTCAAGTTTGTTCGGCATGTCTCGTTCCACGAGATCCTCACAACCCCAGATCCTCAAGTAAGACAAATTAGGGACTTTCCCACGCCATATCTCATATGGTGTCTTTTTAACCTTTTGGTCGGAACCATATCAAGTATTCGAGCAGCAGACTTCAGTGCATGCCCCTCAAAAGGATAGTGTAAGAGTAGTAGGACTCATCATAGATCGCACCATGTCATACAGGGTCCGATATCTCCTTCCAGACGCACCATTATCTTGTGGAGTGTATGAAAGAGTGAATTGTGAGACAATCTCACGATGTGAGGGATGATCCGGAAACTCTTGACTCATGTACTTTCATCCTTAATCAGGACTGAAAGCCTTTGTTGTCTTGCTAAGTTGATTTTCTACTTTTACTTTAGAAAGCTTTGAACGTTTCAAAGATTTCATGTTTATGTCTAATCAAGTAAACATAACCATAGCGACTGATATCATTAAAGCTTCCATGTTGATGTTTAATCAAGTAAACATAACCACATCGAATGATATCATCAGTGAAAGTAGGTGGCACCTTCCCTAGTCTTAGTTCTAAAAGGGCCACATACATCAGTATGTATGAGTCCAAGTAGATTTGTAGCTCTTTCGCCAACTTGGGAGAAAAGCTTTCTTGTTATCTTTCCATAATATACAAGAGAGGCATTTTAAATGATTCATAATCATTTGTAAAGAAGCCCATCGATTTTTAGTATCAAAATGCGTTTCTTGTTTATGTGGAAAAGATGACGATGATCTAGGTAAGTAGAATCCAAACCAATTTGGATTCTTGAGTGCTACATTTGTATATAGAACTATCGTTTGAATTAGGATCATGCATATTAATTTCAAACATACTATTACAATGAATAGTTATAAAAAAAATGTTATTTTTCATAAAACAAAATATCATAATCCATTATTCAACAAACGATAAAGCTAAACAATGTATAATTGATAATTGTTCAAAACAATAATTAACGCATTAGGAAGGATAAGATCACAGCTTCCATTCATTTAGCTTTCTACTTCACATTCAATCTTGCACATTTGTGTAAATGTGAGTTCCACAACTAGTGTCATACACTCAAGATTTATCACGAAAAGTATAGAGTTCTATAATGAAGATACCTAATGTGCTAACTAGAACACATTTGTCCTTCATCAACTCTGCCACGTAGGCAGGACAATTCCTCCTTCAATGGCCAGTTTCATCGCAATGATGGCAAGAAATATCCTTTGCAGGGTGCTCCTTTTTAGCAGGTGGGGGAATCGTAGGTTTGGAAAAGTAAACTAGCTTACCCTTACCTAGACTCTTGCCCTGTGCTTGCGGTTTACCTTCCCTGATTGCAAGAAAAGTATTGGGTAACCCTTGCTCAACCAGTTTTACCATAGCATGTTCAACGATTGTCTTCCCCATGCTATGTACTTTTAAAACACTTTTCAAACTGGTCATAGTCCTTGGATAGTGAGGTAAGAATCAAGCTCATTCCAAGAACTTGTGGTAAGGGGTAACCAAGACGTTCCATTGGATCAAGATAGCATTGCATATTCAAGATGTAAGTGCTAACTGATTGGCCGTCCTCCTGATTGCAAGCATGGAATGCTTTATACACTAGTACAAAAATAAGCTATAGCCACAGTTTTTTAAAATAGTCTAGCCACAGTTTGACTTGTTCGTGTGGCTAAAAGTGACAAATAAAGTTCTAATGTTGTTTTAGCCACATTTAACTTGATTAATGTGACAATTTTAAATTAGATAGAACACTTTAGCCACTACTAAACATGATAAAAGTGTCCATTGCTAGCCACATTCACGTAGTGTGGCCAAATGTCACACTTTTCGCCATACTTGTTTCTTAAAATGTGACATTATTTTGTGATGGTTATGTGTGGCCAAAAACACATATTTAGTCACGTCAATGAATTTCTTGTGTGTCCAAAAGTGGTGTTTAATAGCCACATGAATTCATTGTTGTTGAAAGGTAGTATACAGCCACAATCATTATTGTATGTGTCATGTGGCTATATGCCAAATAATAGCCACTTATTTTTTTGTGTATGTGTGGCTATATGATTGATATGTGTCATTCCCTAAAACTTAGTCACTATAATAGTGTGTGGCTATAACATAAACAATAGCAATGATAATGGTAAAACAAATATATGTCACTATAATTAGTTTGTAAACACAATTTAATTGACTTTAGATGTGTGTCCACAAGTAATAAATTATCACGTTAATAATGTTAAACATGACTAAATGTTATCAGAGGTCACATGTGACAAAGAATTATGTGGCCAAAGGACAAACAATAGTCATGATTAAATTTATATGTGTAACCACTACTAAGAGAGAAGGTGGTACAAGTATAGTTGAGAATATATGTTTATTAGCCACATGAGTTCGTTGTTGTCACGTTAATGATGTTAAATATGACTAAATATTATCAAAGGTCACATGTTATAACAATTTATGTGGCTAAAAGTAACATATTGTCATAGTTTAAATGACTATGAATGTGTGACCGTAAATAATTATTCGTCACGTTAATATGTTTAAATGTGGCTAAATGTTGTCCCACATTGCTATTTGTAAGAAAGTTGGAGAATTATTTTTGTTATAAAAAGAAGGGGATACCAACTCTCTTGGAAAAGGTAAAGCTTGACGCCCTTAAGTCTTTCACGGTTTAACCCTGGTTTTTACTATGGTTTTACTACCACCCGTCGGTTTTGACCAATAAAGTTTTTTACGGTTATTTGAAGCAATCAACCCGATTGTGTATTTGAGTCACAGTTCAATCGGTTACCCCGATTTTTAAAGATTGTAATTGTATGTCCTGATTATACTTTTTGCCACTATTTGAGTAATTTTATGTGTCTAAAAGGAACACTATAGTCACAAGAAACATATGTTTTTGTGACTAAATAGTAACAAGTGTCACTATTAAACTAAATTCGTGTAACTATTGCCTATACAATAGTCACCAAAAATAAAAAAATGTGTGTCTACAAAGAGTTTATGGCCACATACTAAGATAGAATGCATGATTACAGGAACAAATTTTCTTCCCGAATAGCCACACTTTTAGGATATAGCTACTGTTTTTCGGTTAATACAACCACTAAATTTAAATGTAGCCGTATGTTGCCTAAAATGACACGACCTTTGGTCACGCTTTTAGTGGGAAAAAAATTGTGTGACTAAAAGCATATGGTCACAGTTTTGTAGTGTGACCATTGCTCATTTTTGTACTAGTGTTATTTGTTTTGAACAGTTCAAGTTCTGCCTTTTGTTGAAATATCATTTTCAAC